>VXBT01002055.1:199292-233972 GCA_013400235.1 Oriolus oriolus | reverse complement strand
CCAGTGACACGTGCGAGCTAAGAATGGGATAATATATCACAAAAGCAGTATTTTGTTTGTTTAAATCATAAACTGAAATGGGCAGGGAGGAGGGGAACGCAGCCCCAGCTCAGGCAGCAGTGCCAGCACCTTCCCTGAGCACAAAGGAGGCAGGTGAAACCCTGAGGGAGCTTTTTTTGGGGTCCCTCCAGCCCTGCCAGCTGGGATTCACCATGTGCTGGGCTACAGCTGCTGGGCTACAGCTGGCCTGTGCCATGGGGCCCCCCAGATCACAGCCTGGGGNCCCCTCCTCAGCCCCATTTCACCTTATGGCTATTGTAAGTAATTTATACGGGGTTTGTTTGGTTTTTAAATGTATATATTTTTGTATGTTTGCTATATTTTCATAGCATCGGTACCGTGTTTGAAACATGTAGATAGGAGACAGAACACTATTGTCAGAGTTATTTAAAGGATGTATTAAGTGCTTCTTCCTGGGAATGTCCCGTGTATATAAGGATTGGGTGTCTGTGTGTGTGCATGGTGCATGTGCTCTCCTGGGCTGGCTCGGGGCAGTGGCCACAGGTGGATGGGGAAAAGCCCCCAGTGGGCTCCTCCGTGTGTTCCAGAACCTGCTCCATGCTTTGGACAGGTGAGAGGGTTGAAAGGACAGCTGAGGGGGCAGAGCTGCAGGGCAGGAGCACCTTCCCGGGGCAGGGGAGACTTTTCCAGGCAGAGGGAGGGGGCTCCTAAAACACTTCCATTGCTCCATCCCCTCCTGAGCCTCCCCTCCAGCCCCCAGCTGTGTTGGATACTTGTGAAGGTTTCATTCCAGCATCCATGTGCTTCCTTGGCCCCTTGGCCATGTGTGTCAGGGTGGCTGTACGGGACACAGGGTGCTCTGGGCTGCTTTTGGGACAGGACTAAGTTACCTTAGGAAAACTCAGGTGCTGTGCCGGACAGATGTTCTGGAAAGGTTGCGGAGGGGTGAGGGCAGAAGACAAGTGAGGTGGTGCTTGGTCAGCATGGAGGTCTTGGAAGAGCAGAGGGCACAGAGAAGTGGAGTGCAGAGGGGAGAAATCCAATCTTGGTAACCAGGACAGGTTGGTAGTGGCAGAAAGGCAGGTGGGAGAGAGGAGAGAAGGGCGCAGAGGGCAGGAGTGGGACAGGAAGGGTCCCATCAGGTGCCTGGAGCAGGCAGAACCAGCAGCTGGAGGCTGAGCCCAGGGCTGGGACCAGGTGCTGGTCAGCTTTGTGCTCTGTGCTAAAAAACCCCCCTGGTTTTCAAGCCAGAGGTATAAAACTATTTGCCTTGGATTTTTTGTTCCTTTAACTTCTCAGGCAGCACAGCACCAGGCTCAGCTTGGCACATGTCCATGACTCCTTTTTGGTGACAGGGACAGTGCCAGTGCCATGTCCATGTCCCCAAACCCCCAAGGCAGTAAGAGGAGCAGTGGGGAGGTGTCCCAGAGAGCTGAGATGGGCCCAGGGCTGGAGCCTGTCCAGCTCCAAAGCTCCTTTCCCCACACACCTGCCCTGGCACAGCCCCTCTCACCTGTGTGGAGCACCAGGGGTGTAAATCCAACACCTCTGATGGCCCTGTGGGAATTTTCAGTGATTGAAATGTCCCAAATGAACCAAGCCGGTCTTGGAAATCTCTTGAAGAGCCAAGAAGTTCAGTTCCTGATGCAGAGGTCAATTCTCAGCTCAAGTATCCTCATTAGAAGAGGTTGGGAGTAGGAGGGAAGTGCAGGAAGGAGAGGGAGGCAGGAGGGGCCCGCAGAGCCCCAAATGCTTGGAGCAGCCATTCCTAAGCTAAGGAGCAGCTGGAACAAAGATGCTCCCCAAATCCATCAGGATTTTTGTTCTCAAGTGCCTGTTCCTTGCCCTGCGTGTGTGTGTGAGTGTGACTCGGTGTGTGTGTGTGACTTTACCAAGTGCTCCTTCTGATCAGAGAGGAGCAGAACCAGGATCAGACAACTGCCCTACTTCTGGCCTCCCCTGAAGTACGGAGAGCAGCTCTGCCCCCCACAGTTCCTTGAAAAGCCCAGCCCTGCGTGGCGGGCAGCACCCACGGCTTCCAGCACTCACAGTTCTCAGTGCAGCAGTCCCTGTGCCAGCTCCAGCAGCAGCCCAGGGTCCCCTCCATGGCCCAGCTAAGGCTCCTCTGCAGCCAGAGGCATTTAGTCATGGAGTTACACCCTCACAGCAATAAACTTGACTCAAAGCCCATAAATCCCCCTGAATGTATATTTTTGTGTGTGTAGTCACCGAGAGATGGTGTCTTATTTATTGCCTTGAATCTCACAATGATGCATCAGGATCAAGCTGCTTGAACAAAAAATGAAACCCCCATCCATTCGTTCCAAGGGAGAGGGAGGGACTTCTGTAAGTGCCTTATTTTTGTAAATTTTTTTTTTTAAGAACAATGATTGTGACCAAAATGCCAACGGTTCCTGTCTGGTCAGCATTTCACTGCAAGCAAAAATGGTGTATTTTGTAACTGTGGGGATGTTTCTTACAAATTGACAAAGTCAAATAAACACTGACTGCTAAAACCTGGCTCAGGTGGTTTTGTCCTGCTCCAGCCATTCCTTTCCACCCTACCCTCGTTCTTTCTGTATCCATAATTTTAATTAAGGTCTCCTCCACAACACAAGACACTTTCTTAAATCCTCCAGCCTGTCAGGGCTGGCATTAATGAATGAGCTCACTGGTGGGCCCTGGGGGTGGCACAAGGACAAAGCTGACAGAAAAGTCCCCTCCCCAGCACAGAGGTTCCCTGAAGCTGAACCCCAGGGAATATCCCCATGCAGGGACTGGAACATGGCCAGGAATCCGTGTGTCCAGCACGGGGAAGGGTGGGGGGGGTGATTCCATGAGCAACACAGATTGGGAAACTAAAGCAGGAAAGGAGGAAGGATTTACATGATCAGGAAAGAGTTTGAACTTTCCCAGGACATCAAGAACGCAATGATCAGACAAATACTTTATTTCCTTTACAACTCATAAACACTCAAACACAACAGACACTTGGTGTTCCCACACACCTGCACAGGCGAGGGCTGTCCCTTTGTCCCCGTGCCTGTCCCTTCACAGTCCCACGTGCACATTGCACTTGTCTTCATCTCCCCGCCGTCAGCCATTCCCAAATCCACGCTTCCCACTCACAGACAAAGCAGGAGATGAAGTGCTCACAGTATAGTCCAGCTTACGAGGTGCTGCCCAGTTGGGTACTGTAGTGTCTGGTGCCCTCCTTGCCTCAGGATGGGCTGCAAATCCCATTCCAGCTGTGCCCACCTGCCCTGCAAAGTCCAACTGCACTGCTTCAGCCTCCCCCAAGACTCCCTGCCAGGGAATAGGCAATGCCCCGAGACTTGTCAGCAGTCAAAAAGGGATTTATCAGGTGCATGGGGAAGGATGAGACACCCCAGCATTCCTCCAACCACGGGAAGTTCTGCACGTGGACCTGGAAGCTCGGTCTGAACACCTGGAGTCAGCCCTGGGGGTCAGACTCTTCATCCCCAGGGATTGCTGGCCCAGCTCTGCCCTTCCACTGCTCCCCCTCCCTGTTTGCTGTTACTTCTGGTGGCAAAATAATCTCTGAGGAGAGAGAGGCTTTGCTGGGAATCCCTCAAAATGAAGAAAAACCTTGGGAATTTAAGCAGCATTTTGGGCAGGAGAGAACCCAAATTAACTCCTTCCAGAGCTGGCAGCAGAAAGAGTCAGAGCCTGAAGAGTCCAAGTGCTGACAGCCCCGAGGTCCAGGGAGGAGCTGGGATTCTGGGGTGCTCAGAAATAGCAACTGGATTTTTAATACTTCATATTTCATTCCCAATAAAGTCCTCAAAAATCCCACAATTCCTGTACCTTCACGTGAGCATCTGCAGAACGTCATCCTTTGTCTGCTTCCACCAGGAGCTGGTGTGGAAGGAGTCCAAAGAAAGGTTCTGCAGGGAAGTTCCCAACAGAGAAGCCTTGGAACAGCTCAAACCAAACGAAACCAAACGCAGCGGGTTGGTCCTCTGCGAGCTTCTGCTGGGAATCCAGTGTCCTCCTCAGGGGAACCCAAAGCTCCTGGCAGGTTCAGTGCCAAGTCCACATGCAAGGAGCAGCCAGGCTGTGCCTCCCGCTCCCTGTGTCCATGCAGGTGCAGGGATCAGCACGCAGGAAACGCAATTCCACGGCCTCAGTGTCCCAGCAGGGACACCTCGAGCCCGGCCCTACACGAACTCGGTGAAGTCGTCCACAGAGGAGATCAGCCTCTTCCTCTGCCCTGTCTCATAGGTGGGAGGGGGATCCTGGGGGATCTGGGGAGGGGTTTTTGTGGGGCCAGAGGGGTGCAGCTGCAGGGGAAGGCCAGGGCTCTGGTACTGTGTCTCTTCCCGGAGCTGAAAGGCAACGGAGAACAGGTGAGCTCCATTCTCTCCAAAACTCTTTCCATTCTACATCTGGGCAGGGCAGGGTACCCAGGGCACTGTGCCAGCACTGAGGGGGTGCCACTCTGTGTCCAGGTATTGGACATCAGGAGGAATTTCTCCATGGAAAGGGTGGTCATTCCCACAACAGAACTGGATGATCCTTAAGGTCCCTTCCAACCCCAACCTCTCTGATTCCATGACCAGCTGGATTCTAACCTCCACACACACACCCCTCCTCTCACTCAGCAAGTTCTGCCAGCTGGTTTTACCTGCCTTAATTGCAGTAAGAGTCTCAGTAAAGCCCAGTTCTACCCCTCAGAGCAGCTCCACTCACCCGGTGCCGGAGCCTCTTGATGTGGCGCAGCCTTGCGATCCATTTAGAGGGGTAGGTGTCCGTGGGGTTGGATCTGCTGTGGTGGACCTGGGAAGCCATCTGGGTTGGGAAAGGTGGGGAGAAGCAAGGAAAGAGAGGAGCCACATTAACATAACCACAACAATAAAATTAATCTGATTTTTCAGTGCAGTTTGACAGCAACAGAAATCCAGCTCTGAGTTAAGACTGTTCAGGTGCCAACTCTGGCTTTAACGTCAAGTAGAAAAGTTGTTTCTTCACTTTAGCAGGCCCTGCTTGTTTCCTTGGAAGCTGGTGATGGGCCAAGGCAGCAGTTGGAAGCCAGAAGGTCTGGGGGAGCTGGGGGTACTCACATTGGCATGCAGGGCCATCTGACGGGCCACAAAGGGCAGGTTCTTGTCAGAGATGATCTTGGCAACACTCGTGTCCACCAGACCCTCCATGTCTTTGGTTTAAAGGAATAAGAAAAAAATTATTGTAAGACAGTTAAGAACAAGCCAAAGGTTGCCAGTAACTAAACAGCTAAGTCAAATAAACCTGAGGAATTGTATCATACAAGTCCCCACCAACTCCACAGCTCCCACTCTTAACAGAACCTGCTCTGCAGCTTAACACAAGCAGCTCCCAAATTCTGGCTGCTCAATAAAGGTCTGAGGAGAGGCTGCCGGGCTCTCACACGAACCAAAGCATGAGCCAGAAACACCCAGAAGAGCCCCTTTGGTAAAACGCCTGCACCAGCACTGCTGAACCCTCCATGTCCTCCAGTGTCCCCAAGCAGCTGTTGGAGGGATCTGCTGTGCTGCTGGCACTGTGTCCTGAGCTTGAACACAACATGAGCAATCCAGCCACGGTACATGAGCAGGGCAAACCCAGATGTAACTGGGCAAACTGGTTCCAGAGAGTTTCTCCTGGAAGTCTTCTGAAACACAAACCCCCACCACAGCAAAGGCTGAGGAATTCCCACCTTTCCGACACTGCAGCGTCACCAGGTTGCAGTCATAGTCCAGGGGGGTGATGATAACGTGCACAAAGTTGAACTGCCCCTAAGGAGAAACCAGTAAAAGAGTCAGAAACAGTTCCCTGGCAGCATCGTGGTTGGTGAATGCCATAAACACACACCAGTGACCCCACCATGGCCAACAGCTTCCCCCATAATCCCCACACTGTTTTTAAGGTAACACCCACACACATGAAGGTTCACAACCCTGTGGTCCTGCTGTAACACACCCACAAGGAAAATCCCCTACCTTTATTGTGCCCAGTTTAAAATCCTCTCCAGAATCATTGTAAACAATGGAAACAAAATCATTCCCCAGGTGCCTCTTCTTGTCACAGCGATATTTATCCAAATCCTTTGTGGGCATCAGAGTAGCAATGTGGAAAATGGCTGGAAAGGGAACAGAAAGATTCCTAGGCTGAGCTGGGAAAGCAGCAATGGTCACATGCCAGTAATAAGAAAACAAACTGTGCTCCCTCGATAGGTTTGTCCCCATTTGTGACAGCTGAATCCAGTCCCACGGGATGCTCCAGGGACAGCAGCCAGTGGGAAGGACCACAGCAGCACGGGGAACAGACCCTGAGTTAGGGAGGAAAGAGGCAAAAGAGCTTAAACCAGGACTTGCCCTAACTGAGCTCTGCAGAGCCCCAGGGCCACAGGGAGTGACCTGCAGCCACCCCATGGAACTGGACTCAGTGTGACGAGCACAGAGCTGTGAGGAAAAATCTGGGAAGTTCACCATATCCTGCTGGATCCTGGATGATTTCTGCACTGCTTGGTGCTGCAGCAGCTGGGTGACACTGCAGCGACATGAGCCATGGCACTCCCTGCTCCACACTGCTCTTCAGAGAAACACAGCAATACTGATGCCACCCTCAGTGAAAAGCTTTCACAGCAGCTTGGGGACAACCAGCTAAACCTCTAAACTAAACCCTGTCAGCCTTTAAAGAGTTGATCATTTCACAGATTTACAGAGCATTATAAAACTGGTGTGATTTTGTTTTGTTAAGTAAGGCAGGTATGTTTTGGCCTGAACTTTATCATATGGCTTGCAGAGCTACCAGAGAGAACAGGAGGGGATCAGAGCCCCAGGACATCCTCACTACACCCCTGGGAAGGAATCAGTGTGGAAGGCAGGTCAGCTAAAGTCAGAAGACACAAACCATCCTTCCAGCTCACCTTGCATGATGTCATCATGCCAGCAGTAGGTGAACTGTCCATCCTCCCCACACACGTCCAGGCCACCCAGGTAAATCTTATCTGGCTGACAGTCCTTGAGCTCAATGAGCTTCCCCAGGCCCGTGAGAAACTCCGTGTAGCGATAGGAGCCGTGCTCGTTGGACAGGATGGCGATCTCGTTGTTGCTCTGGGACACAGGGACATGTCACACGTCAGTGATCCCTTCCTGGGATGAGGTGATGGCCCTCACAGAAGGGCTTCATGCAGGCACTGATTTTTAGTGCAGGAAACTAAGGACAAGCAAGGCTGCTGCAGGAGCAGGGCAAATCCCACAGCTGGAGAGGTTCCCAACATCCCATAAGGATTGAAGCCCCTGCACACACTCACCTGGCCCTCCCCAACGTAGAGCACTGCAATCTTGTGCGTGTCGTAGGATGGGATCTGATCCAGGAGCTGCACCGACCTCTCAAACGTCTGCAATCAAAACAGGGACCCCACCTGAGCAGCCTGGGCTGCTGGGAGCTGTCCTTGCCCAAGGAGGTCCCTTCCAACCCAAACCATCCCAGGATTCTGGGAGCTTTAAAAAATTCCCTCCACAACTCCCACAACAGACTCTCCCATCTGTGGCACTGCTGGTACGAAACACCTTTAAACTGCAGCACCTTAGCCAGACATCTGTGATTATCATTCACATTCCAACAAAGTCATGAGGTTAAAAAAATTTAAGGATTTATACAACTCCCTGCCTACCTCATTTGGCAACAACAGGGGTTTGTTGTTTTCATCACCAAAGAAGGGGGAGTGGTACAACTGTAAAAACACAAAGCTGAAGGAGAGAGGGAGGGAAAAGTCTGTTACCATAAAAATTAAGTCAATTTTGATCTGTTGGATGTAAGAACATTATGTACAGCAGAAAAAGAGGAGGAATTAAAATGCTAACAGGGTATTATTCATCTTTTAGAGACACACTGGGTGCCTGGACTACCTGCAGTTTGCAATAGACCCCTGTCAGAAAAACAATGATGTGTCAAACAGCAGCAGCCACAAAAATCTCCTGCTCAAAGGCACGGAGTGGGGGAGCAGGAATGCCCTCCACAGTTCTGAGGGCATTTCTAGGCTCTCAGACACATGAGACAGACATGTACAGACATTTGCATTCTATCTGCCCTCAATCAGATGAAAATTGTCTCATCATGCAATTTTGGACAGCTAACAATATCCCAGGTTCAAAAAGCAACAATTAGAAGCCTCCTTCTTCTTAGGATTTTGCACATTCTATTTCTTGAAATGCAAAACTAGCAATTCACCCTGTTCACAGCAAAATTAACTCTGGGTAACCAGCAGTCAAACCACAGCCCCTAAACTGAGTACATTAAGTACAGGAGGAAACTATTCATCTATTTCTTTCACCATTTGGGAGTTCTGTTTCCTAATCCCAAAATTAATTCGGTGGTACTGTGCTCAACAGGTCTGTATTAGCTCCTGAATAAAGCAGGTGATTAATTTTTTAATCAGATGCTTTGCAGACCCCACCCAAGCAGCAGCCCCCTCTGAAGGAGCCCCTGATGGAGCAGCTCAGGGGCCCTGCACCCACCTGGGGTTTATCCCAGGGACTTTCTCTGCGTTGGAAGCTGCTGCCCTGCCCTTGAAGGCGTCTCTCTCGATCCTCTTCCCCCTCCTGGACGGGGCAGAGTCGGAGATGGTGTAGCCCCGGGGCCGGTGCCCCGAGGGCGAGCGGGGCGAGGTGACAGCTCCGGTGCCACCCCCGGGCCCGGTGGCCCTGCCGTCCTCGCCCCTGCCCAGCCAGCTGCCCAGCCCTTCCCCTTCCAGGTTCCCCGACTGGGATTTGGATTTCACTTCCGTGCTCAGCCTCCTGGGCACCTCCCGGCCGTTGGCATCCTTGAGCACCTCCTGCAGCGTCTGGAGCTCGGGGGAGGAGCTGGACTTGCTGAGGGGCTGCGAGGGCTGGAAGGAGAGCTCCTCCAGCGCCCGGCCCTCCTCCCGCCCGATGGGGATCCCGCCCTCCACCAGCTCCTCCGACTTCAGCGATTTGTCCTCCTGGCTGGAGGTGGAGGAGGACTGGGAGAGAGAGAAACACAGAATAAAAGTTTTCATGGAATCGAAGAATCCCAGAATGGTTTGGGTTGGGATAGACTTTAAAGCTCATCCCATGGTTGCTCCAAGCCCCGTCCAGCCTGGCCCTGGACACTCCCAGGGATGAGGCAGCCACAGCTTCTCTGGGCACCCTGTGCCAGGGCCTCCCCACCCTCCCAGGGAAGGATTCCTTCCTTTTCCTGACAGCCAGAATAAAAGCTGACAACAGCAACTCTCAAGGCACCCCAACACTTCCAGGGAAACGTGGGCAGGAAGGAGCACAAAGCAATGTGCATCAAGGTCCCTGATAAAACAGGGATTTTCCCCTGAATCCCCCCCAGGCCATCCAGATTCCCAGTGCCATCAGTGAGCTGTTTCTGAGGGTGCCATGAGGGAACTCATGGACAATCCCCTCCTGGCTGTTACCCACTGCTCGCCCTGGGCCTGTCCTTACCCTGCTGTAGGAGCCCTGGGCTTTTCCAAACCTCTCCTCGCTCAGGACGTGCTCGGAACACGAGGTCTCCACGTCCTCGCTCTCCGGGGACTCCGCGGGGGACTCGGCCTCCCTGAGCTCCATCTCCCCGGCGCTCCCTTCCTCCAGCACCACGGCGGATTCTACAGAGACACCGGCACAGGAGCTGTGGAGAGGGGACACGGGGACAGGCCCCCCTCCTCTCCTCTCAAGTACCAGCCTTTTCCCTACGGGATCTCAACGGAAGGCCATGTGGAATGAGTGCCCTGGCATTTCTTGTCGTGTCAGACTCACTCCTGGCTCCCCTTTTTCCAGGGGATAAATCACCTCACCCTCACAGCCAAGGGCTGCATGCCTCGGGCCAAGGAAGTGGAGCTGTTGCCAATTGTGGCTGATGGGCAAGCAGGGCACGGGATGAGGAAACGGGACCTTGGACATGGGTTACCAGGACAGACAGGAACTACGGAGATGTAGGGAAGTACCGGATAAAAGCTCACTGGAGACATCAGCTCTGTGCAAGGCTGCAACAAAGGGAGCTTTTCTTGTGCTGAACGACACGCTCCTGTGCCTTGAGGCCTACAAGGAGATCAGAAATTTTTCCTAGGAGCCATTTCCTTGCAGTTTGGCAGCTTTCCTAGAATGTCTCAGGAGAAGCAAAACAATTCAGCCCTGAACATGTGGAAGGACGAGAGCAGGGGTGACACGGGCACTGCAGGTGGCATCTGCTCAGACACACGGGGAGTGGAACCACGCTGACAAAAAAGCTCCGTGGAAGCCCTGCCTACCCTGTGGTGGATTTAACCTTGGATCTGCTCCAGGCACTGACCACAGGGATGAGTCTGACCAAAGGCTCCTCGTGGCCTTACTTTTTGTCCTGAGGAAAAGGCTGGAGAACAGGAGGCTTCCCATTATGCACACAAGGGACTGGAAGACCAATCTGAAAGGCCAAGATTTGTTTTCCAAAATAATAACAATAATAAAACCAAAAATTAGCACACACAAAAATATAAAGAAAATCAGCAAAAACGAAAAAAAAAAATACAAAGAAAAAAATCACTATAGCAGCTTTTCCTGGATTGATTTCAGCTCGCAGGACCAAAGTTATTTCAAAGAAGCAATTGAGAGTTAGCATTGCACACACAAACCTTCTAAAAATACAAAACAAACCAAAAGGAACCAAAACAACGTGCTGATCTGGTTAGCTGTCCAAGCCAGAACACACCTGCAGATACCCAGTGCTTCCAAGCTCCCCTCCTACACCACTGCCAAGATTGCTGGTGCTTTGAAACAACCCAAGCACTAATTATTCTTTAGGTGGGAAGAGAGTAACAGGAGCAGAGAGAAGTACAGAAAAATATTGAACTGCAGCAGCTTTGTGTTGCTTTGAGAGGCCTCTGACAGCAACCAGCAGCAGCTCAGAACACCCCACTGCTCTACTGGGAGTTTTCCAATGAAGGAAAGAGGCAGAAAGACATTTGAACCCTCTAATTAAAATCACAAAGCATTGCAGGTTATCAAAGCAATGCAGGTGTTGTGCTCATAAGGTGTGTAATTTGATCTCCATTTAATTATGAAATCTATTTTACTAAAGTGGAGGACGATTTTACATTATTATAGAGCCTCTAAAAGGCAAAATTTAGCAGGTTTTCTGCTGAAATATATTTCTTTTTTATTTAAAAATCTCTTAACCAGCCTCCATGCTGGCTGAACTTTATCCATATATCAAATATATTCATATTATCAGCTGCTTTTATCTTTCTGTGTCCAATTCTGGCAGATCCCTGTGGGCTGAGCAGCTCCAAGGGGAGCCTGTCCTGCAGCACACGCTGCTCTTCTCACAACTGGGAGCCTTTCCACTGAGCAGAACACAAAGCCAATTGGAAAATGAAGCTGCAAATGAAGAATTAATTAATCCAGCCGCGTTTTGACAGGTCATTTAACACTTGGCCTCATGACTCACAAGCCACCCCAGCTAAAAGCAAAGTTGCTTTAAGAAACTGTCTGCACTTGCAAATGTTGGATCTGGCTTGGACTTCTTCATGCTAGTCAAGATCCCATTTGTTGAGAGTGATGAGACTGGGGACAGACAGGAGACATGGAAGGGGAAAATGAGGGATGAGGGATACATTTTCTATGAATCAGAGGTGTTCTTCTATGGCAATACTGTTTGGTTGGTTTTTTTCCTTAAAGATATATAAATATACCTGCCCAGGATATGCTCCTGTGCAACTTCCCTTGACAACTGGACTGGTACATGGAAGAGAAAGAGGCCACTGCAAAGGGAAATCAAGTGAGCAGCTACATCAAAAGGAAGGAGAGACTATATGAAAAAAAATATAAAAAAATTAAAAAGCACAGAGTTTAAAATGTAACCAAGAGCCTAGTTTAAAACAAACAAATAAATAAATGAAACAAAGGAAAGAACAAGCTGGGATAAGCTCACCAGATGCCAGAGGGATACTTTAAGGGCACAAGGTCTCAACACGAATAAAGAGGAATAAACACATCCAACAGCGCAGGCTCCAACTGCTCCCTTTGCAGAATGCATTTTGTAAGGCTTAGGAACAGAAAATCCCTTCCTGATAACCCAGCACACACAGGAAACCAGGCTGAGCCTTTCCTGACCTGCACAAGGTCGCTTTTAAACTCACAGAAGAGTCTGGAGAGTAGAAATCTGGCTAAAGACTCACAGAGGTTTAACCTCTAAAGAGGCAGAGCAGGCATGTCACAGCCTGACAGCAAAACTTTGTCCAGTCATTCCCCAGGCAGCTCCAGCAAGTCTGGTTAACAAGGATGTGGCCAAAATTACTCTCAGACTGGCACAGGAGTGGCATTCAGGTGGTGTGGGTTCAGCTCTCCACTTAGCTGAAATACCACAAAGTTTTAGTCACAAAAGTGTTTATGGAAAATAATTTTTTTGTTTGTTTGTAAGAGGTGATAATTTGACTCTAATTTTGTGTTTACATGTTCTGAAATACTAAAATATATCCTTCCCTGCTTAAAACAAACCTGAAAACTGGCATTTTTACCAGATTTCCAGACAATCCATCCCATTTTTCCCCAGCAAAGCCTGGGTCTGGCTGGTACCACCACTCAGTTCTGATGGTGCCTGCAGTGCTCAGAGCCTCAGTGTTGGATATCACTGATAAGAGCTCGAGCAGGGACTGCAGAAGGCTTTAAAAATTGCAGCTGTTGGTCAACACCAACCTCTCAACATTAACAGCTTTTTAAGAGGAACCAGCACCAAATTAAACAGAGTGAAAATCCTTGGCCACTATGTTAAATTCAAGCCAGCAAATGAAACTCAAGTGATTCAACTGAAGGCTGAACAGTCCTTTTCAGAGGTGGGTAAATCCAACAGGATTTGCATTCTGCTGTAAAAGCCAGTGGCAACCAACTCCTCCTGGCTGGCAAGGTTTGGAAGAGGCCCCAGGAACCTGCAGCTCCAAGTGCCCGACACAGACTCCCAAACTGAAGACAAATGGAAATGGAAACACTGCATGGAAAGATCCATCCACAAGTGGGATGCCCAGATCAGCCCCAAACAAGTGGGAGAGGGAACAGATCCATGACTTTGTTCATTTTCATTTGGGGAACACACGCAACACACGACTCCTGCAAAGCAGCTCCGTTACTCCCCCGTTCTCCTCTTCCCCCACGGGACAGCAGAAGCAAGGAGGAAGGGAATTTTTCACTTCTAAGGACAAGAACTGATTCCCTTTCTCATTGCTGGCCCCCCTCACGCTCCCAGCTGCTCTAGAAGCCCTGCAGAGACCCAGCAGAGCCCGGAGCTGTTCACGCTCTGCCGGCAGCTCCCACCTGTGTTGGAGCGCTGCAGCAGCGAGGGCTTGGCCGTTCCCGTGGCCAGGCTGGAGGAGGGCACGGACAGGGATTTGTACAGAGCCGTCTCCCGGTGCTCCTTGAAACGTTCTGCAGCCATGAGGGCGTTGGAGAGCTCCTGCAGGGGCATGTTGTTGATGTCCGAGGAAAAGGGGCTCAGCGGGTTCTCCAGGCTCATCAGCCAGCTCGTGTTACCTGCAGCAGACAATTGGGGAAGTGGTCAGTACTCCCAGCTGCCCCAAAGGTCCTGAGGAACCTGCTGAAAATGCTCAAATTGTTTCATAATTTTCAAATAAAAATCCAAACGGAGCAAGTTCTCAGTTCTTCTGCAGAATGACTTGATTAATTTGCTACTCCCAGTGCTCTGCACTTCAACCCCAAGGTCCTCAAAACTCATCCCGGGTAGCTCACTGCTACAGCAGATTCCCAAAGGCATCCAAAACACTCAGGTGTCCTAATTAACACCAGGTCAGCTATTTTCTCATGAAACAGCTTTCAGCTGAAAGAGATAATTCCTTTTAATCTCGTGGAACATACCAGTGTGCAAGAATTTTGACCTTGAATAGGTTGTTATTCCTTCCTTAAGAGCAAACACAACTGTGCAGCTGCCCAGACTTGTGGATGTCCCATCCCTGGAAGCGTCCAAGGGCAGGCTGGACAGGGCTTGGAGCACCCTGGGATAGTGGAAGGTGTCCCTGCCCACGGCAGGGGGTGGCACTGGATGAGTTTTAAGGTCCCTTCCAACCCAAACCATCCCATGGTTCCATAGTTTCAAAAGGCAGTAAGCCACAAACAGATCCATTTACAATTAAATATGGATTTTCCTCCTTCACCCAGGCTCTGGTTTCTCACCAAGTCCAGGATCCCACCCTGCACTCAGGTACCCACCTGTGGGCCTGCGCACCAGGATTTCTGCCCAGCCCTGGGTCAGCAGTGGCACGTAGGCAGCCAAGTTGGCTTTTTCCTTCTGTAGGGCCGTCTGTGGAGAAGGACTGGCCTTCTCTGAGCGAGCTGCAGCAGCAGGAGGGCCCTGTGTCCCTTGGGAAGTTGAGCCACTGGGAAAATGGGAAGCTGAGCTGTCTAAGGCACCAACACGTAAGGCATGACCACCTGGCAGGACAGACACAATCCAAGGGAGAGGCATGCTTAGTTAGCCCCAAAAATATCTCAGGAATGAGGCTTTTAAGCTCCTCTAGCAGCTGCACACACAATATCCTGGTTTTATTTCCCTTGTCATTACAATTATTATTGGTACTATTATTTTATGTCAATTATTAAACTGTTGTTCTCTCAATTCACAAATTTTCTTACTTTTCCCCTTCCAATTCTCTCCTCCATCCCCCCACAGGAGACTGAGTGAGCAACTGGGTGGGGCTTAGCTGCCAGCTGGGGTTAAACCACGCAGAGAATTTTACCTTCTATGTGTTCCTTACAAACCAATTTATGTGATCACCAAAGCTCTCCTGCAAGGAGAGGGAAGCAGGAGGAGCCCCACCACACCTGAAGCCAACAGCTCCTGCTACTTGCCCCTCATTAAACACCAGACAGCTCCAGGTCTCAAATTAGCTCAGACACAGGAGGCACCTGGAGCCTTCAGCCTGTGACAGGGCCCCAGGAACGGCAGGGAGAGCCCAGGATGGGAACTTACCCGACATGGATCGGACTCTGTTGCGGGAGCTCCTGCAGACCTGCTGCCCAGCCTGGGATTCCAGCTTGGCTGGAGCTTCCTTGGTCTGTCTCACTTGCAAAACAGGGTCTGAGCTGTAGGCAAGGAGATATTGGTGATGTTGAGGCAGGAATCAGCCATGCTGGACAAATAAAACACTCCCCGTACGGCAAGAGGAAAAACTACAAAGATGTAGCAGTGGTTTAGGTGACTTTATCAGGTGGAGACTTCTAGAAATGGGAGCAACACTTACCTTGATTCTGGGGTGCTCTGGAAGTCTGCAGAGTCCAGGCCAAGGAGGGACCTTGTCCCTGTTCCAACACTTGTAGTGATGGTCACCAGCTTGTTACCAACCAGCCACGTCTTGGTCCTTCCTCCAGCCAGCAGAAACTCACCCACGGGAGACCTGGGAACACATTTGAGGTGAAGATTCCTCAGGAGGCAGAGGACAGAGCTGATGTCATTAACCATGCAGGAGGTGCTGCCTGCTTTCCTTCTTTACACAGCATCTGAGCCACTCCCCTTGGCTGCCAACATCCACGTTATCCATCAGGATGATGGATGAGCTTCTGCAGCCGACTGTGATTATCCTGCACGGACAGGGAGCAAAGCCCTGCTCCAAACCTTCCAGGCACCTCCTCCAGACAGGTCCAGGCTGAGGCAAAGGCTGCTTGTCTCCAGTGGATTTGACAGAACCACAGAATGGTTTGGGTTGGGAGGAACCTTAAAGCCCATCCAGCCCCACCCCCTGCCATGGGCAGGGACACCTTCCACTATCCCAGAGTACTCCACGCCCCATCCAGCCTGGCCTAGGACACTTCCAGGGATCCAGGGGCATCCTCTGGGAAATCCATTCCAGGGCCTCACCACCCTCACAGGGAAAAATTCCTTCCCAATATCCCATCTAACTCTGGCAGTGGGAAGCCATTCCCTGTGTCCTGTCCCTCCATCCCTTGTTCCAAGTCCCTCTCCAGCTCTCCTGGAGCCCCTTCAGGCACTGGAAGGAGCTCCAAGGCCTTCCCAAACCCTTCTCTTCTACAGTCTTCCCTCATCTCACCTCCTCTTTAGCCAAGATTTTATCAGTAACAAAAGGCTTCAGAGCCTGGGCCTGCCAGAATCCCAACATTTTTCCACTAATAAAGTGAAACACGAACCCGAAACCCACCCAAGTGTCCCTGGTCCCTGACTGACCTCTTGGGCACAGCAGTGAAGTTGGAGAAGACGTATCGAGCCATCATGTCCAGGCAGGTCTCTGTCAGCTCCAGGTGCAGGTTTTTCAAGTTGTCATCAGCCTGAGCCATGGAGTTTTCATCTGCAGAGCCCAGGCTCGAGCTGGTGATGGATGTTTGGATGCGACTGGAAGAGAATGTCCCCAAGTGACAGATCAGACTGCACCCCGTCCCTGCCCCCACAGACGGCGGGATGCAGACCCTGCTGTACATGCACGTGCCAGCCATCAAACCCAGGGCCTGGGAAACAGATTTTGGGATCAGCCTCATGTTGTGCTTCCCAGGTTGTCATTGCAGGAAGTGTATTTTCTCTGGAGAGACTCCAATGTCACTCAGCTGGCCAGGCCAGTGCTCTCTGATGTTGGTGGCCCATGGGCAAGTGCACCAAGCAAGGAGTGAGTGGCAGCTCTGAGTTCCTTAACTATGCTGAGGGCAAGCACCCCATGACCAGCACCAGCTTCCCAGGCAGCAGGTTGCCCATGAGCCAGAAACTGGGGCACTCCAGACTTCACTTTATAATCCTGTGGTTTGCTTTTTTCTCTGTTGCATCTCTCCCGTATATTGGGCTTTTTCCCCCGCTCCAAATTCAACAGCTATGTAAAACCTAATTTAACTTGAAAGAGGAAAAAAAATTGCACTCTGAACAGGAAATTGGCACAAGAATAGAGAGCAGGTCTGCCTTCAAATCAGCCAAATCAGCAAGGCAGTTTAAAACCATTTCTGTTTTAGGCTGGACCGCAATTATTTTATAAAGACAACTCCTTATGCCATTGTAATACAAACTAAGCTGAGGTACAGCCAAAATTTTTATGATGTGGCAGCTTCTTTGGCTTCGTTAAGGGTAATTATCTGAACTTTTTGTTGCTATCATTTACACATAAATGCAAGAGAAGAAAATCACCTCATGATTAATGGGGATATCAGAGAATCCTGGAAGGGTTTGGATTGGAAGGAACCTTAAAGCCCATCCAGTGCCATCCCCTGCCATGTCAGGGACATCTTTCACTATCCCAGGTTGCTCCAAGCCCTGTTGAGCCTGGCCTTGGACACTTCCAGGGATCCAGGGGCAGCCACAGCTTCTCTGGGCAACCTGTGCCAGGGCCTCCCCACCCTCACAGGGAAGGATCCCTCCCATAAAATGAAGTGTCAGAACTATAACTGCAATTCAGTCACTTCAGCCTCTTTCCCCCAAACACCATATAGAACCAAAAATAAAAAACCTAAAAAAAACCAAAAAAATCAAGTTCCACTGACAGCAATCCTACAGGTTAATGCACAAATCTTCAGGTTCAGCAGTTTAACACTCAAGGGAAGTGATCCAGAAATACGTTTTAGAAACTGGCATCAATAATTTCACATCTTTCATTGGAGCAGGTCAATGCTCGCCATCAAAACCTGTCAATCAGTCAAATCAATCTCTGAAATCAAATCTTGTTTTCCTTAGTTGTGAAAGCAACAATTCATATGGGCTGAGCACACCCTTCGCTGCTCTCTTTGAAAGACAAATCCAGGTTTTTCATGGAGTTTTTCATACTTGAGACCAGGACATTTCATCAGCTCCTTCAGAAAGAACAAATCCTAAACTGAGGCCAGAACTATTCCTCCTGGACTGGAAAGAGGGCTCTCCATAACTTTGCAGAGCTTCCAAAGCCTCTTCTGAAGCAAATCCTTGCTTGGAAGGCTCAAGTTCTAGCGAGTTGTACCCAGGATTCCCACTTGTGCAGAATGCAACCTTTTTCCTTTTTTTGTGTGTGGGTTTTTTTGTTCGGGGTTTTTTTTTCCCCCCTTTCACCACTTTCACTTTAGAAATAGATTTTTTTGTTGCTAAAGCATCAGAGAATGTGGCAAAGTGACCACAGACACCCAGGGTGTGATGTGGCGCTGGGAAGCCTCGGGATACCTTCCCAAAACCTTCGCCTGTGGCTAAGGCCAGTTTTTGATGGGATAACCAAGTCATGCAAGCATCCCACATGCAAATCCACCCTGCTTCCACCCACCCTCGCAGTAAAACCTCCAAGGGCCAAGTTGCTCTTGGATTGTCCCCATTTAAAGTGCCTCTACCTGCGGACCACATGTTCAGACACACTGATGCTGCGGGATCGGAAGGCATCAACTGCAGAGGGTTCTTTCAGCTCTTTCACTGGAGGAGAGTTATTCAAGCCTTGCTTTGCATTTTTGGCTAGTCTTAAACTACTAGGTGGAGAAGCACCAAGCCCCAAAAGAGGTCACAGAAGGGAGGAAACCATTGTAGGGATGTAGGTTGAAAGGTCACAGTCACAGGGTCAATATTGGGGGATCCCGGAGGGTGATGGAAAATAAAACAAGTGCCAAAAAAAAAAAAAAGGGAAACAAAAAAAAAATTAAAACGTACAAACAAGCAGAGCTGGAAGCATTAAAAAGACAAACCACATTTTGAAAACAAGATTTTAAATGTGCTACAAAACAAATGAAATTAGTACAAGTTAAAAGAAAAAAACTGGTTGAAATGAGAGTTGGAATACTGTGCTGTTCAGCAAAGGCAAGGGCACCTGAGGGCTCCCTGGGCACAAATTCCTCAAGGCTGAGGAGTTTTGTGCAGTTCAACCCCTCTTGTGTTGCCCCAACTCACCATGACTCAACACCTGAGGGCTTCCACAGGTCCTAAAATGCTTTACCTGGACCAGGTGGCAGCAGGCTTTTCTACGAGACAAGCACCATGCCACCCATCTCTGTCCCCACTAAGCCTGGCCCAAAGCAGAGCTTTTCCCCCAGTCACAACACACCCAGAGCCTCCCAGAGGTGCCCCTTAAGCCAGCTCGAGGCACTGGGGACACTGAGCCCCCCTGTTCCAGACCCTCCCCACACTGCAGAGCCAACAAACACCCCCTGGCTGGGGACGCTCCTGTGCCACCCCAGCTGCCTCACACCAGTGGCTCCAGGGAACCCCCTGGACTCCGAACTGGCACAGAAAGTTAATGACTGTTCACACTGTCAAGTGCCAAGCACACGTGGGAGATGACAGCAATTAGGATCCAAGAGGCACTTTAATTAGTCACAGAGATGCATGCCAGGCTCGGGGCTAATTTGGGCTGAACAGTTGGTCCGGCAGCTCCCATCCCCATGGATAAAATGCAGGCACTAATTTAACCCTTCTGGCTGTTTCTAAACACAATTTATTTGCCATCCTCCTCTCAGTGAGCTCTTACATCTCAGATTGCCACCTGGAGGGATCAGAATTTCTTTGTCCTCCTCCCAGCTACCTCTCACAGATCACTTTTGGCCACAACTGCTGCAGAGAGCACAGGCTCATGCTCAGGGATCATCACCTACACCAACATCAGGACATTGAGCAACCCTGGGAACTGCTGGGATCATGATCCCTTGGAACACCCAGCACCTCAGCTATGGCAGGGAAACATCCTTTGGGCTTGAGGAGTGAAAACCAAGCCCAGAAGCTTCTCAGGCAGGGAAACTGGTATCTGCTCCAGGCCCTTCCTCTGTGCCCTGGCCAGAATCCAAGCTCAGTCAGACCCAGAGGCAGTGGCATCCTGCCATTCCCGTGCTTTGGGCACTGCCTGAGTACAGCCACACTCCTCAGCAGAGATTTCTGTGGAAAGTGATGCCTTTAGATACAGTAGTATTCCAACCTGGTAGAATTTAACAGGTTTTTTAGGGGGAAAAAAAGAAAAAAAAAGATTAGTTGAAATTCTAATTGGAGAGATGAGTGTCAAAAGGCTTCTCTTCCAAGTTTCTGGATGAAAGAGGAGGAGATGGGAGAGATGAAACACAACACAGGGTTTACAGCTGCAGCAGTAGGGCAGGGATGGTGTTTCTTCATTGCAAGGCTCTGCTGCAGCCTTGCAGGTAAAGTAGAGGCACTTTCCCCAGGGTTCAGATGCCACCATGTGCTCACTGCTCACAACACTGAAGCAAGTTAAGTGAACCAGTTTAGGTAATCCCTGCAGGTAAAAGGACATTGGAGAAACCCTGAATGCCTTCCAAGGAATATCTTCATCTCCTGGCAAACATTACTTTGAAAGACTGCTGGCAAGAAACACTCTGAATTCTGAAGGCTTTGCTTAAAACTGTCATGATGGCTTCAAAATTCCAAAACAAAAAAGGGATCAGGACATCCAGACAGACAGAAAGCAGCTGTGTGCCAGCCAGTGCACTGACCTGACTGGGAACACCATGGAAAAACACAGTACTGGCTCTCTAATTTATCCAGGTTGTTGATCACAACCATTTCTCTGGCAATCATCTGAAAATCACTCGTTCAATCATCACGTTTTGATCAATCATCAAAAGCAGTTCACACAACTCATATGAACATGGGATTCTGCTACTTCTGGTATTACCCAGTTCTGTTATCTCTGGTAACATTGTACTGACACACCCCAACCTGACACAACTGCTGATTTTCAAAAGTGAACACCAAAAAGGCCCCCACTGCCTGCACAGGCCTGCAGGACAGGCAGTGCTGCCTCAGACTGTCAGCCTGGTTGGATCCCAGCTTCTCACCAACCTCAGTTGTCTTTGACCTAAAGAGGTTTACTTTGCTTGCTTACTGCACTGCCAGATTTGGGACCGCTGCACCCAGCCTCCTTCAGGAAAACGCAGGGAAAGGCGTGAGCACGAGAACAGGGAGCACCAAACCCTGCTGGGGTCAAACAGAATTTACCTCTTTGGCCTCTCGTTCAGGCTGGTGCTGCGAGCCCTGAAGCTGTCCTTCTCTGGGGTGTCATCGAAGGACAGGAGGACGTTGGAGCGCAGACCCTGCCATGGGGACAAGAGGTGACAACGTGAAAAAGGTGCAGCTGAAAGTCTGCAACCACAGGCCAAAGCACAAGAGATCACAGAGATGCTGACAAGGAAAATAGAATTTTTGTAGCTTCAAACAACCTTTAAAGTTCTCAGATCAGTTTTTAAGCTGACATTTCTCCTGTGTGCTGCTGGAGTGAGCAGTGCCATTACCTTGGTGATGTAGGGGACAAAGTCCTTGCGGAAGGGCAGGCGGCAGCGGATGAACCACATGGCGATCACGTGGTGGGCCAGGCAAACGATGTACTGGTTAAACCTGCAACAGCAGAGAAGCCCCACAGCTCAATGTGCACAGCTCAATCTCACAAACAGAACTGGTCCTTTACCTACTGAAAGTGTAAAGAAAAAATAAACCCTCAAAAATTCTGTTCAAGGAAAACAGGTTTTTGTCCAAGGTGATGATGTCCTAGAATTGTATAATGGGATTACAGAATGGTTTGGGTGGGAAGGGATCTTAGACACCGTCCAGTTCCACCCCCAGGGACACCTTCCACTATCCCACTTTGCTCCAAGCTTGTCCAGCCTGGCCTGGGACACTTCCAGGGATCCAGGGGCAGCCACAGCTTCTCTGAGCACCCTGTGCCTCACCACCCTCACAGGGCAGAATTATCCCTTCTTCAGGAAAAGCCTGGAGACATCAGAATGAGCAACATCCTATAAATAACCTTGAGCCAAAAACTACAAAAAAAGGTTTTGTATGCTCTCAATTTCACAGATGAGAGAGAAGCACATTCCTGTGTCCTTACTTGGAGGGGTTTGTGTAGGGCAGGGAGATGGCGAAGACGCTGGCGTACTGCTCTGCGGCGAAGTTTCGGTACAGGTGAGGCAGCCTGGCCAGAGCTGCAACAGTCCAGCAACAAAACCAGCACAGGTGAGGCCTCAACACAACCATTCAACATCTTAACTCAGTTTAATTTCTAATTTTTTGCTTTTTTCTAAATGATCAGTGACATGGAAGTTAAAATCAGAGTATAATGTCACGCAAGGAGGAGAAGGCAGCTCGTATTTGGCTGCACAACACAGCGTGCTCCTCTCTTCAGTGCAAGAGCTTTATACAGAAAACTTGTAACAAATGAGGTGATCAAACATTTATAACCTGGGGATGGAGCAAGGCCATCACAGTGCGTTCCATACGACCAACCCAATCAAACCCACCATATTCCATGCCAAAAACACAACTACAGAAAAAGAAGAACATCACGACTTACTTGACAGAAATTCTAGGAGAGGGATTGCCATGTTGGCTGTGGCAGAAATGTGGGTGAGTTTGACAATTAAGACAGGCAGTGCCTTGATGATGATGTCGGGCATCTCCACGCTGCAGACTGAGAGTGCCACCACGCACTGGTTGGCGCAGCGGTAGATGAGCCCGTGCTCCAGGCAGTACACGATCTCACGCTGGGAGAGCAGGAGAAATACTCAGCACACAGGAAGGACACCCCTGAGGCAGCATCTCCTGACTCCTGTCCAAGGTATCCCTGCTGCAAGGCCTGTGTGACACACCTGAAGGCTAACACCGAGCTTTAAATAATGCTGCAGATACTCCAGGCCAAAATTTTATCAGGCGACTTGAATCAAGTATGTAGTTGAGACTTTAACATGAAAGTTTCTGATTTAACAGAAATTTTGTGTTTATAAAGGTCTTACTGCAGAGGGTAAAGTCACTCAGTGACCTGTGAGGGAGGACAGGTGAGGAGCAAATCCACAGTTAATCCTGCATGGAGTTAGCAAAGTATTTTTTCACCCCAAATTCAGCAAATGCAGCATTTCCCAACAGCAAAGGCCAGTGTTACCTTGCACTTCTGTCTCCTAACCAGCTCACAGGCAAAAAAATGCTCTACAGGCTCTGCCCTCCCTACACCCTCCTATTTCCCCTATACCTGCTTGGCTTTATCCAGGTAATTGTGGTAAGATATCAGTGCTGTCAGCACGGGGACCACGGCCAGGTGCAAATCCGTGCGGGAAAAGCCTTCGGGAGTCCCGTGGAGCCTGTCCGTGGTCTTCTTGTCTGTGAGCTGACACATCACACAGCCAGTCAGGGCACCTCTCACTGAAATACTCTCTAAAAGGCAGCAGAAGGCACTGCCCACAGCTCCCCTTGACCTGTGTATATACATATATTCATATACATACATTAAGAACACTCATTATTACCTACTGTGTACCTAGAACAACCCTCACGAAAGAAAGGGTGAGTGAGGATTGACAACCAGCCCATTAATCTTTAAAATATTTCTCTGAAGACAAAAAAAAAAAATCAGAAATCCCCTCCAAGCAAGCCAAGGAGCTGGGGACTGTGCCTCAGTAGCATTACCATGTAGCTCAGTGCAGAGGCCAGGTGGTCTATGTTGCAAGGAGAAGTTAAAAATAGCACTTTATAGCGGAGGGATTCGGGTAATTTGTTGAGAACCAACTTCAACACCTTCCAGTCTGTCTCCTGCAAGGACAGAAAATGTTAAGGTTGAAAATTTTTGCGTGATTTCACTCCAGTTTGGAAGGAAGATCAATCAAATTGCAGACAATGTGTCATTTCCTAGGCAGATGTAGGTCCTGTCATGGTTGATACAGAAAAAGAAGTGGCATTTAGCTGTCACAAGTTTCTCCCTGTCTGTCACCCAGCTCTAAGTGCAATACTGGCACCACAAACTGGAAGAGAAATTATATTGAGATCTGACAGCCAGAATTTGATTCTTCTAAGCACCAGCACCACTTAACTCCCAGAGCAAGCCAAGCCCTCAGCACAGAACTGTGTCCAGTGCCACACTCAGGAACAATTTCTATTTACAGTTTATTGGTGATGAAATATTAATTCTCAAAACACCTCACAAACTTGCAGTGGGAGAGGTTTAAATTTCAAATGCCCTTTCAGAAACAGGATGGCTTATTGGATCTTGTTGAACAAGCACAGCTTTTGCCCTGGCCTGCTCTGAAGCACTGAAATGAAAGCTGTGCTTATTTTCTGAAGAGCTGGACTGCTGCTCCCACTGGCGGTTGTGAAGCTGCACAATCACACCCAGGTTCTGAACAGCAAGGAGCAGAAACTGCTTCTCAGGCTTTATTTAAGTACTCTGGGCTAGAATTCCCCAGGCCGCTGGTGCCAGGAGCAGACACAGAGATGCCAGGAGTGGACATACCTGCTTCAAACACTGCAGGAGCACCCCAAAGACCATGGAGTAGGGCAGGTGTCCCACCCGGACGGTGGCACCTTGGGAAGGCACACTGGGGCTGCCTGAAGGTGGGGAGAGGGTGCCAGGGGGCTTCTTCTCAGAAGCCCTTTTCTCTGCCTCTCTGCAACACAGAAAGTGAGAAAAACACATGTCATTTTTACAGCCTGTTCATGTGATCTACAGCACTACCCTATCTGGGAGCCAGTTTAAAGACTGAAGAACATAATCTGCATTTTCAATTTTAAAAAGCACAGGATTGCCCGGCAGACACACAGCAATGAGCCAGTTTGGTCTATCTAATTCAGAAACGTATTTTTTGGGGCATGCTACACAAAGAACTTTAGACAAGTTATAAAATTAAAACAAATCGTCAAATTAAAATTCAATATGAAATTGGTTTGAGGCAAGAAATTGCAAATTTTTTGGGGAAGTTTTGTGAGCTGGAACTTAAATTTCATGTCTGAGATTGAGAGCTCTGCAGGTAAGCGATTTGTAAGAACAGTTCACCAGTGAGTTACTGGTTCAGAAAATCCTGAGCTGTAACTACAGACTGGTCTAGGATTCCAAAGATTTAGAAAAACTGCAGATTGCTACTGATGGAATGTTAGGCTCAGCAAGAATACAATTTAGTTTGGAAAACGGCTCTTTAAGAATAAAAAATAAATTAAGAAGTGTCCAAGGCCAGGTTGGACGGGGCTTGGAACAACCATGGATAGTGGAAGGTGTCCCTGCCCATGGCAGGGGTGGCACTGGATGATCTTTAAGGTCCCTTCCAACCCAAACCACTCTGTGATTCTTTTGCTTAACACCATGAGAAACCTACACAAAATCACACAGGCAGTAGGGGCTGAACCTCACTGCTCCATCCTTGTTGGAAAGGCCAAGGCGGTGCAGGGAGTCAGCTCGGAGCATCAGCAGGAAATCAAACACCTGTAACAGGGAACACACGGGAGTCACTCAAACCCCAAGCCACTGGAATACTCTCCCACCCCCACATGATATTTTTCCAGGTACAAAGGGATTTTTAAGAGGTGCCATGGCTTGTTCTGCAGGAGGCATCGCTTCTGGCGTCACACTGCATTTACATACCCGTGTGAGCCGAGAAACATTTAATTCTACTTCTTGCAAGCTCCAGAGCACCCAGACCCCATCTGCCACCCAGAAATCCCAGAGAATTGTGCAGCTGTGGCCCTGGGAGCACAGGGGGCTGCTCCTACCTGCAGCCTGATGCTGCTGGCCACAGGAAGGCTGTAGGAGTAGATGTAGTGGCGCTGGACGTGCTGGATCAGCATCTCGTACACCCTGGTGGCATGGCTGGAGGGCAAACTGTACAGCTTGGTCTGCAGGCACAGAAACACAGCCCAGCCACAGGGATCCTGTCACAAACCTGGGGCTGCACTGCCAATTCCAGGAGAAATGCAGCAAAAACTTGATCCTCAATGCAACATGAACATCTGGAAGGAACATCTGCCAAGACTCCAGAGCAGCTCTGTCTGCTCCAGAGGAACAGCCTGCTCTTACAACTTAACCACAGCCCAGGACATGCTGCCCAAACACTACAAATCTATTAAATCTATTCAGGGTTATGACCTCCTCCTTTCTGCTAATTGATGGGCACATCCTCCCTCCACACAAGAAAATGTGCTCATCAGCGATGTACAATGGGAATTAAGAAAATAAAACATTTTGCAAACAGTCCTACAGTGCTCAGAATCAAAAGATTGACAAAAACAAGAGTTAAAATATTACATAGTTAAACAAAAGTCAGAACATTTAACAGTGGGAGAAGAGTTATCTAAAAAGCCAAGTCCAGCAGAAGAGTATTACGAACAATCTGTGTTTAATACTGTGCAGCATTTACCTGAAGAATTATCAGGAGCCCAAGAACCGCTGTCTTGACGTCCTCCAGAGAAGCTGAGTACGACAGCAAGTCCCTCTCTTCCAGTTCAGAAGGAGATGACAGAGAATGTGCAGCCACCTTTGAAAGAGAAAAGCAACACATGGTTTAAACACATCTTTTCTGTATTTCCATGCTGGAAGGCGAGGGAAGCCTCAGGAAGTCATCCCTGCTGGAAAAGCTGCCAGCCCTGCCAGGTATTCACCTTCTCTATGATATCCAGCAGGCTGTTGAAGTGATGAGTGTTGCAGCCTTCAGCCAGGTCCACCAGGAGCTGAGTGGCCAATTTTCGGACCTGATGGTCTTTATCCTCTGGGATGTGAGCCAGCTGGGAGATCACCACCAGGTTTATCAGCTCTTCCTGCAAGAGGACAGACCTTCCTAAGCTGTCAGAGGTTCAGCCAGCACGTTAGAGAAATAATTTCAAACAAAAGATCTCAGCTATTCTGATACCAGGCTTGTTCCTCCACTGTTTCATTCCTTGATCTCCTCTTCCATCCAAGAGGTATTTCTGTCTGCCAGCCCTCCAGATATTTGTGACTTTTATTGAACTTTTCAGTGCTTTAGTTTTTGTCTGTCCTATAGATTTGACAGCCCAGGCTCAAACAGACAAGGGACTTCTAGGCCTTGGTTTATTGAGAGAGAGGAAACACCAACAGCTTTGTGTTTTCACAAATCTTGAAGGAATCCAAGGAGCATCTCTGCCCCTTCCTGCCCTCTGACACTTTGGGCACATCCTGAGGAGCTGAAGACATCCCTGGAGCTTTTCCCTAACTCCTCTCTCAGAGAGTTTCCACCTTAGATAGCAATTAAACTGCAAGCACCAAGACAAGTCACTGCTCAATATGTCCAGTCCCCATCCTTTTACAAAGCTTTTAAATCAGCTTTGCACCTCTCACATTGACTGTCAATTCTTCCAAAACAAAATGGACATGGAATTAATGGCCTTAAAACAGGGAAGCCAAGACACAACCAGGTGTATCCTCAAACATAGCAGCTCCCACTGCAAGCTGCACATCCAGGTATCCAACTAAGGACAAATAACGGCAAATCCCTCTACAAGCATCCCAAAGAAACAGGTCTGTGTGGGCAAGATTTAGAGACCAGGACTGTGCCTTCCCCACTGGCAGAGGGGACCCGAAGCCCCCAGGAAAATGTGCCTCAGCAAAGGCTTTCCCGCCCACCTGAGACCTCAGCGGGGATCCCCAGCAACACACACACCTCATAGAACTGTCTGTTGATGCTCAGCACAAAGGACAGCACATCCAGAACTTTAATCCTAACAGCACTACGGCTCTCGTTCCTAGAACAGGAAAAGCAAATCCAAAATGAATAAAATAGAGCTGTTGATGTTTAGGGAAGGGGGAGAAGAAAACTAAAACTAAAGGAAAAGAAGAAACTTCTTCAGAGTTGGACCAGTAACCGTGAGAGGCCAGCTGTGCCTTCAGTTAATTTCTCTGCATGTGAAATCAGATTCAAGAACAATTGGAAATTCAAATCCCAATTCAGCTTTTACTCCTTCTGCAGACCTGTAATTGCAGCTTTCCCATTTCCAAGCCAAACTAGGAAGCACATGTCAGAAGAACAAGTGCTCTGGTGAGCAAATTTAAAACCAAACACATGGCACTGAGGAAGAGCTGCTCTTTGGCAGCATTTCACAGAGGAGACAGAAGTTTGTTATTGCTCTGTGTTGATGTTTCAGAGCACAGAATCCCTAAGGGAGCACCAGCTCAAAACCAGATAACTGGAGTACTGGATAACCATATGCAATCCTAATGCTTAACAGGAAAATCTTGTTTGGTGTCAGAACTACAAAGTGCTGTGGAGTGGAACACAACTGCCTAAGTTAATGGGAACAGTACTGAATGGAAATAAAAGAGAAGTAAAAAAAAAGCAGCATGAAGAACTCAGTGGAAAGCTTTTCTTCTGTTTAATAAGTTCTTTCATGTGCTGTGCCCTGGGACTACCACACTTCTCAAGAGCCATTTACTAACTTAGAACTTCAGAACTCTAGGACTTCAGAAAACAAGATTATCTACCATGAAAAGGTGGCAAGAAACACTTGAAAGTGCTTCTTAAATGTAAGAAGTTCCCAAAGTTATGACTTCCTACCTGAAGAACCTCTCCATTAAGAGCTGCAGGTTGTGGATCCAGCCATCTTTGGCAGGGTGGATGGACTGAGCTCTGTATGTTATCAGGTTTAAGACAGAAGATTCCTTTTATGGAAACATCAAGAAATGTTTTTAGTGTATAAGCAAACACAACAAATCCATTCCCCCAACCCTCACCACAGGAATAAGGCTCATGGAAGTCCTTGCTGGGATTTTCTGACCATTTGCTATTTTAGGACTCTCAACTTTCAGCTGTAACAGAATACACCCAAAAGGAGGACAATAATAAAGACTTACTGGTCTCTGATCAGCACATCTTTCCACCAGCTCAAAAAATCTCTCTTCAGAGCCATGAAAATCATTCTGGTCACAGAGTTCTTCTACTGTGGTCAAAAGATCATGTACAATGGACTTCAGTTCCTGGCTCTCCAGAGCCTGAAGAGAGACAAAACCATTCCTGAAAGAGTTCCACCTTGCCAAAAAGTGCTAATTTTAAATACAAACAGAAAACTCAGAGAATCACAGCAACGAGAATTGGGCTAAGCCTTTCTCAGCTTCAATTTCCCCACAGTGCACAAACAGATCAATTTGCAAAACAATTCATGGCAAAGCCTTTGGACTGAAAGCACATCAAGGCAGGCCCAACACCCACCTGCAGCTGCTGCAGCAGTCGCTCCATGATGTCCAGAAGGATGTCCCAGGTCACAGCCTGCAGCTCCTTCCCGTATTTCTTGATCAGGCGTGTGATGGACAGAACGATCTCGTAGGACACGACTGCGTTGGGACAGGTCATGGCCTGGAACCCAAAGCACTTCAGTCAGTGAGCAGTTGGGAAGCAGTGCCCAGAAACCCTCTGCATTCAAATGCAGCATGCCTTATTAATTAGGAGATCAGCCTGGAGGCCTGAGATAAATCTGTTCAAGTCTCTGAACACAAAGGACACAGCAAAGAATCACTTTCTCAAGAGCAGTTCTGCACTCCTGCGAGCAGCTGTAGCTCAGATGGCAGACACAGCCCCATCCTACGGGCAGACAAGGGAATTAAAGCCAGTAATTCCTGCTTGAGGCACTCAGATGAGGAAATTTTGAGAGCTCTGAGGCTGTCCCTGAAGACACCATCCCTCATTTTTTGTACCACCCACTGGGAAGAGTGAAAGTTGTTGCTCTGCATTTTATTTTTTAAGCTAAAGTACCCACAATGTAGGTATTTGCTAGAAAGGATTCAGACTTTGCTTTTGTGGCCAAAGATACTCAAGGAGAAGGCCTCAGCTACAAACATAAATCTTCTTGTTTTACTTGGTTTACAGTTTCTCCCTGCTTCACCCAACTTCTCCCTCTCATCCTCCAGGCCTACAAAGATCTCTTTGGTGCAGGGGGCCACATTTCTGGTCTAAATTTGTCCAAGTGATTAAAAAGTTCCCCCAGCATCCCAGCCTACCTTGAGGAATGAAGGCAGCACTGAAGTTGGGGAGTTCCTGAGGGAATTGAGGCGATGAGCCCCCCACAGAGCCATCCCAACAAAGAACACAGCTCCTCTCAGCAGGGCTGCATCTGCCATGTAGGATCTAAGGACAGGGGGAAGGGAAGGTTCAGACCACGCCACAATTACTTTAGCATACAAAGTCAATAGGAATATACACTGTCCCAACAGGAATTCCCAGCTGTTACACATCAGGGCCTTGCACAGCAATGGACAAACATGAAAAGCAGAAAATCATTCACCACAACTTTAAACAGAGGGAAATTAAATTCAGAAATGCCCCAAATGAGCCCTTCAGCAGCGTAACTAGAAAGGGAATTTATTTCTAAGCACCAGAACCTTCAGCTTGTTCTGCTGAGGTTGGTGACTCCCCATCTATCTCACCAAGACCTTACTGAATTCCTTGGACTTGTTGGATCCTCCTCCTTTACCTGTCTTCCATGATCCTGCACATGTTGTAGATGGCACTGTGTCCCAAGTGAGTTCCCAAAAGGTTGCGCATGAGCTGCAGATTCAGAGAGAACACCTCAATCCCCAATTGTTAAAACACTCACTAGCCTAAAAATGGATTTAACTGGCCATGCTTCTGGAGTAAACGTGTCCTGCCTTTCCCCTGCCAGGACAGAAGCCTGTCACACCAGCTGAAACCAGGTGAGAATTCCCGGGACATGACACAACTCGCTCTAACGAGATGCTGATCCCTTCATACTTGAACAATTTTTAATTTACTCTTAAAACCAAGCTGAAACTGGTGGCAGATGTGCATAGGCACGTCTGACACTTCATCCAGGAGTGAATTCATTAAAGCCCAAAGCAAGCAGGGGTTCTGACCTTCCAGCAGGGCTCACAGAGCTCCTTCACATTGATGGTGCGGCACAGGGTGATGATGAACACGGGCAGGTTCTCCGAGGGCAGGCAGTTGTAGCACACAACTGCATCCAGGACTTGCAAGGAAATCTTTGGGAAAGGGAAAGACAAAATGGTTGTACACTTCCCTGTGAATCAAGCAGGTCAAATCCTCACCTGGCACACACAGGAAATCTTCTGGAAGTCAAAAGGGATGAAGATATTTTTGGGCTTTTTTCTTTTTAAAAAGCATTGTTGATTCACTTATCAAATTGATTAATGGCTCTGTTTGCTTCAGAACAAATTATTGGTGTATGAGATTTACTGGCTTACAAATAACATAATACTGCATCAGCTCTCTTGAAAGATGAGAATAAACCCCGGAGTCTGATGATCGGATTTTGTTTGTAAAAGTTACGGTTTGCAAGAACTTCAAAGAATTCAGAAGTACTAAAAGAAGCTCAGATCACCGACCTCTATGTCCACAGATGATGAAGTCTGAATGCACAAGAGGCAGATCTTGCTGTTAAGAAAGAACATTTAATTAGAATTGTTTGTTCCACATGATTTTAGGCAAATTACAAAGAGCCAGAACAGCCAGGTTAATTGCCATGTCATTTAACTCCTCACTGCCCTTCCTGTGGCAATGCTGGTGACACCCCAAGGGACACTGAGGGCTGCAACCTCTTTTATAAAGTTAAAGGGAGGCTTGAATGCAGCTCAAGTAATGTAACAGCACAGACTAAGCAATGCAAGCAGGTCCACCCCATGAAATGGGAAAAACACATTTAGTTAAACTAAAACAGATCTGAACACTGTAAGAACTGAAAATCAAATATTTGTCAGAAATGTCAGGTATGACCTGGGATGAAACAGACCCAGATGGACACGAAAAATATTCCACTTGTCTGTATTCTGATCTGCAACTTTCTCTGCAATTTACCAGGAATAAGCATGTAGGAGTTAAAAAAACCAACTTACTGGACCATGTCAGCTACGTAGTCTTCCAGATAGCAGCTATTGAATTTCACCAGGTTGACTAAAACCAGGAGGAACTCAGAAGTCAAACCAACATCCATCCACTGTAGCACAAAATCAGCTAAAGGAGGGGAAAAAAACCCCTGTTACAATGCCCCTTCTACCCAGGAATGATATAGCTGCCTTTTTCTGTTATCACTGGATGTCTCTGCCTTGATTTATTCCCATCACACTGAAGAGGGGTAGGGACAATACTCACCCAGCTCTTCCTCTAAATAGGTGATGTATCGTCCGTTCTCCGTCAGAGCCTTGAACACTTCAAGCCGTTCATGCAAATCTTCATTGGAGGGATAATCCTTAATAACCTTAAAAAAATGGGCTCTGAGGATCCCTAATCTCTCGCCCTTTAAATAAAAAAAGAGAGGGGGTTAAGGCCTGGACACTATCAAGGTCTACCTCAGTAGTCCTCATGCTTGAAATTATCTTTTTATTGAATCAATGCCTACTTTTTTCATAAGCATCCACCCCTGCATTCTCAGAACACTGAAAACGACAACTTTGGGCTGATTCAGCCTCATGTTTGTGCAACATGTTGGGAAATCTGAAGAATTCGCTGTATGCTGAACTTGGCCAGGCTAGAAAAGTGTCTCACACAGAACCCGTTGCATACCTGAAACATCAAAACCAGCTGCACACTGGGACTAGAAGGTCTGGGCAAAGACCACGTAAAATCTGCTGAATTATGCTGAACTCAACCCAAAGTATTTCCTCTTTCTCAAGAGCGTTACCCCAAACCAGAAGAGCTTTCTATGAGTTGTATGAAAAGTTTTGCTACGAGGTCAAACCAAGACTTAAATCAAAATGCTTCCTCTGCCCATTTAAGAGGTACAACCAAAATTACAAATATGAACATTTGTAGAGAAGAGCCCCCCCGGTGCTTCCCCATCTCCCCCCTGCACAAAGCCCCGTGGGTTTGTTGTCACCTGTCCCTGGACGATGGACTTGAGCAGGTGAAGCACGGCGTGCCTGGCCTCGGCGGGACGCTCCGGCTGCAGCATGTCAGCCACCACCTTCCACACGGCCTCCACGGCGTGCTGGGAGCAGAAACAGCGTGAGGCAGGAAAGCTCAGCTCTTCCTGGGATCTCGAGCCAGCAGGTCACAATGAATTACGGCAATTCATGATTAAGATCCAGGGATTTCATGCCTGGAGTTCTCTGTTCTGAGGGACACTCGCCCACCTGGTCATACACTCGGATCAACCCCAGGAGACACCAAATCCAGTCCTACATCCCAGGAACTGGAATTTCTCATTCTCACACTTACTTCAGTGGGAATATTTGTGCAGACGCCTCCACCCAGCTACAACATGACTTCAAAACCAGTTGGGGGCTGCTTATTAACAAGCCAAGAGATAAGGAAACCCCTCTAAACATCATCTCCCATGAACTGTCCTGAATATCCCCAGCATTCTCCTTCCAGAAAGGTCCAGGAAGCCCATCAGCTCCATCCTCTCTGCTCCAGAGCTGGAAGGTTGGGCAGAATAACTTCCTTTTACAGCACAAAGCAGCCTCTGGGATCATCCATTTTAAAAAGCTTTCTAAACAACCAGAGTCTCTTACAATAGTTTGAGAGCTGCTGCTTAAACTTCCATCCTTCCAGTACTCACTGAACACTTTGGAACTCACCTCTTCAATTTTTTTGGTTTTTGCCACTTCACAAATTTGACTGATTGCTCGTATCCTGTTACTCAATCCACACTCTACGCTCAGTTCCTGGAAAGAAATGGAGAAATAAGCTAACAGTTTATCTTACTAGAAACACTTATCCATTTCTCCAAGGGGAGAAGGAATTCTGGTCTCCTTCTCCATTTTTTCTGTATTTTCCTCCTTGTGTGCCAACTATTCTGCTTACACACTTGTGGTACCAATTACTGGAATCAATTATTTTATGTTTCATTTCCACAGAACCGTAAGGTTTTCATAAAACAGAAACAGTTCCCAGCTTGTGGAAACTGCCACCACAGAAACTTCATCAAGCTCAGACTATAAAAAAAGAGGGGACAGAGAAATACCCTGTAACCCAACATAACAAGTATCTCCAAAGTATTCAAAGAGTGAGTAACTCAAATGCTGGAGCTGCAAAGTAGGTGAGTTTTACATCCAATTCAGCAGTGAGTGAGTTGAGAGATCAGGAGAAGGAATGATGGAGAGGAACTGAATGGAGAGGAATCCAGGAGAAGGAGCAAGCTCCTGATCCCCTCAGCTGAGGTACCCCAGGCACTATCCTCACCCTTACTCCACTCAGTTCTCACACCTTGAGTATTTCTGCAGTGATGATGAACTCTGTCTGCTTGCCCTCCGACGACTTGGAACTTCCCCGGGATGTTCCCAGCCCCAGGAGGTTCCTGAACTTCTCCTTCAGTCCAGAATCCTTGCTCTGAGGCTTTGCCATTGCTGCCAAGCGCTGAGGCCCTGCAAACACAGAACAGGGTTCTGCTAAGAGAGGCCTAAGGAGAATATTTTAGTAGGAAAACACCAGTGACAGCATCACACCGGGGCTTCTCCAAAGAGCTTGGGTGTCTTGAGCCTTTTCAAAGAGAAGCCCAACACTGAGGAAACACAAGGAGCTCGTGCTGCTCCTGCCTTCAGCACCCGCATCCCGCAGCTCCCCATGGAACACAGGGCCTTTGGGATACCCTGTCCTGGGAGCTCTGAATGCCCAGCCCACCACACAGGCTGATTTTTGCAGTATGTCCACGTGCACACACTTTTTGGAGGGTGTGAGCTGGATACTTGTTCCCAAAGCAAAGGCCAAGCACACCGTGCCGTGCTGTTGATGTGGATGTGAGGAAGGACTTATAAATCTGAGCGTTAGAACATCCAAGTGCTTCCATGGCAAGGGACGGATGGGGAAAGAACAAGGATGGCCATTACAACAACAGCCTCCAGAAACTGTCTCCCCCTGCCCAACCCAGTGTCCCTTGGGGACCCCTGCCCTGGGCACACTACCCTGCACAACCTCAACACCCCTATATCCCCATGGACATCCCCACACCCTGGGCACAGCAGTCCCTGGTGCTCCGGGGGATGCACCCCAGAGCCTGTCCCAGCACCCCAGGGGACACGCCATGGCCTCCTGCCCAATGCCACCAGGGGACACGCCATGCCCCCAG
>VXBT01002055.1:160009-197740 GCA_013400235.1 Oriolus oriolus | reverse complement strand
TTGGGACTTCCTGCGGGTACGGGAAGAGGGCATCGAGGACACGAGGCATGCGGGAGAGGGGAAATTGAGGATTCTGGGGAGTATGGGAAGGGGGTATCGGGGCTGTCCTGGGCACGAGGAGGGGCTGGGGCTGCACCAGGAGCAGCGAGGGCCCGGCCTGGCTGGGGACAGGGGCTGGGTGTCCTTGTCACATCCCCCTCGGAGCCCGGGATGTGGCAGCGAGGGATGTGGCTGTCCTGGGGGATGCACCTTCAGCAGCCTCACCTGTGCTTCGGACACGTGTCCCCATCGTATGACATGTGACCCCACTGTTGTCACCTGTTGTCACTTGTCTCCCAGGTCCTTCCGCCCTCCCTCTCCCCGTGCTGGCTCTGCTTGGGACTGGGGCATGTGCAGTGTTTGGGTTGGGAGTATGGGGAGGGAACTCGCCCTGGTCACGGTCCCCTGGGTGGTTGGTGGCACGTGGGGCTGTCACTGAGCTCTGTGAGGGCTGAAGGCATCTTTCCTCAAGCCTGGAATCTCTCTGCTGTCCCGTGCAGGGAGCCAGATCCAGGGCACGGCCGGCATCCCGAGGCGCAGCAGGAGGAGGAAGAGCGTTGCCATTGCCTATGAAGCCGGGCAGGGCGATGGGGCCGAGCCCCGGAGAGCGCGCTGGGAGCCACGGGACTGGCGGGAGCAGCTGGAGCGCATCCGCGAGATGAGGAGGAGCAGGGATGCTCCCGTGGATGAGATGGGAGTGCAGAAGTGCTATGACAGCAGCGCACCTCCGCAGGTAACAGCATTCCCACAGGGAACAGCATCCTGCTGCCCGCTCCGGCAGGCACAGGAAAACACAGCCTCCCTCATCCTCGTGCTGCCCCTGGATCTGTCCCACTTGGGATGTTTCCAGGACAGAAACTGGATCAGGACTCTGGGCTGGAATTGGTCCCGGAGGATGTAATGGATGTGAGGGGCAGTGCTGCCTTAGGGAGCAGGCTGGCAGGGTGTGAAGCCATGTTCCTTTTTTCTTTAAAAATCTCTGTAGGAGTCCAAGGAAAGTATCCAAGAAGATGGCTGTGGAATGCAGAGGAATGTGGGGATCACCCATGGGCGGGCTCAGAGAAGCAGTGGGAGCCTCTGGAGTGGGAATGTGGGGATCATCCACAGGCAGGCTCGGAGGAGCAGCAGGACCTGCTGGGCTCTGAGGGAGGGGTCAGGTGGACGCAGCTGGACAGCCTCAGCACACGGAATGCTGTCCTTGCTGCTGGCATCGTGCCCTGGGCTTGGATCCCTGGGGAGAAGGACGAACTGTAACCCCGGACTCAGAGAACATCACACGCTCTCAGCCACGTGGGTTGGCAGCTGTGGGGCCAGGGGTCCACAGTGCACCACACGGAAATAGCTTCTCTTCCCTAGGGAAGCGGGGTTGTTGCTTCCAAGAAAAACTGGATGTTGTAACCCTGAGCTCCTCACACCATTTCTTTGTACCCTGAGATTATCCTGCTTCCACACACTCAGGGATTTTTCCTGGTGCACCTGTGGTTTTGTAAACTTTGTAGGAGAGCTGGAGGGAGGATTGTGTCCCACGTTATCCTGGGTCATTTTGGGTTAGTTGCATCATCCTCCTCCCTCTGGTGGGACAGAATCACATCTGAGGAGAAAGGATTGGGAAACAGGAGGTGATGGCCTGGCTATACCCTGCATGGCAGCAGTGGAGGAATTTCTGGGATTTGTCCTTCTTCTCCCAGTCTCTGTCATTCCAGTGCTTCAGATTTGGTTCCGTGAGGAGCTCACTGGAACCAGACACCCAGTTCCTGCTGAAGCCTAGTGGGAAAGGGTTGGGATTTTCAAAAGCTGCTTAGAGCAGGAGTTGCATGAAAAATCATTGGGCGTTTGTACTTGTGCATCCTGTGGGGTCTCCTGAGAATCCCATCCTCAGGAAAAGCTTTGTCCAGCCCTTTGTGGCTCAGCACTGGCGTCTTGGATGTGAGATCCCAGCAGGCAGAGTCGCTCCCTGCCCTCTCACAGGTACTGACAGCTGAGCTTGAAGGTGTTTCTTTTCTCCCTTTATTGTGTGGCGGAATTAAAAGGTTATGGATTATTCCTGTTGCAGCCTTCCAGTCTCTTGGAAGCAGATACAGCTGAAGGGTGGGAGCACGCCCTGCACTGAGGCTGGTGCTGGAGGTGCTGGATCCTCCTGGGGTTTCTCAGTGTCCCCTTTGTCCCCAGGTCATGCGCTACCAGGTGCTGCTGGCCCTGATGCTGTCCAGCCAGACCAAGGACCAGGTGACAAGCGCTGCCATGCTGCGCCTGCGCCGGCGCGGCCTCACCGTGGACACCGTGCTGCAGATGGATGATGAGACCCTGGGACAGATCATTTATCCCGTGGGATTCTGGAGGGTGAGCGTGGGATCGCCACATGGACGCAGAGGAACCCCCTGCGCCCTTCCCATGGGGAGCTTTCCCCTGGAGTCAGGCTAAAAGCTGAATTTTGCACCAATTTTGGCACTTTGTATTGCCAGCAGGATGACATTCTTGGCTGCAGGGCCTTGAGTGTGCAGGGAGCTGAGCAATGGTTGGTGTTCTGGGCTGTTGGTCTGTTTTCCCTGTACTGGAAGGCAGCTTGGATTGTGTGCCTTTCCCCTTGGTTTTCCAGAACAAGGTGAAGTACATAAAGCAGACCACAGCCATCCTGAAGCAGAAGTACGGGGGTGACATCCCGAGCACCGTGGAGGAGCTGGTGCAGCTGCCAGGAGTCGGGCCCAAAATGGCCCATTTGGCCATGCACATTGCCTGGGACAGCGTGGCTGGGATAGGTGAGTTGGACTGGGGTTTTGCCATTCCTCTCCTAAATCCTGCCTGATCTGTTCCCCAGGCAGAGGGGAAGCATTGCAGCCTCAGCCCCAGGAGCCTGGTAACATCCCTTTAGGTCAGTCATCTGCAGAGTATTTGGGGAACGCTGTGACCCTCAGCCACTCACTCAGTGAGTTGTAGGATTTAAGCAGCTGCTGTTTCTCCCCAAATTTGATAGCAGAAATTCCCAAGAGAAGTCACTGGCCTGGGGAGCTGGCGCCAGATGGGGCTGGACCATCACCTGCAGGTCCCAGCCTGAGGCCCCTGGGGACAGATTAGTATTCCAAAAGGATTTGCTGCTTGATGGAAGAGCCCTGGGAAAGCCAGATCACCAGAGTGGGCGGGAGCTGCACAGCTGGATCCTGCAGCCCCTCCAGTGACCATCAGCTGGACAGGCCGTGGCCCTTGCACTACATCAAACAGCCCTTGGGGTCTGTTGTTCTCCTGCTGTGGGGAAGTCCAGAGGCAGCCAAACCAGCCAAGTGTTTTCCAAATAATTGTGTGCTCAGTTTTGATTTGGGAGGCAAGGCTTAGTCTTCCTGTTTACAGCAATTTCCTGAGTTTTGCCCAATTAGCCCTAGAGACAGGTTTATCGCTGCTGATCTAACAATAATACACTTTGCGTTCAGAGCTTTTGAGCTCAAAGCACATTATAAACACTGCTTTAAGCCTCCCAAGCCCTCTCTGCTGGTGGGTATTATGAAATGTGTTTTCCATGTGGGCAAAGGAAGGGGCAGAGATCACAATTTGCGTAACTTGAGCCGAAACTCCGGGAGGATGAGAGTGTAGAGAGGGAACAGGGCCCAGGCTGCCCTGTGCCTGCTCCATGGAGCAAGGGAACCTTGGGAGAGGCTGGCTCGGACTGTGTGAGCCTGGGGAGAGATGCCCACCCCAAATGCTTTTGGCTCCAGGCCTGGGAAGAAAATGTTTGTTCTTGGAGTGAGCCTTCCCTGCCCTCTGCCCCTGTTCCACCTGGCTGCTCCTGCTGCCCGCAGGGGAAGCCTTGCCCTGGGCCTGGTGGCTGTCACAGGCAGCTTTTGGCTGTGCTTTCTCCGTTCAGGTGTGCCTGCCCCACCTAAACTCTGGGCTCTCCCTCCCCAGCTGTGGACACCCACGTGCACAGGATCTCAAACAGGCTCAAGTGGGTGAAGAAGGAGACCAAGCACCCTGAGGAGACTCGGGTGGCACTGGAGGAATGGCTGCCCAGGTGAGCCCTGAGCCCCTGCTGGCTGCAGGAGCCATGTCTGCGCTAAGTCCTGCTTGGAGCAGTTTCAGAGACTGCATTTTGGCTCCCTCCTCTTTCCAGGGTCGCAGTAGCTGCAGGTGTTTCTCCTCTGCCAGAGCTACAGCATCTCACCTGCATGCTGGTTCTGTTGCTGTCAGATGGATCAATCACCACTAGTGGAGCTCTTGATCCCTGGTTTTTGCCTTACCAAGTTTACCATGACCCAAGCCAGGTGCTTTTCCACACACAGGGCCTTGCTGAGCCCAGTGGCCACAGCAGCATCAGCCCAGGGCTGGATCCTGGCCTTCACTGGTGATTCATTTTCAGTATCAAACACCAGCTGACACGTACACAAGGACATCTCCACGTCTGGCACGTGCCTGAGCACAAGCATTGCTCCCCACCCAGCTCAGCAGGATCAGGAAAGGTTGGGAGGCTGGGACTCACCTCCAGGGGAAGCCAGGAGGAACAGGCAGAAGGGGAAAGGGATCCCATTAACAGCACAGGCTGTTCCTCACCCCTTCCAAGCAGCTGCATGGCAACACTGATGTTTCTCCTCTCACTGCAGGGACCTCTGGAAGGAGATAAACTGGCTCCTCGTGGGCTTTGGGCAGCAGACATGCCTGCCTGTGAACCCTCGCTGCAGCCAGTGCCTCAACCAAGACATTTGCCCAGCTGCCAAGAGACTGTGAGGGATTATCCAGCCTTTGGAGAGCCACAAAGCTGCTTGGGCTGAGCCCTGGTAAAGCTGGGCCTGGCACAGGGCTGGCAGTGTGACTGCAGGGGACAGGAGCCTGTTGCAGCAGCTCGAGGGAACAGCCACTGGCAATGGCTCAGCTCTCCAGAGGAAAAAGGGGCTTTGAGAGGCAGCAATCCTGCTGGGACAGAGCTGAAGGCTCCAGCCTGGGTGAATGGCTGAGCACTTCCCAGCTGTGCCATGCTGAGTCACTGGAGAGAAAAGCTTTGTCCTCAGGGACTTGCTGCTGCTTGTAAATACTCGTTTAATAAAGGTGGTGAGGGTTTTTTTGCACCCACGAGGTTTGCTGGCATTTGTGTGACACTGGGCGAGGGGAGGAGAATGTGAGTGACCCCAGCAAGGCTGAGACCATGGCAACCAGCCCTGCCCTGCCAGCTGAGAGTGGCAGCACACACCTGCCCAGCCCTGGGCACTGCCACCACGAGGTGTGCTGCCAGCAGGACAAGAGCTGGGCCAGGGGACATCCGGGGTGGACAGCAGGGGGAATTTCTTCATGGAAAAGGTGTTTAAACAGTGGAAGGGGCTGCTCAGGGAGGTGGTGGAGTCCCCATGCCTGAAGGTGTCCAGGGAGGGCCTGGATGTGGCACTCAGTGCTCTGGGCTGAGGACAGGGTGGGCATCAGGCACAGCCTGGACTCCATGATCCTGGAGATCTTTTCCAACCTTGGTGATCCTGAGAATCTGAGGTACAGCTGAAGCCTTCCCCAAAGCCAGGAGCAGAGGGAATCACAGCCTGGACAAGTGACCTCTGGGTCCTGGCAGCAGAAGAGCAGGGGGTGATGCAGAGCAGGGCCAGGAGATGAGCCAGTGCCACTCTGTGTGTGCCACAAGGGTTACAGCAGCCACGGGAGCCAGGCTGTGTCCCCAGGAGCTGACAGAGGGACACCACCACCCCTGTGTTTTGTTCTTCAAAGAAAGGGCAGTGCTGACTTCATTGTGGAGCTTCAAAGGCATAATTCCAGCTCCTCTTTAAAGAGGCGAGGGAGGAAGCAAAGTTTACAATGTGCTAAAGGGCTGCAATTCCGCTCTGGGCTCCCTGAGCAGCTGAGGAAGGAGCAGATAAGTGCTGGGTACATGGCAAACCAAGTTTATTACTGACATTACAGTGTACATGGTGGGTTTGCAATGCTGCTGACAGCCTTAGACTTTATTGATTTTTCTTTTCCAAGTTAAATGTACAGGAACTGGATAATTTCTACTGAGCTACAAGATGTCAGGAAGGCAGTAATGCTTCAACCAGGAGCAGTTTCCATGGACTAAGAGATTAAGATTTTCAATCTTATCAGTACGGATTTGCACACCTGATTTCTTTTGACCTACATTCAAAACTACACAGGGTTTTTTTCTTCCCCCCCCTCAACTACAGCAGTCTTGGATGAGAAATGGGGTGTTTACATCAGGTCTGTGCTCTCTGACGTGCATCAGAGTGTCCTGGGAACGCTCTGCCCTGCGCAGTCCGGGCGCAGCCGGGGTTTGGCGACGCGGGCACGGGAAGCAACGTGCACACCATGGAAAAGAGTGGCTCCTTCCAAACATTACCCAGACAGAGAAGATAGTATTTTGGGGGCCAAAAAGAGAGCAGGTAATTTGAAGTGGGATGGGGAAGAGGTGTCTTGTTAATGGCAGAGCCCCGAGGGGAGGCAACCTCTCCACATCCCCCATCATCCCACTGCCTGTCTCGTCACCCACAGCCAAACACCTGCACCAGTTCCTCTCCAAAGTCATTTCTGCCAACCTGTTCAGCCCATCAACAAATCCTAAAAGGTAACTTTCATAAAGAGAACTCATCTCCTTCACCCCTGAGGCTCTCCACACTCTCCTGCCAGCAGCAAAGGGCCACAGGCACCAGCTGCTCCCCAGGGAAGCCAAACACCCCATGCTGAGCCCCAGCCCGTTGCTGAGGAGAGCAGAGAATGGTATAAGGCACCTTTTAGCTCCATAATTTGGAAATACCTTAGGAAATCCATGCAGAGCCATTCCCACATCCATAGCACGCTGACCACCCAAGGGTTTTTATCACAGACAGGCTGGAGTGAGGCAGGGCACAGCCACAGCTCTGTGTTCACACGTCATCCATGGCCAGGTGATCACTGCTGTTTGCTTTCAGCTGGGAAAAGTGGCTTTGTATTCCCACAGCGGGGCTGGGATTGCTGCTGGAGCGTGGGGGGAGTGGGACAGCCCCAGCCCCTGCCCTGGTAACACAGCTCTGCTACCTGTGAGCGCTGCAGCTCCGCTGAGTCACCTTCACTTGCGCAGCCCCCGGCAATAATAAAGAGCTTAAACGGACTTAATGTGTAACACTTTAAAGATACACTTCGAATGCTGAGAGTGGGGGTTTGAAGGAGGCCACAGGAAGCCAGAGGTACTGCCCACTCCATCACACCAGTGCCTGCTCCATCTCCCACGGCTTCGGGGGATGTCCTTCCAAGGGCGCGGCACTCCCGGGCTGGGGACACCAAATCCCAGCCCAGGTGGGACCTGGACCAGCCCCACTCCCCAGCACCGAGCCTGCAGTCAGAGCTGCATCCCTGTGTTCCCTCCTGGAAGCAGATGTTGGGTCATCTCCACTTCTAGGTCTGTCCAAAGAGTTTTTGTAGCATCCCGTGGTTCTCGTCTTTGTGCTCCGTGGGGCAGGACCAGCCCCGCTCCCTCCTTGCCCCGCCACATCCACGGCTGCAGGCGGGGAGGGCTGTGGCCTTTGGGTCTGGGGTTTGCTTTTAAACCCCACCCTCTCCCCTCTGCAGAGCTGTCAGGGGTGAAAAATGGGTCTTTACTGCTGGGGCAGGAGCTGCTGGTGGGGGGGAAGTTCCTAAACTAACTGGAAACACATGGGACTTCATTAAAAAAAAACCAAAACCAACAAAACAAACGTTTTTGCTTCAATAGCAAAGCGATTTCCAGCCACAGTCCATTTTCCCATGGTGGGAGTAGCTAATGCTGGGCATGGGGAGCTGGGGAGGGGGTCCCTGGCACCCCCACCCTGCGGGCACCCACCACGAGCCGTGAGATGTTTCCACAGGGGCACAGAGCATCCCATGGGGCTCAGCCTGGGACACCCACAAAGCCAAAACACCCCACATAAAAAGTAAAAAAACAAGTAACAGAAGCCTAAATGATGCAGGTAAGAAACGAGAGTTACAATTCTTCCAGTCCTTTCTCACGGGAATGGGGGACGGTGGGCAGCCGGAGCCGGGCTCAAGAGCAAGCAAGAAAAGGAGCTTTGGTCACATTTGTCTTATGAGAATCGCTGGTGAGTAACAATAATAATAATAATAACAATAATAATAAAAAATAAAAATAAAAAGGACTTTAAAATACGCCTCGTAAAAGCAACCAGTGAAGAGCAGAGCACAAAGCATCTCACGTGGACACCGAAGGACAGGGCGTAGGCACCTCAGAAACGTCCGAGCTGGGGCGGGAGGAGAGCGGACGGCGGCCACCAGCAGGGCTCAGAAATTGCTGAAAATCTCCCGTTTCTTGTTCCAGTCCATCTGCGGCGCTCGCTTCTTCACACGCTTGGCCCTCACCTTCTCCTTGGCCTCGGCGGCCGTCGGGCTCAGGCTCAGCCCGCTCTCCTCAAACGGGTCCTTCTTGTCTGTGTCTCCGTCCTGCGCGGAGAAGGGACAAGAGCTGTCACCCCCTGCAGCATTCCCACACCTCTGCAGTGTCCCACAGCCTTTCATGGGATCACTGAGGTTGGAAAACCCTCTAGGATCATCAAGTCCACCTTGTCCCCCAGCCCAGAGCACTGGGCGCCACATCCAGGCATTCCTCTGGGAACTCCACCACCTCCCTGGGCACTTCCAACGCTTAACAACCCTCCCCATGAAGAGTTTCCTCCAGCCTGCACAATAAGCAGATGTGCAGGGATGGGGTCTGTAAGAGCAGGAGGTCAAAATCCCTTCCCTGTGCCATGCCCACGGTTTCACTGGCAGCAGCGTCCGTGTGGCCGTGGAGTTCATTACAACGCTGCATTTTGTGGGGGTGTTTCTCCCGCCTGAAGAATGTGTGACTGCACAGCTGGGAGTGGAAAAGCAGGAACACAGAAGGCACTGCCCGGCTGCACTCGTGTCAGGTGTGGGAAAACACACAGAATTGAGATCTTTGGGTTTCGGGAAAGCTCTCAGAGCTTTCCTGCTGGCACTGCTGCCCCACCAGGCATGCCCAGCTCTGAAATAGAGTGCACAAACCCTGCTGATAACCATGGGCAGGGTCACCAGCGCTGTGAGACAACGGCGCCGGCCTTGCTGGGCTGAACGAAGCCAAACAGAGCCCAGGAAACCCCCCACGCCCCCAGGGACTCTGGCTTCTACCACTGAGGCGGGACAGCCACCCCTGAACTGTGCAAGGGTCACTCCACGGGAGGCACCACTGCGCTCCACCCCTGGGACACAGCCCCCGCTTCCAACTTCTCCACCCCGGGGACTCCGACTTCTCGTGCAGTGACCCCTGAAGCAGCCCAAAGGTGACCCAGGGGGAGAACCCACTGTGCTGCCCACCAGGACACAGCCTGGTGCTCACAGGGCAGCAGACATGGGACCAGGACATGCATTATTCACTGCCCACGGGGAAGTGCAGGTGGCAGATTGCAGGCGCTCGGCCACAGCTGGTGCCCGAGAGGCTCCAGGGCTGTGGGTGCTCACAGAGAGGCCATGTGAGCACTTGGTGCTGTCACATTCCTGCTCCCAGATGTCCTGGGGCAGGGGACAGCATGGCAGAGACTGCACAGAGCACCTGCATGGAGACTCTGCTCTATTTTTAGCAGAACTTTGTGCTAAAGATAAATTTTTGAGCACTTTACAAATCCCCTACTTCTTAATAAAAATCCCCACTTCTTATTTTAAGAGGAAAAAAATCAGTAACACCTGAGAATACCAATCTATGCCTTGTGTTGACTTTTGGTTGCCACTTCACCTTGCCCAACAAGTTTTGTCCCTTTCCAGTGTTGAGCCATGCCAAAGAAATCCCTTCAGCCCAGCCAGTCACCAAAACCAACCCCTCCCCTCCTTTAAACACTGTGATAAATTCACTGTGCTCCAAACTAAAAAAACAAAAAATTGGCTTTTCTTAAATTTTAGCCTGCCCTGGTCCTGGTAGCAGCACTTGAGCCTCACAGTTCTGCTCCTCGTGGATTCCCAGCCTTGCTGTAGCTCATCAGTGTAATTACACTTCAGATCCCAAACTCCTGCAGATACCCTTTCACTTCCCACCTCCTTCCAAACTATCCAAGCAGGAATCACTGCCCAGGAAGGTGCCAGTGAACACCCACAGTGCCAGGGATGAGAGAAAACCCTGGATTTTGGTTGCTGGGTGGATACAGGTGAGCTCAAGTCTGGGAGATAAACTGAAAACACATCAATACACAGCACTGTGAGGCAGGACTGCACCCACACCAGGCTGTAAAAGGGACAGGGAGTGTTTGGGGTTTTTACCTCGGATTCCTTCCCAGGACTCTGCAGGTCACTGTGAGATGAAGATGTGGATCCTCCGTTCAGCTGGAGGAAAGGAAAACGTCAGTTGGGTTTGTGCCAGACAGAATGGAACACGATAAATAGCCAGGTACAGCAATGCTGGGCTGCTCCAGGGATGGGATGGAGCCTGCAGGGAATGGTCCTGCTGAGGGGACCCTGCACACACACAGGCGCTCCCTGGGATTCCCAGCAGAGCCTCTGCTCTGCCACATCCCCACCCCAGGCACAGCGTGGCCCCCTTCCTGCCAGACCTGGGACATTGCCACCTCCTCCCTCTGTCACTGGGACTAAATGGGGCTGAAATTGGCCTGGGACATTGCCACCTCCTACCTCTGTCACTGGGATTAAATGGGGCTGAAATTGGCCTGGGACATTGCCACCTCCTCCCTCTGTCACTGGGACTAAACGGGGCTGAAATTGGCCTGGGACATTGCCACCTCCACCCTCTGTCACTGGGATTAAACGGGGCTGAAATTGGCCTTGTTCAACCCCTAAATTAAAGCTGTAGTGGGGAGTAATTGAAACCAGGCAGCAGCAGAAAAGCTGAGCTGAACGAGGGGACTTGAGCATTCCAGGCTCACCTGGCACAGGTGGGAGCCAGGGAAAGACCCTGATCCCTCCAACATATCCGCCAAGGGTGCTGTCCCTGGCTGTCACCTGCAGCAGGCGAGGACTCACCTGAGTCTGTGCAGATCCATTTGTCATGGGCTGGGGCACCACACCTGGACACCACACAGAGAAAACACACAGTGAGCACCCTCAAGCTGGGATTGCTGCCCTCAGATCCCGGGAAAGCATCCCTCGGCATCATCACCTGCCATCCCACACCTTCCTCCTCCCCTGCCCACCCCACCAGCTCATCCTGTCCCTTAGACTTCGTCCTGTGCTGTTTCCCAGCCCACACAAAAGCCTTTCCCCTCTCCTTGTGCCCTTCTGGAACCACATCCCTGTCAGATCCCCTGAATTCACTCCATTTCACCCTTTTAATCAGAAGAAAACATCTGCCAGGAAGGGCACCAAGTAACCTCCTTCTACAGGCATTAACGGCCACACACTCCCGTTTTTTTTTTTTGACCATTAGTTTGTTTTCAGAAGTTCTTTGATCAAAAAATCTTAAAAGTCAACTCAAAAATCTTCATCAAAATCAGCATCACGGTGCTGTCACAACAGTGTCTGGCACACAACCTGCTCTCCAGGCACCCTGGAATTTTTTGTTTTGCTCACTTCCAATGATTTACTCTAACAATAGCCCACACAATGGCAAATTTTATCCATTTAAGCTGCCAATCACCACGATCAAGTCATTGCCCCAGGCATTACCATGTCTCACTGCCCCAGACTAACAGATGTGTTAATTGGGACAGGATTAATAACTGAATTATGTCAAGCATGGACGCTTCCCTAGGGACTGACTGGGGGCTGCATCACTGCAGACTGCAGGGATTTCTGGGGCAAAGCAGAAAAATAAACCTAAATCATGATTTTGAGAGCGTGCTGGTGCAAAAATCTCCGAGTAGCTTTGGGATCCTTAAATGTTTTATTGCAGTGAATGCTGGCCTGGTGTTTAGAGCAGGACAAGCTCTGAGCAATGGGCATCAGAAGAGTCAGCTCACACAGAAGTGATGTTTATGTCTCTGGTATCATAAGTAGCTAAATTTTAAATTATTTAAATGAAAAACAAGCTTCAGATGACAAGGAATAGAAAAGCAGAACTGGACTTCAAAACCAAATTTGCCATGTCTAGAAATACTTTCATATTTCCTTTATCTGAAAGGGTCTCAAAACCCACTCATTGCCTTAAAGGTTGAGGTGCTCAGGATGAGCTGCAAGGCTTGGAAATTGCCAGTTTGAGGCCGAAGCAGTTCAGTTAAAGAGGACAACTATTATTTCCTCTTACCCTGCAAACAGCAGAATCTCCCAGAGCCCTTTGGCACCAACGCAGGTGCCAGGCAGACCCAATTCCTGCCCCCTGGTGAATGCAGGGCCCGGAGCACCCACCCACCCACCCTCCCCATGGCTCTGTCCCCTCCTGGGAACAAGGGCTCCTTTATGGCAGCGCCAGCAGACAGCCCCGGCTCCTCCTCGGAGCATCTGACACCCTGTGCGCTCCCCAGCACCGTCTGACCCATTTCTGGGGACAAATCTGCCCATTGAGCATCCCCGGGGCGCGCTGGGGATCCGATAAGGAACAGCTGTGCTGGGGAACAGAGCTGCCCATTGAGCCGGGGACAGGCCGGGCCGGGAGCTGCGTCCCCACCCAGCAGCGGGGCAGGTTGGGGAGTGGATGAGCAGCTTTCCCTGCCAGGTTTCAGCAGCAGGAAAACATTTCCTGCACCGGCACCACGCCGTGATCAGCCGGCGTGGAGCCCTTCCCTCTGCGCACACCGGCCCTGCTCCGGGGCTCTCCAGGTGCCCACAGCGAGGAGCAATCAGGGAATCAGAGAATCGTGGAGTGATTCGGGCTGGAAGGGACTTTAAAGCTCACTCAGTCCCACCATGGGCAGGGACGCCTTCCGCTAGAACAGGCTGCTCCAAGCCCTGTTCAACCCGGCTTTGAAGGCCCCCCCCAAATCCCACCACACCTCAGTCCCTTCACGGCAGCGAGTTCCAGAGTTAATTATTCACCGTGTAAAAGCAACAAACTGTTTTTTGGCTGGATGAGGGTGTATTCTCGCTATTTATAAATAGCTGGGTGGTGCTCAGGAAACTACTGAGGGATGAGACAGGAGGGAAACATGACTCTCCCTCACTCCTGAGATCCCACCCATGGCACGGTGAGTCATGGGAATGGCGCAGGGTCACCCTGAGAAAGGAAGGTCTCACCTTTGGCGTGCTCCTCCGTGGGGGTCACCCCCAGCTTCTTGAAGTACTCGTCTGTTTCGGGGTCCACCACCAGGAGCCTGGCTTCGCTCTCCCTGGATTTGATGTGGGACACCACCTCCGAGTGCCGCAGGCCCTCCACGTTTATCCCGTTCACCTGCAGAGCGACGGCATCAGAACCCAAATCTGGGACCAGAGATGCTAGTCCTGGCTCTCAGACCCCCAGAACAACCCTCTTTCCCTAAGGGGTGGGATTTTCCTTTTTTTCATTCCCACTGGGATGATAGGAAGGCTACAGGCTTCTTCCTTCCCCCTCTCCAGCCAACCATGGCCTCCTAAACCCCCCCAGTGCCTCTGCCAGAACCTCATCCACACACCTCTGCCTGCACCCCAAGCACATCCACGGGGAATCACAGACCTCAGGCTCCCACCAAAACCCTCTTTGATGCTGTCAAACCCAGCCTTCCCTTCCCCTTGGAGGTGCCCCAGGAATCTCAGGCTGCCTGTGGGCACAGACAGTGGGCTGGGTGCACCACTGTGTCCTGTGGCATCACCGTGCCCTCCTTCATCCCTCTGGGATGGAAAACCGTGGATTTTTGTGCCCCTGATGGGTGAGCCCCTGTGCCTGGCCCACGGATTCATCTCTCCCTTCCCTGCGTTCGTTCGAGCCAGGACCTACGGGGAATGTGATCCTGCGCTGCCAATTGTTCCCAGCTCCGAGGGGACAATGGTGACTCAGGACATTGTTGGGGCGAATGAATCACCCTTTGTCCCACCGGGAAGGGCTCTGCACCGCCCGCCCGACAGCCTCGGCTCCACCAGTGCTCGTCCTCATCCAAAGGGACGAGGCTGGAGGACCCTGCAGAGACTGAGCTCCAAACTCTTTGCAGCGAACCAGGCTCCTCCTGCTCCTCAGGGCACAGCTGCAAGGGCTGGGATGAAAAGGAACCCCTTCCCAGGCTCTGCACCTCATTCCAGGTGCTGCCACCCTCAGATGCCAGCTCACAGCCCTGCTCCATCCCTGTCCTGCCACTCCAGGACACTCCTGTCACCCCAATCCATGCCCAGGGCTCACCCCTGGTTGAGCCAGGCCAGGCAGCCCAGGGCTGCTCTCCCTCCTGCCCTGGCACAGAGCTGGGGGACATCAAATATTTATCCAAGCCCCAAAGAGCAGGCAGGGAGGGGATCGGGTTTCTGAGCTCGCCAGCTCACCCCGAGCCGCTTTGTGTGCGCCAGGCCCCGGGCCAAGCCCATAAATAAATAACTCGACCCCTGGATGTGACACCACCGCAGCCACTGCCACCCGTGCCCAGCCCCACGCTGCTCTCAGCATTAAACTTTCAGCTGCTGGGAAGAGGCAGCAGCTCCCACTGGTTGGGGAATAATTATTCACGGGGCTGGAAAGCAGGAGAGTGCTCTGGTCTCAGGATTTTCCCAACTCACACTCTTCCAGGGCTGCAAATCCCATTCCTGTTTTGAGCCGGGAGAAAGGGCCACAGCTTGGTCCCTGTGGGGTGGTTTTGGGGGTCAGCGTTTTGGGGAACAGCCCGAGCAGGGGATATCCATGTGCTCCCACAGGGAAAGGGGTGATGGCTGCTGTGCTGGCTGCTGGGTCAGTCCCTGCCTGTCCCTCTGCCCAGACAGGCAGCTCTCTGTTTTTCTCCAGGAAAAACACAACACACAAGCCAAAGAGAGGGCAATTCCCAGCCCCATCCAAACCTTTTGGCCCCATCTTGGACAAAAAGTGTTGCCCAGCACCTGGTAACCAGCAAGATGCTTCCAAGAGCACTCTCTCCCCCATCTCAAGACAACTATTTTGTGTCTTAAAATCTCTGCAAAACCTTTTTCCCTATTTTTCCAAGCATTCCCTGGCAGGGCATCAGCTCAGCCAGGCGGCACTGACCTGGCCTTATGCCCACAGTCACCTGCCCGACCCTCCTCGGTGCCAGCCAGAGCCAGCACAGCACCTTGGGGACACGGGTCAGTGGTGGCCTTGGCAGCACTGGGGGAACGGCTGGACTCAGTAGTCCTGGAGGGCTTTTCCAGCCTAAACAATTCCAAGTTTCTACTCTATAATTCTACGCAGACTCCAGAGCTCACAAACGCCCACTTGGCAGGAGAGGAAGGAGCACAAAGCCACTGCCAGAGCAGCCCCATCGGCCTTAAGGCTCCGAATTAGAGGAATACTGGGGGGATCGGATGGGAAAGGTCACAGGGTGGGGGTTGTTCCAGCTTCCCCAGGGGCCCATCCCTGCTGCTGGCCCCCCGTTACCTCCACCAGCCGGTCCTGGGGCCGCAGCCCCGCCCGGGAAGCCGGCGAGTCGGGATCCACGGAGCGGATGAACTGCCCCGGCCGGGATTTCTCACTGTGCAGGTTGAAACCGTAGCCATTGGGGCCTTTCTTCAGGTGGCAGAGACGTGGGCACAGCTCCTTCTGTCCGTTTAAATCCTGGTTCATGGAGAAGACGGTGGGGGAGACAAGACACAGGGGTTAATTTATGGCTTTGGGGTGGCTCTCAGGCACACGTGACTGTAAATAAAGCCCCGAGGAAGCGCCGTATCTGCCCCCCGTCCTCCTGTCCCCGGCATGGGGACAGGTTAACAAATGGATTTCCTCTCATTGAGTCTATTTTCGAAACCCAATTGTCCAAAACCACTCCAGAAAAATGAAAACAAAACAAAAAAATGCATTTCCTTCACCAGGAGTGGCTCAGATTAATCCACCCATAGGCCGGGACCCCCCCTCCGGCAGCGGCCGAGCCCAAGCCCCAGGCAGGGAGGAACCAAGGCTGAGCTGTGCTTTGCCCAGGCTCACCCAGACCCGGGATTAACCTCAGTCAGGTATTTAAGGCAGCGCCACACCCTTGGTCTCAGTGACACCGGCATCACCCACTGGTGCCATCCCCTCCCAGCGAGGGGGGACCAGGATGGTGAACCCGAACATCCAAGAGCTCCCTGCAGCTCGGGAAGGCTGAGCTTGGCAGGATGAACAGCACAAGGGCACGTGAGGAGTTCAGTGCTTCCCCTCATGCCATGGAAAACGCTTTATGGCTCCTCAGGGCGGCCAGGGAGCAACAAATCCCGGTTTTCTCCAGGTCTGCAGGACCCATTACATTCCCCTGGATGCTGCTCCCACCAGCAGCCCTCGTGCCAGGCAGCTCCAGCTCACGGCACAGCACCGTGAACATCCCAGCAAGAGGCACCTTGGAGATGCAGGGTGTTCATTTCCACCCACGGCCTGATGAAAACATCCCCCCGGATGAGTTTTAACCTCTCCTCAGCGGGAGCACCACTCGGCTCCCCGCCTGCCCGCAGAGAGGATTTGTCTCAGATCACATTCACAGGGAAATCTCTTAAAGCCTTTCCCTCCAAATCAAAAATCCAGGCAGCAATTTCACCCTCCTTCCTCTCTTGGCCAAAAAGCACCATGAAACACCAAACCTCCCAACTCCTTCACCCCCTCAAGGAGGGATTTTACAGAGGAGAACAAAGTGGGGACACACAGAGGGGTCACCCCCGGGGATCACTGTGCTGGGGGATGGAATTTTCATAGAATCCCAGAATGGTCTGGGGTGGAAGGACCTTGAAGAGCATCTTGTTCCAGTCCCCTGCCATGGGCAGGGAACACCTTCCACTATCCCAGGTTTCTCCAAGCCCCGTCCAACCTGGCCTTGGACACTTCCATGGACGGGGCAGCCACAGCTTCTCTGGGCAGTTTTGGCTGTGGCTGCAATGCCCAGGTGGGACAGACATGGATCAGGGTTCAGTACCAGCCAGACCAGCTCAATCCCAGCACCCAGGAAGAAACAGGGATGCAAAATGACCAGTCCTTACACGCAGAATGGTTCAGGTTGGAAGGAACCGCTGAAGGTCATCTAAGTCCAATCTCCCTCTTCGAGCAGAGTTCCCCAGAGCCCACCACTCAGGATTGTGTCCAGACAGCTTTCCTCTGGCACAAGGGTGGCACCTTGACCACCAAATTCCTCAAAAACTGCTCACACAAGAGGGTCACCACCAGCAGTGCCCATCACAGGTATCGGGGCACACTCGGAACTGCTGCAAACTGCTCCTGAATTTTACAGAAATTCCCTTAGCAACTGAGTTTTTTATTAAAAACCAGCTCATGGCATTGACACTTCGATCCCAGATCAGTTCTTAAAGGGGAAAAGTTATCAGTGCAACAACCCAAACCAGGCTGGGGCTCCCCAGCCCCTCCTCTACCTGCTGCACACACCCAGAGCAGCCCTGCACCCCCATCCTCTCCCTCTGCACATTTAACCCTACTGCAGCTTTCCCATGGCCCCAGAGCAGCCAGTTCACCCTATCTGCAAACATTTCCAGCCTGCCTCGGAGTTCTTCAAAAACTGAAGAAAACAGGAAATGATTCAACCGGCCCAAGAGGGTCGGACTCGCGTGACCTTAAAGGACACACGGGCTCTGTGCGGCAGGACAAGGGCAGCGTGTCTGGGGTCACCAAAGTGCATCTGGGATCACACATTTGGGTTTAAAAAGCACATTTTAAAACCATTTTCCTCCTGCTCCATTCTTACACGGTCAGAGCTCCTGCAGCAGTGTGAAAACACCGAGAGAAATCACTGAGAATCACCCAAAAATCTGTGCTGGAGGTGCTGTCCCAGCGTGGGGATCCCTTGGGGACACCCTGGCAGGGTCAGTCCCGCCTCCTCCAGGGCATCCCCTGGGATCAGCAGTGAAATCAAATTACTCACTAAACAAACCACCCAGGGAAAAGCTTCACTGCAGGATCCCTTTGGCTGCGAGGGTGCTGACCTGTGCCATGTCCTACGTGGGCTTGTGCTGCTTTCACCGCAAAAATCTGGAATTTAAGGTCCTTAACTGGAATGAATTTAAGACATTTATTTTTAAATATATACATATAAAAAATAATCCCAATTCAGCATCTGTTCTGGGCAGAGATCCTCGGGGAAAACTGCTTATCCTCCCGTGGAGATGATCCAGGGCTTTTGCTGGGCTCCTAAACCTCCCAGCTAACGCAATCCTTGGCTGCTGGAAAAACAGGTCTTGGAGCTGAGCTCTGCAAAGCCCCTCTCTGGGATTAAGCAAAGGCTCACACCCCCCCTCAAGACACGGAGCCTCTGCCTCTCCTGCCAGCTCCGCTCTTTATTTTGTTTTTGACCCGTGCCAGCGTTTCCCTGGTTGTGTTCTGGGAAGATATTTCCTAAGCTCCCGGGGGAATTTGGCCTTTGTGAAACCCAAGGCCTGCCACAAAGCGTTCCCTGGAACAGCAGCACGTTATCTGGGCTTCCCAGGAACCCGCCTGCAGAACCGCTCCGGTCCCGCTCCGGAGGAGGCTCCGCCGCCTCTCACACGCCAAGCACTTGAAAGCCAATTTGGATTAAGTTACATTCACATGGATGCTGTAAAGCAACAAAATTGAACTCGATTTTTTTGTCTTAAAATGCCAAAAATTGCCCACACACACCAAAAAAAAAAAAAAAATTGGCAAAATGAGGGCTTTTTTTTTTTTCCCCCTCCAGGAATCCAGGCACTTCCAGTGGCCACTGATTTCATGAGCTGGATTAAACAGCAGTGGCAGGGTACACTCCATCCCTGTCTGTGCCACCCCCAGGATTGCCTGTGCAGATAAATGCTGCCTGGATGATGAGCTGCACTCACACCTCATCCCTGGAGCTGCTGCTTGGGGCAAACCAGCAGCATTTTACAAGGAAAAAGGTTTCGGAAGCGCAGCTCAAGCTGGTCCATTTAAAAATGCACAAATAAGACATTAAATAACAATGAAATGCTTTCAGTAAAATTAAAAAAACCTAATTGGGTGTTGCCAGCTCTCACAATCTCACGGCAACTCTTCCAGCATCTGATTTTTTATTTCCCTTAGAGTTTCCAGCACTGCTGATGGGAACTGGGGTCCCTCAGGGACACCCCTTGGCTCATGGGGTCACGTGGGGACACCCTGTGGCTCATTGGGGTCTTCCAGAGACAAGCCCCAGCTCCCTGGGGTTCCCCAGAGATCCCCCTCGGCCCATGGGATGCCCCAGCACCGGCTTTGTGCCACCCTGTGCAGGTCCCTGCAGTGACCAGGACCGTTCCCATCTCGTGCACCTGCGGCCAGCAGTACAAATGTCACCAGCTCTGACTAACGAGGGGTTTCCATGCCATTAATTAGCATGTGGCAGCCTCCACAAAAGCAGAATCCACTCCCAGAAGCGCCAAAAGGAACCAAACTCCCCTCCTGGCTTTTGAGAGGCAGCAGAGCGCAGCCCCCAAGCTCTGTTATTCAACCAAGCCCACCTGCCCCTACAAAAGCCCCTCCCCAGCTCAACACCACGAGGCCACCAGTGCCAGAGACCCTCCTGCCGTCACTGGTGACCCTGCCCTGAGCCACATTCCAGGGCAGGGATGTCCCCTGCTCCCCGCAGCCCGGTCCCACGGCTTTCCCAAAGGACACTGACTCACTAAACCAACCCGTTGCACCTTCACACCATCCCCCAGCCTGACCCTGAGCAGAAAGATAAAAAGGGCTTTTCACAGACCAGCCCAAAAAGCTGCAGGAACATCCCTGGTCTCTCCAGACCCAGGATGCCACACTGGTGGCCAGGTCCCAGGACTGCCTCCAGTCCCTCTGCCCCACAAACTCACACCCACAACAGGCTGAAACGCCTTGAAAGTCACGGTTCAGGGCTTTAGTCCAGGAACAAAACACCGGTGCCAGTGTGGACACCAGCTCTCCTGGGTCCTCCAGGAGAGCAGGAGGAGGAAGAGGAGGAGGAAGAGGCGAACACACACACACACACACACACACACACACACACAGAGCTACTCTAGTGGCCAAGGCCAGGTTGGTACCATCCGCCCTGGGACCCCGGTGGGTCCCCCTTCAACACGGCTCCTGCGGTGCCTTGGCCACGATGTCACCGAGCCCCTCAGCACGGGGGTCACCCCAAACCTCCTCCCAGGCCGGCGGGACGCTCTCGGCACAGGTGGGAAGGGCAGAGTGTCCCATGGGGGTGTCCCACGATGGGAGCAGGAGCTCCAGCCCAGCTCGTGCTCCAGAATGGGATTTGCTGGAACTCCACCAAGCTCATCTCCCGGGTGTGCCGGTCATAATCACCGGGATCAGGGCTCGGCCTTAATCGGCTCAGTCCTGCCTGGGACCACCTCACCCTGCTCCCGACACCAGCCCACCCCTCCATGCCCATCCCAGGGCCTTTGCCATTTCCAGGGGCAGCCAAACAGGCTCCAGTTGCCCCTCTTGGGAATTGCAGCACCTGGATGCACTCCAGGCTCCAGATCACCCGGCAACAGGTCAAATCTTTACATCCCTGCTCGCCAGAGCCGGAGAAAACCCAGGCAGGAGCATTCCTGCCTAATTTACGTTGTTAACATACTTTCTTTCTAGTCGGCTCCCATGGTGTTTCCTCTCCTTCTCCGTGTGGTTTCGGTCAAAAAATGGCTCCTTTGCTCCCTCCAAAACAAACCTCAGCAGCAGAACCCACCAGGGCTGGGGGACACCATGGAGCTGTCCTGGGAGGACAGGGAACACTGCTCAGAGCCTCGGTGTCCATTCCCACTGTCTCGCCTCCAGCTGGGACTTCCCCATCCCCTGCCCTTTGGATCCTCCAGTGCCGGCAGCAGCACCAAGGGAGGGGATGCACAGCCACCTTCAGGGCTCGTGGAGCAGAAATGCAGGCTCCCGACCCAAATCCAGGCAGAGGAGTGAGGGGCGACACACTGGGAGCCTGGAAAGAGCTAAGGAGGGGGAGAAACTGATGCAGGAAAGGGGCCCAGGGGCCACAGCACCGCCAGAACAAGGAACCCATTTACACCCCCTGACAGGGGCACCCTCCCTTGGCAGTACTGGTTATACTGGGAGCTGAGCCGAGCCTCGGGCGAGCTTTAATTGCCACTATTATTACCACAGTTTTGTTGGAAGCTCAAAGGCTGCTGCCTGTGCACAGATTTAGGGATGCGCTTAACTTTAAGCAGATATTTGTCACCAGTCTGGGAAGGGGAGGGATGAAACCTGCCTGTCTTCCACGCTGCAAAGACGAGGAAAACTGGGAGAAGCAGGAGCCCTCAGCGTGGCTGCCAGCAGTGCCCACAGCCCTGCTTGCCATGAGAACCAGGAGGCTCTGGGATCGTGCCACGGCTGGAGCGGGATCGCTGTCTCCATACACCGCTGTGCCAGGGATCCTCCTCCTGCTCCAGCGGGGCTGGGCTCCAATCCCCTTCCCCCAGGAGTGACTCAAGTTTTCCCATTAAAGCAGCACCAGAAAGGGGGCTATTGTAGCCCTGCATCCCCCGGGGCCAGGGGACCTCGGTGACACTTGAAGCAAATGCCAAAGGAGCCTCGAAACCCACCCGGAGAGCGGGACCAAGGTCGGCAGCACTGCGAGGGGGGAGGCAGAGCACCCCCAGGTCTGCACCGTGGGGGGAGGACACAGCAGCTCTCCCACCATCCCCAGTGCTGGGAAAAGAGGAGCCAGGATGCTCCCGGGGCTCCCCAAGCCTTGGATGGTCTTCAGCTCCCACACCAGGATGCTGCGGCCCCCCGCACGCTGCTGGGGAGGGCTCGGGGCTCATTCCCTCCCTCTCTCCCTGCCGGCCGCACACATCTCCCCCAGCTCCATCCCCCGGCTCAGAGTCAGCCAGCGCCGAACGGGCTCAAACTCCAGATGTTGGTGAAACATGCTATAAATAACAGAGGGGGAGGGGAGACAGGGCTGGTGGGACGCCAGGCCCACCAAACACAAGCAGATGTTCCCCTTCCCCGCAGGGCCAGAGCCGGGACTGGGCAGAAAGGTGGCGGCTCCAGCATCCAGAGACCACCCCCCTCCCCCACCAGGCAGAGGTTTTCCACCAGCCAGGAATAAATCCTTGGGCAGGAGCAGCAAACAACCTGCTGCCATTTTTATACAGCCACAGCTCCAATTACCACCCGCCCCGTTCCTGAGGAGGTGTTTCGGCTCCAACATCAATGGTCAAAAGAGGAAAACTTCACATCATTGCTCCAACACAGACCTGACAGCCCAGGGACACACAGTGAACGCTCCTTCCCTACATCTCCCACATCCAGGTCTCGGCAGGACAAAGTTTCAGATGCTCCCAGGGACTGCAGAGTGCCCATGGTTATCTCTACCCCAGAGAAAAGAATGGGCTCAGACGTGGCTGATCTGCCTCCAAACAGAGAGGCAGATCCTGTGATCACCCTAAAATCAGCAGTTACCTTAAATATCACCAGGAGGAGAGCGGGGTGCTGCAGGCTCCTGATGGAGACAGCACGAACTGTGCCCCACCTCGGTGTCACAGCCCCGTGCCACCACCAGGCCCCTCACCTGCCTGTCCCCAACACAAGTTCTGGGCCATTGTAGCTTATTTAAATCTTTTGCATTATTCAAATTACTCCCAATTATTTAAATTACTCCAGCTGGGTTTGAGTGATAGACACATCAAAAAATTGGTATTTATTTCAAGGGCAGCAGAGACTGAGGTTTGTGCTGTTTTCCCAGTGGTGCTCCCCTCCAGCATCCTCCTGCCAACCTGGGGGGCTGCACCAGCACACGCCCAGTGCCCTTTGGATGGATCCCTCCCTTTGGATGCCTCTCTCTTTGGATGCATCCCTCCACTTTCTCTGCCAACAGGCAGCACAAAGGCAGCGAGTGAGGATGGCAGTGAGTGATTCCAATTAGCAATGGAACATGTCCAGCCACGGCCGAGCTGCAGCTGATAGGGTAATTTGGATATTTCTGGGATTTTTCTGATGACAGTCCCTGCGAGGAGGAGGAGGAAGAGGATCAGCCACACCATGGAAAACCCGGACTCACAGCACAGCTCCTTCCAGCCCTGGAGGAGAAGGATGATGCCCACAGTGGGCACCGAGCCTCAGCGGGGGACACTTGCCCTGAGCCCTTCAGCCCTTTTGGACGCAGCCAAGGAGACAGTGGGGGTCACTGGTGCCAGGGTGCAGCAAAAGTAATCACAAAAGATTAATGAGGCCCTTCACCATCCCATGTCATCACAGCAGCAGCAAGAAGAGGTTTGCACCTTCTCTGTGCCTTCCACCAAAGTGTCCAGCTCACCCCCAAGCCTGGTCCTTCCCAGGTGCCGTGGGATGCAGAGAAGCTGAGCCAGCACCCACCAGAGGCGTGCCCCAGGCACAGCCAAAGAGTTGTTATCCCAAGAAAGTGCCAGGCTGGAGAAGACAAGAGCAGGAAGGACGTGGAGGGTGGGGAGGCCGCCCAAGGTGCAGCCCGCGGTGGCAGCGCTGCCAGGCTGCGGGATGGCACCCTGCTCCCACCCCGGCACTACGGCAGTGGGAAAAGCAGCTCCCTCATGGCTCCCATCAGGTCTTGGCCTCCAGGAAATCTCCTGCCAAAGAAATCAGAGCTCGACCTTCGCCACAGCCGCCCCGAGGCACGGGGTAAGCCCAGATTTGCCCCTCTCCGAAATCCCCGGCACCGCAGCATTACAGAAATCCCTGAGCACAAAGGGGCCTCTCAGGATGAGGCTGCCCTGGGCCACGTCCTGCTTGGGACCTCGTGTCCCTCACGGGCACATCCCGGCTGTGGGAACGCCAGCCCTGTCCACCCCACAGGGTCCAGCTGATCCCCCCAGCAGCGACGTCTCCAACGGAGCTGTCCTGGCCATTCCCTGGCAACCCCACAGCTGGGGAATTTCTCAGCCACAAGCTGCGGGAAGCAGCATTTTTTCCCCTCTTTGCTGGCGTTTGAGCAGACTCAGACAGCAAAGGCACCCACGCTCTCCCCCCGGGCAGGGCTGGAGCCAGCAACAGCAGCACAGGCTTGGCTGGAGCAGGGAGCAGCTGGCCCGGCCCAGGGAGAGAGGGAGGGAGGATGGAGGAGACCGAAACCGCCACGTGCACGTGTTTTCATGGAGAGAGACAACTTTTCCAGCAGGATCTGCCAAGGGAACACGCAGCCGGGATACCAGAGAGCTCCTCTGCTCCAGAGGGATCAGCTCCAGGACAGTGTGGGACAGCAACATGGGTCCTGGCAGGCTGGGATTTGTGCGAGAGGAGAAACGTGGAATCGCCATTCTGGATTGAAAGGGATCTCGGCAGATCCAGAGGGATCTGTTTTCCGCTGGGTGGGAGGGAAAAGAGCATCGGTCACTGTGCAGGGCTTGAGCTGCTGGAACAGGGGAAAAAGTCCTTCCCACGCTCGGCATGAACCCCCAGGCGAGAGAAGGGATTGCTCTGGACAATGGGAAGGCAGAGGGAGATGCTGGGAATACGCTTCCCCAATCCCACAGTGTTCCCTCCCTCCACAGGGGCCGTGCTGCCACATGGAGCTCGTGTCCCCCGGGCCACAGATGTGTCACGCTCTGTGACACCCCAAATCAGAGGGCTGCCACCCCCAATGGCCCATCTCCATGGACAGGTGATAGACCCCAGATGGAGCCTCCCTGCACAGGGCAGAGGCTCCCACCCGAGCTCAGCGCCGCTTCCAGCTGGGGCTGTGCCGGAGCCGGGCACCTCCAGGCTCTGCCTGGCCGCCCTTTGGCCTCCCCAGCTGCTTTTGGAGGCCAGGCCTTGAGCAATCACCAAACATTCGCTCGTGCTGGCCCCATTCCTTGCCTTCAGTGACCTCGGGTCATCAGCAGGAATCCAGTCCTGCAGCTTTGTGCTCCCACGGCACTCGCTTGGCACCGCGGATTCCAAGGAAAACCCCTGGAGGTGGAGGGGACTCTTCGATGCACCAGGCACTCCAGGGAGCACCTCCCACCCCTGAGAATGCCCTGCACCCCAGGACAGGGAGGGCTCTTGGGAAAGGAAGGTATTTTCCTGACGGCTGAGGCTGCTCAGGCTCCCTACTCCTGGCTTTCCTCGTGCCAGGGCCGTGGGACCGGGGTCACCATCACAGGACCACACACCAAACCCCACAGCCCCCCAGGGCCAGCACCAACTGCTCAAACCCACCAAGACCTGCCCTGAGAGCCTGATTTTCAGGGATAGGGTGCAATCCCAGCGCCCTGCAGAAAGCCAGCTGTTAGTCAAGGCATCTAATGGGGAAAACTGTTCAGCACCACAGGCCAGCAAGGACACGGCTCCTGGTCCCCTCCATGAGGCCCCTGAGCCCCCACCCTGGAGGAAGAGGTCACAGGTGCTACATTCAGCCTTGCAGAGCCCAGTAAAGCACAAGTAGGGTGGGAAGGATGGCACAAGCCACCATGCTGTCCCTTTGGGGCTGGCCTTATCCTCCTGCTCTGCCACCGAGCCCCTCTGGGAGTGAGGGGTGTGATGGACACGGGGCAGGGGGACAGATCTGCACCCCCCAGCCTGGCCCCTGCCCAGGAAGGGGGAGAACAGGCGCTGCTCTGTGAGTGCTGGGCCCAGGGAAGTTCAATAGTTTACTCCCAATATTTGTCTTGGCCGGGCAGCCCAGCTCGCTGGAGGAAATGGGGCAGGGGGAGGGCTCCAAACATCCTCTGCATTCCTTGTAGCGAGAGCAAAGCCAGCGCGGGGGCACCCGCGCTCGGGGTCACCCAATGTGAGGCCTTTTGTGTTTAGAAATCCTGCAATGAAATATCCAGGGGTGCAATTCTCCAAAAATCAGCAGGGGGGTGAGGGGCCTCGGTCCCAGCCCTCAGCTTGACACGTAAACGACTCCCTTCTCCCAAAAAGCCCCAAGTCACAGCTTCTGCACAGAATCTGCTGACCTGGGCACAGCACCCATAGCCTCCAGTTCTGCTGGGGTTCCCCTTGACCTCCCCCTCCAAAACTCAACCCTCCTGTCACTGCCCCCATTGCACAACGCTGGCACCAGCTCCATCCCACGACACTGCTGGGAAACACGGGATCAAACCGAGACCTGACGCAATCAGGGACCATCAGGGCTCGTTCCACCAAGCCCCAAAAACTACATTTTTTAAACCAAGCTTCTTAAAAATGAGGGGGCCACAGACGATGCCCCTTGCCAGGGAGCTGAGCTTATCTCTGGCTGCACAGGGCTGGGGCAGATAAGGGGGCTGGGGTGGCCCTTGCAGCCCTGCGAGCCACGGGCAGCCGGACGCGGCGCGTTCCCGGCGCAGAGGGAGGATCTCCCGCGATAACCCCGGAGCCAGCGCCGGCTCCGGCTGCTCCTGCTGATAAACCTGGGGTGAAGGGGGTGACAGGCACGGCCCAGTGCCAGCCCTGGGGCTCTGGGCACACTGCCATCCGTGCCTATGGCAAGGGGAACACAGAGCCCCGGGAAAGAGGGAACAGCCCGAGAACGGCGCTCACAAAACCAAAAGAGGGATTTGGGTGCCCAGGACGACCCGCCAGCCACTCCGAGGGGACTTTTAACCCCACATTCCAGCACGATACAGGGTGTCCCACATCCCCACTGCTCAGCCCCCCGATGCCAGTGGAGCCCAGCTGCCAGACAAGAGCAGGGAACTCTTCCAGGCAAAGCCGACTACTCACCCGCTTAGAACTAATTAGGACTTGTCTTAATTAAATCCTGCTAACCATGAACAACCCCAAGGCCAGAATTAACTGATTTACCTGACATGGCCTCTGGCTGCTCACGAGGGACTGCTGGTCCGGTAGGAAGGAGCCAGCCCTGTGCTGGACACAGCAAGGCAGGAGCTGGCAGGGATTGGGAAGAGCCACTGGAGACCTTCCCCAGGGCACAGCATCAGTCCCCAGGGAATGCCAGCCCAGCCAGGTAGCAGGGCCACATTCCCAAGGGTGGGAGTTCAGCCTGCTAAGGCTGGAGCAGAGGGATTAGCCCTCCCATCACCTTTTGTGCTGCTCGTGTCTTTAACGGGATTAGTCCCTGTAATTTCATAAGAGGGTTTAATCACAGAACACCCCGGGGAGCAGCGGGGCTCCGGCCAGGGCTGGGGAGGCAGTGACCCCACTTCCAGCAGATGGTGATGGAGAGGCCCAGGAATATGTTTGGACACCCACTCACTGCTGCTCCTGGCCCAACTCCTTCCTCAAGCATCCCTGGGACAGCTCAGTGCCAGGCTGGAGATCCTCCCAAGGGAAAGACCCCCAGCCCGGCAGTCAAAGTTGTGCAGCCCAGAAAAGAGAAGGCTCCAAGGAGACCTCAGAGCCCCTTCCAGTGCCTAAAGGGGCTCCAGGAGAGCTGGAGAGGGACTTTGGAGGAGGGATGGAGGGACAGGACACAGGGAATGGCTTCCCAGTGCCAGATGGCAGGGATAGATGGGATATTGGGAAGCAATTCCTGGCTGGGAGGGTGGAGAGGCCCTGGCACAGGGTGCCCAGAGAAGCTGTGGCTGCCCCTGGATCCCTGGAAGTGTCCCAGGCCCGGGTGGACAGGGCTTGGAGCACCCTGGGATAGTGGAAGGTGTCCCTGCCATGGCAGGTAGTGGATTAACTGACCTGTCCCTTCCAACCCAAACCATTCCAGAACTCTCTGCCCACTGAGCAGCCTCTCACACTTTCACAGCACCAGCACCTGCAGGGAATTGTCTGTCTCCCCTTTCCAGTGCTCATAAAACCACTAAAATTTGGCTTTCACAGGCTCACCACTAACAAACATCCCCCCACCAGCTTACTGTACCTGGGAACAAATTCCTGCAGAGCTTTAGCAGGAAAAGAGACACTGAGCCAACAAAATCCAGCTCCACGTCTGGATACGGTCTGAACGTGCACAGCAACGGAACCAAAACATTCAGGAGTCCAGGCAAAATGCAGTGAAATTAAATTACAATATGGATCCTGCCAGAAAGAATTATGTCAACAACTTGGGGTTCAATTCCTCGCTTACAGAGACCTGTGGACCTAGAGAAACCCTCCAGGTTCTACTGATTACAAATTTAATTTTTGCTCTCTCATATCCCAACCTGGAGTCTCCCACCAGCAGTGCCTGTAAAATCTCCATATCCAGGGACAGAACAAAGGACTGGGAGACAAAACCAGCTCAGAACAGACCTTCATTTACACCTTGAGCTCCTTTATAGTGCTGGGTACATAATTCCCCGCCACAGCCTTGCTCCCCCAGACTGGAGGGCAAGAATGAACAACACAGAAGTGATGCCACATTGTCAGGGCTGTGAGCACTTAAGGAATGGTGTTTTGTGGGTTAAAAGGAGCTCTTTAAAACTTTTTTTGCAAATCAGGTGTACCTGGCTGGCAGCTGGAAGCCTTGTCCCCCTCCAGCCTGGGAATTCACACTGGAAGTCAGCAGCACGTGGCACCTTTGTTCCACGTGTTTCCATTCCCCACGAGCAATTCCATAACTCCAGCACCTTCCGTCCAGGCGGGAGCAGCCCCATGGCCAGGGGCTGGGCAGGAGGAGCTGGGATTCCCCCAGACCCACAGCACCACCTGAGGCACCAGCAGGTCCAGGATCCAACCCCTGGAGACGATTTATCCATCCACACTGCACAGCAGCACTAGGACAGCCCTGGATAAACAGCTGCGAATGTGCAGCGCATCCCCTTCTCCACATCTCGCTCGGGTCTCAGGAATAAACAGAGAATCCCCCCAAAAAAAAGAAAAAAAACCAAACCCAAACCCAATATTGTTTCAAGGTTTCCTCTGCCATATCAAGCCCACGAGCCTGAGCAGGCTGGAGGAGCTCCAAGGGATGGAGCAGAGGCACAGCAGAGGCTCTGTGCAGCTGCCAGGGCACACGCAGAAGGCCCCGCCGCTGCCAGAAGATTTTTAATTTATTCTAAACCATTTAATAGTTCTGCTATTGAACAGAACCATCGACAGCTGGCCAGGAGCCCACTCGTGAGCGGGGCTGGTTTTGAAGGAAAGCTGCTGGAGCCCATCCCTGAGAGCCAAGAGGGCTGGGGGAAAGCTGCACTTCCAGCAGCTCCCATTTAATATCAGCTTCCCAATCATTTCGAGGGAAAGTTTTTGATTACTCGAGGATGCAGAAGGGATCAGCGCCGGCTGGACCACCCGCAGCATCTCCGGGTGTCAGCAGCATCAGCACCCCGCAGCCGGGTCTGGGGTGGGAGCAGCACCCCCACACCCTCCCGCCCCTTCCCAGGGAGCTGGGGGGTCCCGGGGTGACCCCACTGTCCCCTCGCAGGACCGGGCGTCCCTCGGGAGCGTGCGGCTCCGGGAACAAAGGCTCTTGGCAGGGCACGGCTCCTCCCGATGCTAATCTGCCTCTCGCCTCCCACCCGCTTTGTGTTTCACTAAAAATACCACGGCGGAGGAAGTTCGTGCCGCGGGGTGGATGCTCTCCTCCCCGGGAGGGGCTTCCTGCGCTGCCCCGGCACGAAAATAGCCCCCCAGCCCCGCTCCTCCGCTGCCCCACCAAGTCCCGGCAGTCTGGGCCGGGGGCGCCTGCTCAGCCCCCTGCCCCGTCCCGCAGCCCACCCACGGCCCCCGAGCCCTGGGGGCCGGGACACAGCCCCAGTCCGCACCAAAGGGAGCTCTGTGCACCCAAACCCCCTTCCCGCAGCACGGGGAGGATGCGGGAGCCCGGGGCTCACCCTGCCGAGCACCACACGGGTCCCCCCCACCTTACACCCCCCGGGGAAATGTCTCGTCCAGAATGGGGAGTGTTTCCAGCAGGATTTGGCTCAGACCCCTTCCAGCACCTCCTCCGAGCGCCGCGGTGATGCCCAGCACACGCCGGAGCTCCACAAACCCCACTGCCAGCGCCAAACTCACGCCAAAGCCAGCTGCAGAAGGGAACAGCGTCAGTGCACAAGGGACAGGCAGACGGGGCTGTGTGGGGCACGGGCCTGGGGCTGCCCCACTCCCAGCATGGGGATCTGCGGGAGTTGGGACGCGGAGCCTCCCAGCCTCTGCAGCAGTCCAAGCACCCACCATCAGCACGGAACCCTGGAACGGGGTGGACTGGAAGGGACCGTCAAACTCATCTCATTCGGACACCTTCCACTACCCCGGGTTGCTTCCAAGCCCCGTCCAACCCGGCCTGGGACACTTCCAGGCACGAGGATTTGCATCTCCACGTGCCCCAGCCTCCATTCCCGAGGTGCCGAGCGGGAGCTGCTCCAGAGCCCACCCCCAGCCCGGTGACACGCGATGCCAGAGCCCGGCGACATCAATAATGCAGCGGGGTCAGCGCCGGCGTCCCCGCCCGGAGCTGCCGCTGCTTTGGGACTGAAGCGCTAATCCCAAAAGCAAGGGAGCCCTGTGCCGCTCCTGGCTGAGCTCCCACAGAAAGCAGAGCCCTCATGGCCACAGGGGTGCTCATGGCAAGGACTTAGGGGGTTGGCAGAGGCTTTCCAGCCTCACAGGCACCTTCCCTTCCTCATCCACCCCATCCCATGTCCTCAGCAAGGAACAGCCATGCAGCCCCCCGTTTGTCTTCAAGCAGAGTCGGGCACAGCTGCCGGGGTGATGCATCCCTGCTGTCCCCCATGGGCACAAACACAGCTTCCCTTTGGCTCTGGCCTCTCAGAGCCGCAGCATCCCCAAAAATAGCTGCTGTGGGAATGGCAGGGAATGCACCGGGACACAGCCACAGCTCCGTGGGGTCCGTGCCCGAGGGTTTCCCCAAACCTCTGCCTGCACAGCGGGAACCTCACCCAGGCTGTGCCAGGGCTGAGCTTTCCCATCTTTCCCATCGCCCTCTCCCGCAGATCTGAGCCCGCCACGGGGAGTGGAAGATGCTGCAGGGAAGTGCTCTAATTCAAACCATCCACTTATTTATTTTTTTAAATTGCATAATTGCTGCAGACATTTCTGCTCATGTTTGGTTTTATTACATCTTTGTGGTTATTCTACAAGCCCTAAATTTTGGGCCTCAACTGAGCTGGCAAAGTGCTCCAAAACCATCTGTCCTGAGTTACTCCCCTCGCAGCGCTGTGGCAGAAGACATCACAACACAAGGCGTTTACTTGCAACAGAGAAAAGTTCTTACTCCTGACCCAAAGAGAAGGGTAAATATTTACTGCCTCAAGGTCAGCACTGACCCTACACCTGGTCCCGACAGGCGCCCAGCCATCATCCTTCAGAGAGCAGCACATCCATCCCCAGACACGCAGAAGGCTCGCGAGCTGCCACCACCCCCATGTCACCCCAGGGACACCATCCTGCTGCCTCCAGTTCCTGCCAGCAGCAATCCTAAGGTGACACATCCCTCCCCGAGCAGGGGACAATCAACAACCAGCCACTAATTCTCCCTCATTAAAATTCCCAGACTCAACAGGCTTGAATCCAGCCACCACAAGCCGGGGGTTTGCTCCCCAAAGGATAAACTTTGGAGAAGTTTGTCCTTCGCAGAGGTTGTAAAGGTCCCTCTGCACACCCACCCGCTGCAGACCAGAGCAGGAAGGAAGGGAACTGCCTCACTCCCAGTGCCTCTCTGGCTTCGCTGTTGTTCTTATTTCTCCTACAAACACACCTGGAGAAGGCAGCAAGTCCCAAGGACAGCCCTAAAGCAGCTATAACAGGGTCCCAGTGCCAGCACATCCCTCCCAGTGCCCAGCAGGAATGGGACAGCTGAGCCACAGCCCCTGCAAAGGTGCTGCCAGCCCTGGGCCAGGATACCTGCCCACCATGGACACCTCTGGAATGACCAGCAGCATCCAGGTGAGGCCCTGGCAGCCCTGCAGCTCACCTGCCTTTTACACACCACCAGCCCAGGCATTTAATTACCGCCACCCATGGCCCAAAGGCACCTTTGCCATTAAAGCAGCTCACACCAAGCACCCAGAGCAGCCCTTGCCACGCTGGGAGCCCCCAGTCCCCACCTCTGGACACGCCAGGGGTGCTGGAGCCCAGCAGGGCAGAGCCAGAGCCCTGGGAATGCAGGAAACAGCCTGGTGGCCACCAGAACCAGCTGGGGACAGGGCAGTACCTGGTATGGAGGTACAGAGTGCCAGGGGACAGAGTGGGATGGGCAGCGAGGGACAAACCCCCCCGGGCCAGTGACACAGGAACGGGCACAATTCTGTGGGAGAGGACAAGGCAGCCCTGGCTCCCTGTGCCACCACGGCCACACAGGGCACGAGTGCCCACGGCTCTGGGGACAGCAGAGCTGTGACAGCCACAGCTGCTGGCTGCCAGCCCTGCCAACCTGCTCCCGGGGCAGGATTTTAAATACGTGCTGAATTATTCATGGCATCACCGAGGTTCCTGGAGCACGAGGTCCTGGGCACCAGGTCCCTGCCGGGCTGCACGGTGACCTCCCCACCCATGGCAGCTATGGGGGGGGCACCCCTCTTGGGAAATAAATCTGGGACAGCACTGGGGGGGTGGCAGGGCTGTGCCCACCTTCCCTGCTCCATCGCCTCCCGCTGCCCACCACAACCATCAGATTTCCCTCCTCGTTTTGTTTCAGTTGCTCGTCTCTTCAGGCTGCCCTGAACAACCCCGGCCTCAAATCCAGGAAAACTCCAGCCTTTATATAAACAAATGCTGCTCACAAAAATGCAGCTCCCCGGGAGCAGCCTGCAGCATCGGCCCCAGTTCCCACAGGGGCAGGTTGGGGCCACAGGTCTGCAGGGGGGAGGGAGCTGCCTTTTCTCCTTCACTGAATGCCTCCAGGAGAGCTCACAAAAGCCCTAAATCTGTCTGAGGACAAATCTCTGAGTGTATCCCAGCTGTCACAGCCCCACTGCAGCAGCAGCAATCTCCCAAAAACCCCTCACACTCGGGAGCTGCACATTCCAGCGCCTGTGATCTGCTGGATTAGGGTCAGGCTCGAGCTGCCCCATGGGGGGGACACAGTGCCGGGAGTCTGCACAGGGCAGAAATCGGGGTCCACCACCTCTTATCCACCATGCCCTTGCCTCCAGCTGCTTTGAGAGCCAGCAGGAGGGACACACCACACAGACCAAGAGCCTGGAGCAGGTTTTACCACCTTGAACCAAGCAGGAGTGCAAGGCACAGGAGCAGGATGCAGGTCCTGCTGCTCCAGCCACCCTGACCTCACCCCAGAGCCACACACAGCTCCGGCACCGAGAAGTGACCTTGGCCAGGACAGCTGGCAGTGCCCAGCTCTCCCGAGAGCTGCCGAGGCAGGAGCAGACCAGCTGCTGGCCCGACGTGCCCAGCAGCCCATCCCTACACGGGGGAATCACCCCTGGAGTCAGCTCCTTTGTCCAGCCCAAACATCAGCCCCGTCTCTGGCACAGCGAGCACTGAATGCCCAGGAAAAGCCCCTCCGAGGGGAACACGGGCTCTGCTCCCCGCTCCCACCCCAGCCCTGCTCAGCTCTCCCAGTCCCACCCTCTCCTTGGAGCAGCCAAAACCCAAAGGCCGGAAAGGACCGTCCTGTTCCCCCGGCCCGACTTCCCGTCGGCACACGCTGCTGGATCCCGACCAGCACACGGAACAGAGGCAGGAGAGAAAATGCCCCGTTTGGAAAGCCACCCCCAGCAAGCACAGCCACCATCTCCTTGGAAGTGGCTCCTCTCCCACCGCCCATCCCAGGGGGGCTCCAACCCCCAGGGGAAACACAGCCACCATCATCCTCACACAGAACTTCCAACAGCTTCAAATCAGGCAATAAATAAAGAAAAATAAAACACTGCCTCCAAGCCTGCCCCGGGCAGCCCCAGGGAAGGAGGATCCTCCTCTGCAAGATTCCAAACAGCTCCAGAGTGAAGGGCCAGAGGTGAGACCCCCTCTACTGCTGGGCTGCTCCTGCCTTATACCAGCATCACGCCTTATCTGCATGGGGAGATTTCTCTGTGAGGGGCTCCTGAGGACACAGCATTTTCCTGACTTTCCCATGGATGTCCTCTGGCAGCCCAGTGGCCACTTCTGGGCCAGCGCTCAGCCACCACCCCTGCTCCGAGGGGACAGACACTGACTTGGCACCGCAGCCCCTGCAGGGCCCCCCAGGGAGGAGGAGGAGGAAGGTGAGGAGGAGGGGGATGCCCACAGCAGTGCTCCTGGCCGGCAGCACAGAGCAGCAAGCACAGGAGAGAGGGAACACGGACAGGAAGGGACAGATGGCTGCGGAGCAGGGCCGGAGTGTCCGGCTCGGCCACACAGCGCCCACACAGCTCCAGCCACATTCCCACCTGGAGCAGGGGCAGCCCGGGAGCCAGCCCCGCTATCAGCCCAGCACAAGCCTGCGCTGTCTCCACCAGCCCCCGCAGCCATGGAAACTGGACGTTTTCCACCCCGAATTCCTTCCCTTTTGGAAAGGGGTTTACCAATAAAAGGCACTTAGTGCCGAATCACAGGCCAGACCCAGGCCGCTTAAAAAGAGCCAATTTCCTTCCTATTTCAGCAAAAAGCTGCGAACACATTCGCCCCAGATGTTCCCTCCCTCCTGCAAATAATGGAGGGAGAGAAGCTCATTCATGAGCTCCAGCTTGGCCACAGCCCCGCTCTGGGCAGCCGGTCCTAGGGGAGGCTGAGATCCAGGCTGGGACACCGAGCTCGGCTGAGGCACCACGGGGTCACTCGTCCACAGGGCTGGCAGCACACCACAGCCGCCCCAGCAGCTCAGAAGACCCTTGGGAGGGCACCAGAGGGGAGGGAATGCACAGCCCCCAACAGCCAACACTGCTTGGAGCAAGAGATTCCAAAGGACAGCCTGGGACACGTGGGGTCCCCAAGCTGACAGTCACACACAGATTCTTCTCTGACGGGACAAGCCATGCTCCAAGAGGAAGGAGATCCCAGGGGGTCACACCCGCTCCCCACAGCCCCGCTCTGCCCTCACCTTCCTGCTGCCACGTGAGGAGAAGCTATGGGAATGCCTCTGGAGGCTGCCCCCGCTCAGATCCAGCTGCGGCTTCCAGACCTCCCCGTTGTCGCTGGCCAGGGCCTTGGCGGGCGGCACGGCGGAGCTGAGCAGGATCCCGTTGTGCACCATGTCCTCGGTGCAGGTGAGCCGCAGGCTGCACAGGTACTCGTCCGTCTCCTTGTCCACCACCAGCAAGCGCGTCTCCGTCTCCACGGCCTTGATGCGCTGCACGACCTGCGAATGACAGGGACGGCTCAGCACGAGCCCAGGGGACGCCCGGGGATGGCAGGAGCCACACCCAAGGGCCATGAGCTCCCCAATAATGCTGCAGCTTCGCTCTGGGTGAGGGTTTGCTGATGCTTCCAGCCATCAGTAATGGGGAGAAGGGCAGAGCACAGCTTTGGGAGATCGCTGGGGATGATGGTGGCAGCTCTTTCAGCCCAGGCCCTGCAGCCACACAGCAGCTCTGCCCAGACCACCCGGGATCACCTCCTGCTCAGTCAGGAGCTTCCAGATGCTGTCACTGCCCCCGGAGCATCAGCAACCCTCTGCCTGGCACTGTCCCTTGGAGGGACAGCACAGTCTCTCTCACCAAGAAAATGCCCTCACTTCCTCAATCCAGGGTCTCTTTCTACTCCCATACCCAGGACAGGATATGAGCCAAGGGGCACAGGAAGGCCCCAAAGCACCCATATGGGCAACTGGGTGCTGGATCGTCCCCTGCCACACTGATGTACAGGCTACCCCCAGTTCGCGTGGATTTAAGAAGGAAACAGCCCAATCCATGCATCCATCCCCAGTCCATGCTGGGGACCAGCAGAGATAAGGGAAGCCAGTGCTGGGAGCAGGAGATGAGCCCATCCCTGCTGGGATCCAGCTCCAGGCAGTGCTGAATGGGGACATTGTCCTGCTGCTGCCCGGCTCCTTCGCAGGGATCAGCGACTGGCAGAGGCTCCAACAGACACTCACAGTGGGGAGAGCCAGGAGGAGCTGATCCCACAGCCAGGCAGGGGGTAAACCCCACCACGGTGGGCTGTGATGGAAACATGGAAAATCCAGAACATGCACAGGGAAACCACCTCCAGACTCACTGCTGGTAGCCGCTGAGGGTACCTCCTCCCTGCACAGGCCTTCATCCCGAGGAGGAGGAGGGGTGGCATCACTGGCAGTGCTGCTCAGATGTCATTCCCAGCCATGGGGTGGCCCTGAACACCCCAGATGTGCTGGGAACCCCCCAAAAGCAGCCTGGGGCTCCTTGCAGGGCTCCTGCTCTGATCTAGGTCACAGTGACCAGACACGCCAAGGTTAGAGCGACAAATGAGCCTAATGCGCAATTAACCAGCGTTTATTTACTCCCTGCAAGCTCCACTCAAGGTCAACAGAGCCGATATCTGCAAACAAGAAAAAAAAAAGCAGCCTGCAAGAAATTTACAGGCTGCAGACAAGGCCGCTCGTCCTGAACTAACTCATCCACTGCAGCCCCCGCCTGCACGGCAGCGATGCTGGGGCTCCCACCCACAACCAGCCTGGAGGGTGCTGGACCCGTCAGGCCCACAAAATCCATCTGCTGCCCTTCAGATCCATTTACACCCGACATCAGACGGTGCTGCTGACACCACAAGTGCCTGTGCAGGGACGCTTCTCCCAGAGGGGACCTGGCAGCAGCAGCCAACGCGTGGCAGCAAAGATGCAGATGGGGAATGTGCTGGCCCTGCAGTGACATCCCCCAGACCCCACAGTTTGGGTGCTCCAGGCAGCACAGGGAACCACAGGGGTCCCACACACTGCAGAGAAACTTAGAGGGTCCACAGAAGGGTCCAAACCTGGCATGGAGCAGTGCTGGGCTCACCCCATTGCCGAGCCCCACAACAGCCACAGTGAGAGCAGCGATGGAGCAAAGATCCCACGAGTGCCAGGGGCTGAGCCAAGCAGGAATGGAAAGCGGCACAGAGCAGCCCCTCACCCCCTCCCCATGAGCAGGATGAGCAGAAGGGGCCATGAGGAGCCCCCCAAGGCAGCAGGGCTCACTGGGCACAGAGCAGAGAGGTGGGAGGCAAAGCAGCAGCCCACGGCAAGGTCCTGCCCAGCACCGTACCCGCTTCCGAGCCATGCTCCCGGCCTCGAGTCCTTTGGGCTTCTGGAGACAGTGCAGCCTCCCCAGCACATCTGGGACCTTCTCAGCACCCGACCCAGCCCCATGATTTCCGCAGCTCCACCCAAGCAGACTTTCACCCCTGGCGACAGCAGCGCCAGCCCGGCAGAGCCGGCTGGGGCCCTTCCACCCTTGCCAAACAACAGCCGCCCAGGAAGGGACTCACGGTGCCACCGGGAGCAGCTCCTGCAGAGGTGCCCGTGCCCTGCTCCATGCTGCCAGGCTCTGCAGGGACCAGGAGGCTTTCCCTGCTCTGGGCACGGCGGGAGGGCAGGAGCTGTGGCTCTGCCCAGCTCCGAGGAACCCGGGAGCCAGGATACAAGTTCGCATCCGAGACATGAAACGCCCCGAGAACACGTTCTGCCTTCGCTCCTTGGGCAAGGCCAGGAAAAAACAGAGAACAAAGACAAAAATGCTGCCAGCTTCAGCTGGAAACACAGTTACACCCAAACAGCAAGGCCTTGTGTGCTGCGGGCTCCGGCCGATGCACATGGAGAAGCGCTACTTAGTCAAGGCTGGGGAAGGAGCAGCACGAGGAAGGGCCATGGTGAGGTGGCTGCTCAAAGCCATCGTGTGACCTGTGAGGGCATCATCCTTCCCATGGCCTATCAGGGCTGGGTAGCTTTTGGGGGAAGGAAGAGGTTCTTGTGGTATCGAGGCAGGAAAAAGGGTGATCCCAGAGCAGGCAGGGCAGCTCCTGCTCCCACCACTCGCACGCTCGTAGATCCCAGTGCCACGGCAGCCAGAGCGAGGCACCAAGTGCCTGGACACCCTGGATGGGACACCCTGTTCCAATCACTGCTCTGCAGCAGGGAGCGAGTGCCAGGGCTCCATCCTGCTGCCAGCAACAAAATAAAACGAAAA
>VXBT01002055.1:106940-149405 GCA_013400235.1 Oriolus oriolus | reverse complement strand
GGGGGGGCTCGGCCGGCAGCTCCCGCCGCCAGAGGTAGGGTGAGCGGCGGACCCCCATCAGCAGCCCCGAGGCGCGTCCCACCGTGTGGTACCGGGGGCTGGCGACGTGCTTGTACCAGGCGCCCGCCGGGGCGGCCGGCAGCATCAGCCCCAGCAGCACCAGGGCCCCCCAGGCGCCCCCCGACAGCTGTCCCCTCGCCATGGCGCAGGGCAGGGTGCGGGCAGGGCTGTGCCCGGCCCCGGGCACCCCAGTGACGGCTGCCCCGAGCCCGCGCCCCGCCGGTTTATCGCGCCGTCGGGAGGGGCCCCGCGGCCCCGCNGGAGGGGCCCCGCGGCTCCGCCCCGGCAGCCCCCGGCCCCCCTCCCCCGGCAGCACCCCCCTCACGGGATGCCGGCACCCTCCCTATGGCCCCCAGCATCCTCCGAGCATCCCTGAGCGTCTCCCTGCAACCCGCGGCATCTCGCGCATCCGTGAGCATCCCCCTTGTTGCCTTTAGCATCCTCCCCATGGCCCCAAGCATCCTCTGAGCATCCTTGAGCATCCCCAGAAACAGAGAGCAACCCGAGCGTCCGTGGGCATCCTCCTTCAAGCTTTCAGCATTGTCCCCATGGCCTTGAGCATCCTCTGGGCTTTCCCCCGCAGCCTGGAACATCCCGAGCATCCTTGAGCATCCTCCGTGTTCCCTGTGGTGAAGTGCTCAAGACCATTTGCAGTGGATTTGTCAGGCTGCTTCCCCTCCTCTTCTGCCACTCAGTTCTTCTTAAATATGATATCGCCATCAATTTTGCCAGTCCAGTCAGGCGATTTCCCCCTGCCCCAGATTCCTTAATGAAACCAAGCAGGTCAAGTTTATGCTCATCAGAGAGCAATTCCAGTTCCTCCTGTTTATTAGGGAAGTTCATTTAGGGAAGTTCTTGGCTTTATATGCTGAACTAGGACTAAATAATTTCTGGGGTTTTTTTCAGGCCACACAGTAACTTGATTAATTTTAATCTCAGCATCTCAGAATCCTGGAATGGTTTGGTTTGGAAAGGACCTTAAAGCCCATCCAGTTCCACCCCCAGCCATGGGCAGGGACATCTTCCACTATCCTAGGGTGCTCCAAGCCCTGTCCAACCTGGCCCCGGACACTTCCAGGGATAGGGCAACCACACCTTCCTTAGGCAGAGGTTGGTGTTTCACCTTGTTGATACTATTTTAACATGCTTCAAGGGAATCCAGGCAGACTGCTTCCCATCATCAGGATCCCCCAGTCCTTTACCACCCAGGCCCATCTTCTCCCACCCAACAAGCACAAGATCCCAGTGGAAACGTTCTCCATCAGCCCAGCCTGCAGTTGTTAGTGTTCTGTGACCCTCTGGGGGATGTGTTTCCAGGCTCACACTGAGGACAGAGCCGTGCTGGGGACCCCTTGGAGTGTGGGATCTCGGCCAAGGAACGTCCTCCTCCTGTAGGAACCAGCCCCTTGGCCCGGCAGGGATCAGAGCCTGCGGAGCTGGGCGTGGTGGGAGGAGGAGAGGAGTCCAAAGCAACAATGTCAGTGTGGAGCCTCTTCCTATTCTGAGAAGGCTGGGAGTGAGTGCAAATCCCAGTTGGCAAGATGGGGATCCAGCCTTTTGTGAGGGGATGCTGGAAGTTACGTCTGTGCAGAGCACAACTCGTTCCTGTAATGAACCAGAGCAGAGTCCAGCTCATCCATGGCTCGAGTTCTTGGAAGCGCCCAGGTTTACAGTAAGGATGCTGCCAGCTCCCGTCTCACTCCGAGCCAACCCCTGCTGGATGGGCTATTTTTGTCACCCCTTGAGTGCTCTGGACTTTAAAAAGGCCTCAGCACTTTCATGTTTAATAGCGCCATTAATGAATGGCACCGGTACAGCTCATGGAGCACCCCAGCGCATCCTCTGGGTCACCCGACACGGGACACACGCTGCCGGCTCTACTCCCTCCAGCAAAAGCCATTACACTCCCTCCTCCCCACCAGACATGGATCGATTTGGAAGCACCTGATGCTCCTCCTGGCTTGTTCTGCGCCTGCCCCATGCCCAAGCAAAGGCAGGTTTAGCAGCTCTTGTTTCACTGCAGCTACACTCCAACGTGGGCTCAACCCTCCCAGCCAGGAACAGACAATTTTCTCATCCTCAGGGATCTGCCTTAAGTGTCTTTTATGTGTGTTTTTGGTGTGACTTGGATAGCTTGTCACCCTGATAAACTCTCCATGAACTGAACTCTTTCCTCCCAGGAATGATCCATGCTGACAGCCAGCAGTTCTGTCCACAAGGCGCCGAGACCCTTCAGATACAGCACGGCTCCGGATCTCCAGCAGAGTGCACGTTTCCTCTCCCAAGTATTTTTAAATATCTTTCCAACGAAACAGCTGATAAGCAATTTGTCTTCTATTTATATTCTAAGTAAGTAAAGATAATTTTAGGATTCTTCTTCCCCTCGCAGAAACCGATGCTCTGCAAATACCGTAGCACGTCAGCGGGCACATGGTACCGTGCTGCTCAGAGGGGGGCTTGTGCCAGGAACTCCCTCAGAGGAGCAAAATCCTGCTTATTTTTGGGAGATAAAAAACTTTTGAACAAATCCTGGTTCCTATGGAAGCCTTGTACAGACTCCCAGGAGTTTGAGATTTCAGCCTCTCAGGTCATTTCCATAAGCTGCAGGTGTTTATTGATCCCAGGCAGGGTCCAGCTGATCCCAACCCCTTTTGGGAACCCTATTTTTATGTTTTTATTTAAACTCTCGGATTTTGGCTCCAGCATCACATTTACCAAGCACACAGACACTGAGCTGAGACTTTGCTCAGCCATCCCAGTGCTTGGATGAACCCTTAATGATGTCATTCCACACTTGTTGAGGGGAACGGGAATGGGATCATCATTGAATCACAGAATCCTGGAATGGTTTGAGTTGGAAATGACCTTAAAGCCCATCCAGTCCCACCTCCTGCCATGGGCAGGGACACCTTCCACTATCCCAGGTTGCTCTAAGCCCCATCCAACTTGGCCTTGAACACTTCCAGGGATGGGGCAGCCACAGCTTCTCTGGGGAACCGAACCATAGGGATTTACCACATGGCTCTGCTGCTGAAAGGCTTTAAAGTTTTCTTCTCCTATTTTGGAACAAAATCACATTTTGTAAGAGGAAGGCTGTGCTGCAGCTCCCATCCTGCTGGATGCTCAGCTTCTCCAGATCGTACCTCCAGTTTCTGCACAGGACCCATCATCACCACCACAGCTCCAGAGCATGAACTGGGGTTTCTGGAAAACATCCCGAGGGACCCCATGGCTGAGGGGAGAGAGGGGTGAGCAGCTGGAGGCGTCACATCTTCACCCTTGCAATAAACCCAGCCGAACTCTTCAAAGAGCCCTCTCCACCTGATTTAATTCCTGCTGTGCTCTCACCTCCCACCACACACATTACTGCAGCCACTCAGGATTTGTGGCTTTGGAGAATGAGCTAAATGAATTTGATGTCCCAGAAAGAGGCACTTGAAAGCGAAACCGGTGGGGTTTAATGACAGCATTTTCCACATTTTTATGATAATGACTCTGGTGTTTATTGGAAGGTTAGCGACTCAGCCGAGCAGGAAAACAAAGCAATCGGAGAGGCCAGCGTTGGGATGGGGCCTCTGCACTCTTGGGCATTAATGCCTGTTCTATGCATGACTTTTTTGGCCATTTAGGCTCTCTAGCATGAGAGAGCCTAGCATGAGTATGAGAGGATGGAGGTGACATCACTTGGGATGAAGAGGAACAGAGCCTGCCCTCCTGCACTCTGCTAATTGGGATCATCCTGTTCTTCAGGCTGGGAAACTGAGGCACAGAGTGCTCAGCACATTGCCAAAGACCACACAAGGGAATGGAAGCTTGGGCCAAGGAACTTGGAGCCTCCTGCTCTGAGATCCTTCACCTGGGCACTGCCCGGCTCTGCCTTCCTGCGCAGGCTGGCCTTGGAGAGACGGACACAAATCAGCCAAAAGAGGCTTTGCTGCTGTGAAATCAGCTGGAGGCACAAAACTGAAGTTGGAGGTTGGAGCAGGGATGCGTTTTGCTGCCCATCCCATACCAAGCAGTGCCAGGCACATCCCAAGCCGGAGCAAAGCTGGTGCTGCTGTGGGCAGGTGACCTTCAGACAAAGTTAGGAGCTCAGCAGCTGAGTGAGCTGGGACTGCAGATGCCACCCAAAAGGGTGACACGATGAACACCCTGCCTGGCTGCCCAGGTCATTGCTCTGATTTCCCACTGCTCCATCTCTGCCCAGACACCAAATTCCGGCACTTCCCCTTCGCCTCCTTTCCCGGATTCACATCCCTGCTGCCTCCTGCATTACTTCAACCTGGGAGTGAGCAAAGTCTTGAATGGCAAGAAAAAGACGTTCCCACAGATGTGGCTCAGCAAATCCTGATGTTTTCCAACACCCATCCCACTGCTGAGCTCCTAGGGAATCAGAATAGTGTTTGTGTGGAGCTGGGATGAGGCACTCAGCGAGGGGGACCCAAACAGCCTCGGTCCCTTGGGTGCTGTGGTGGCAGCACCCCAGAAAGCCCCAGAAATAACAACCTTTGCCATTTTCTTGCATCTCGAGTGTGTCCTTATGTAACAAACTCAGATCATGGAGCAATTCCTTCCCCTGGTGATTCAGAACATGATTAAATGCTATTTCTCTGTTCTTCTGAAATAAAGGAGCTGTAGTTGCTACAAACAAATTACGGTTTCAAGCTGTGAGGTAAAACACACCTTGACACCCTGAGAAAGCTGCTGCAGGCTTTGGTGGCTCTGAAGAGAAAGAGGAAACAACAAGGGGTGTTTCCTAATGTTGCAGATGTTGCTAAAGTGCACTAAATTAATTATTTGACTCCTAAGAAACAACTCATTCCTCACTATTTTTAGCCTCATGCACTATTTTAAGAGATTTTTTTTTTCAAGGTCCAGTCACGTGGAAGTTAAACAGAAGGCAGTGAAGTCTCCAAAGGATAATAAACTATCTCAAATTACTTTGCTAATGGAACAAAGAGTACTGTAAATGTCACACAGGATAGAACAAGAGCAGGAGAAACCTTTACACGAAACAATGGATCCATTAGCACGAAGGTAAGGAAAAAACCCCACAGACTTGTGATACTTGTGCAGAGTTTCATGGAGTGCTGCTCCAAGCTAAGGGAATTTGTTTCTTCACCTGGATTCTGGGCTGAGCTCACACCGCAATCACCCACACTCTCAAGGCATCGATCCTTTAGGATTTCAAAGCCCATTACAGACAGTAGTTAAGCCCCAGGTGAGTCAGTGGAATTATTTCTGCTTCAAACTGAGGTACAGAGAGGGAATCACTGAATCACTGATAGGAGACCAAAACCAAGCACAGGTCCAGACCCACCAAACCCACCGAGGGGTCCTCACCTCTCCAGCTTAATGAAGTTGTCCATCATCCTACAAGCTGCAGGAATGACCCTTCACTCCTGGTGTGACTCATCAGCTGGAGAACCTAACTCTGGTGGGGCCTCTTGGGTGAGAGGATGGACTGTGAGACACCATCGTCCACTCCGCCCTGTATTTTGCCTCTCCTGTGGCTGGCAGAAGATTAAAAGTCTCCAAACACCTCACGGTGCTGCAGCAGCAGCATCATAGAGTGGTTTGTATGTGACATAACACCACCAAGGAACCATGATGAAAAATTCCCCATGATGTGGGATGACAGCGCTGCCTCAGGAAAGCAGCAAAGACAAAAACTCTGAAAAGCAGGGAAGGGAGCAGAGAGAGAAGATGCCATGGGCTGGTATCTGTAATGTGAGCAGATCCTCAGCCCCCTCCAGTCCATGAGTCAGTCTTTCTCTTGGAAGTAATTCCCAACCCCACCAGCGAGTTAATACCCAGATGTGTGAAGTGCAGAGTAAATTTGGCTCTGTTCTGCAGAGTTTGCTGCGAGGAGAAAGAGTTGGGAGATGCATCTTTAGTTTGACAGCCCTGAGATCTCTTAACCAAAGCCCACACAACTCCCAAGAGCTCTCCTGTTTTCCTGAAATTTAATTAGGTGAGGCTCTCCAGCGCACACGTGTGAGATGGTTGGAGGGCTCAAAGAGGTGTAGATGAGAATAAAATCTGTCTTCAAGCAAATCTGCAAAGGTTAAGGTTGGAAAAGTCCTCTAAGATCCCCATGTCCAACCATCAACCTACCCCCACCACGTTCACCGCTAACCCATGTCCCCAAGTACCACATCCACCTATTTCTGAACACTTCCAGGGATGGCGACTCCACCCCTGCACTGGGCAGCCTGTGCCAGGGCTTGACAATATTTTCCATGATAAAATTTTCCCTAATATCCAACTTGAATGTCCCCTGGTGCAACTTTGGACAAGGAATTGGAGAGCCAGGACAAGGGGAATGGCTTCCCACTGCCAGAGGGCAGGGATAGATGGGGTATGGGGAAGGAGTTCCTGGCTGTGAGGGTGGGGAGGCCCTGACACAGGGTGCCCAGAGAAGCTGTGACTGCCCCATCCCTGGAAGTGTCCAAGGCCAGGTTGGACAGGGCTTGGAGCACCCTGGGATAGTGGAAAGTGTTGGGGTTGGAACTGGATGGGCTTTAAGGCCCCTTCCACCCCAAACCATTCCAGGATTCCATGCAATGAGGTACCTGTGAGAAGCCACTGCTCAGGGGCTGTCCGAGACCTATTTTCCTTAAAACAAAACGTTGAGAAAATCCTCACTTTTAGCAGAAACTTTATCAAACGAAGACAAATTTCCCTGTTATGCACTGAGAGCCTTGGCTGCAAACGAGCTGCAAAATCGGCACCAAGCTGGGAATGGGAAATTAATCCAAGGCATAACCTTTAGTTCTACACTTGGACAGGATCTTGGTGCTGAACTATAAATATCGGATCTGTGGCTCTTGTGAGCGGAATGGGTTGTTGTGCTCATCTCCAGACTGATCAATTATTCCAAAGTGTATTTATTGCTGATTAAATGACTGGAGAAGGGCCTTTTTCTACAGTTAGTATGGGATATTTAGTGAGTAAACATGGAAATCAACTATTCCAAGTGTCAATATTAACCCTTTTTCCTGGGAAGGAAACATTCCCTGCCTGCCAACACACAGAACTAAGCACCAACTAAGATTAGAACCCAGTTAATTCTATATAATTGTATTTCTTTATGTTTTGGGGTCACACTCAGTGCTAAGATCCAGCTTGCGTTTGCAATCACCAGAGAAATAAACCAGCATCTTTAAATCATCAGCAAAGAATGATTCAATCCCTTGAAACAGGGTTATAAAAACCTCTCTGCACCACAAAATAAATTAATCCCAACACATGACTCACAGGCACCAGCAGGATGGTTCTCCAGAAGGGTGAGGAGCTGCAAACAGGCTTTGGTGAAGTTTGAATGTTTCAACGTTGGCTTTTTAGCAATTCTTTGTGCTGCTTGATGATGATGGGAACGCCAGGAGAGTAGGAGTATCTTGTGTGATGATGTCAAAATGGAACAGAGAGGGGGGGTTTTTTTGACATTTTACAGCTGTGGAAAGATGTGTCCCACTTCTGGAAAAGTCATGGTACCAGCAGAGCTGCGCTAGCAGGATATGGAATCATGGAATCACAGAATCATTGAGGTTGGAACAGAGCTCAAAGACCACTGAGTCCAACCATTCCTCCAGCACTGCCAAGGCCACCACTAACTCATGTCCCCCATCCCCCATCCAGGGATGGGGACTCCAACACTGCCCTGGGCTGGACAGCCCTCTCCATGAAGGAATTTTCCCATTATCCAACCTGAGCCTTCCCTGGAGCAGATGAGGCCGTGCCATGGAAGGGCTGTCCCAATCCGCTCTCCGTGTGCTCTGGAGGAAGAACAAGAGGCAGCAGTTAAGGACACCCAATTTTGCCAATGGCAAAAGTTGGGATCTGGGCTGAGTTGGGTCATCCCATGGTGGATGTTGAGGTCAGGGATGGATGTGGCCTGTGCTGGAGGGAACACAGATGACCTTTAAGGTTCCTTCCAACCCAGGCCATTCTGTGATATCCTTACGCGGGTTTTGTTCCAAATGAACTCCCTGGATCTGAAAACTGAGGATGGGATCTGACCTGGCACGAGCTGTCAGTGCTGGGGAAGTTCACCTGCACCACGAAGGGACACAAAACCTTCACAGGTTTCCCCCAGACAACGATCATAACAAATATCACCTAAAAGGCAGAAAACGCCCCAGCTGAGGAGCTGCCAGTGCTGCTGCCTGCCTGGAAAACAGCAGGACCAGGAACATCACACGCTCCCAGGGGGAAAAACACACTGCTGTGGACACACTTTGCAGGATCAGGGCTTCAGATCAGGTCCTTGGCGCTCCTGGACTGGCGGGAAGTGATGTCACCAACCAGAGCTGAACTCTGAAACGTCCCGACTCATGCTGAGTGTCTGTGTCCCATTGTCCTGGCAATGAGTAATGTCCCTTTCCATCCCAGTTCCTCAGGTGTGTTTATGATCCTGAGCCATGGTGTCATTCCCCAGCCAAGTGACACTCAGGGCAGCTCATCACTGCCAGCAGCCTCCAGCTCATTTCATGCTAATTGCTCTCCAAAATTGGGTGATGCAGTTTGGGCACAAAAACATTTTCAACAGTGTCATTAATTCGGGGAACATTTCCTGGAATAATTACAGCCAGCACCCTCAGTCATTCCTAATTATTCCACGCAGCCCCACCCAAACACACTTCAGGGTTGATTAGCAAGACGTGTGTTATCCCACTCCACGCTCAAGAGGGATAAATGGGGCTCTTTAGGAGAAAGTAAATATTACCTGTTGTATCCAATGATCCAAATCGTTAAAATCCTTCATTATCTGCTCCCAAACACTTAACAAACCTATTACTTAATTTATTTGATGGCACAGATGTCGTTAACTGAGGCTGGTGAACATCATGGGATGTTTTAATGATCTATTCGATGAGCTGCTTTGTCCTGAAATGATTGTTTATGGCTCAAAGAAAACGAAGAGCAACTTTTGACTCAAATGACAAGGAATTCAGGGAAAAGAAAGAAGATTGGAACCATGTGGGTGCTCATCCAATCGTCCAGGAAGATCCTAGGAATTCATTCGGGATTTCATCAGGAACTGGAGTGACAGGACAAGGGGGAATGGCTTCCCACTGCCAGAGGGCAGGGATAGATGGGGTATGGGGAAGGAATTCCTGGCTGTGAGGGTGGTGAGGGGCTGGGATGGAATTCCCCGAGAAGCTGTGGCTGCCCCATCCCTGGAAGTGTCCCAGGCCAGGTTGGACGGGGCTTGGAGCAACCTGGGATAGTGGAAGGTGTCCCTGCCATGGCAAGGGGTGGCACTGGGGGGGCTTTGAGGTCCCTCCCAACCCAAACCATTCCAGGATTTTATGATTCAGTGATCCCACGTTGGTCACTTAGCAGGAATCTGGGAGGGAAAAAACAAAAAAGTGGGAGATCGCAAAACTTTGAAAAACTTCCTGTGTGTTCCTCTGTGCTGTCGCCAAACAAGCTTTCATTCCTTTTTTTTTCTTTTTTTTTTTTCCCCACTTCAGAGGAACATGGCTGCTGTTAATGCGTTTTTCCATGCTCCTGGAGCACCCTCTCCTGTCCAAGGAGCCGCAATTCCCATCTCTGCGCCTCAGGAACAGAGGGGATGAGGTGTGAGGGCAGGATGGGGACACAGCGCGCTCCCCGTGCCCTTTCCCACCCGGGAGTGACTCCAGCTCACCTGGGCTGGCTCCGGACAGCTGGAACCTGGGTGCCGAGCGTCTGACTCTCACCACCTGCAGCAAATAAAGGTTTATTTATCTTACACTGGGCTCCTAACGCGCTGCCAGAGCTCGTTTTTGTTCCTGCTCTAATGGATACAAAATCCCACTGTCTGCAGTGTTTCGAGCACGTTTTTAACGCTTTTATTTCCCCGGTTACACCCAGTTTACCTGGGAAAACACATACCTGGGTTATACAATTAAATCAAGAGGCAGAGCTGTCGATCTGATGAATCTATGGAAGGTCTGTCTGCACCCCAGGGTAAGTGTTTGTCCTGGTAAAATCCCACATAAATCAGCAGGGGGGGACGGGAATGGGTTGAGGTCCCCCATGTCCCCACATCCAGGGATAGCAGGAATGGCCGTGGGGTCGCTCGGGTCTCCACAGACTGAGGTGCAGAGTCTGAGACTGCCATGTCCCCACAACCAGGGGCGTCGGGGAAAGACCTCGGGACCCCAAATGTGTCCGGGCCCCCGAATAGCCCCGGGGTCCTCCTCCGCCTCAGAGAAACCATCGAGAGGGAGCCAGAGCGGCCCAGCCAGGGACGCTCCGCCCACCGCATCTCTATGGTCACCGCGCTGCGTTTCTGTGGCCGGCCGCTGGAGGACCGCGCGGTGACGTCAGCGGGGTGGTGCTGTCGCCGTGGGGGGAATTAATTCCGGTAGCGCGGCGGCGCTCTGGGCTGATCTCTATGGCCAATGAGCGCTATGTGAGCGCGCGTCTCTATGGTGGGGCGGCGCTCTAGCCCGCGCTCAGTGGTGCGGGCGGGGCGGCGCGGGGCCGAGGCCGCCATGGCCGCCATGGCCGGCGCGGGGCCGGGCCCGGCAGAGGGGCCGTGCGTGCTGTGCTGCGGGGAGCTGGACGTGGTAGCCCTGGGCCGCTGCGAGCACCCGATCTGCTACCGCTGCTCCGTGCGGATGCGGGCGCTCTGCGGCGTCCGGTACTGCGCCGTGTGCCGGGAGGAGCTGCGGCAGGTGAGGCCAGGCCCAGGGCTGGGGGGCCTCGGGCCGGGCGAGGCAGCGCTCGGGCACGGGGCGGTCGGGGAATGTGCTGAGTGGAACTGGCGGGGACGGACAGCCCGGGTTATCCGCCCTCTGCCCCGCTCCCGGGGGTGCCGCCGCCACCCGGGCGAGTGGGAAACAAAATGTGAAGAAAATGGAGTTTGGAGTGAATGTTTGTGGTTTGAAGTTAGCAGGGCTCGCTCTGGCAGCACAGAATGGAGCCTTTGCTCCCTGCTCTAGGAGGCATCATGGAATCGTAAAATCCTGGAATGATTTGGAATGGAAGGACCTTAAAGCCTATCCAGTCCCACCCCCTGCCATGGGCAGGGACACCTTCCACTATCCCAGGCTGCTCCAAGCCCCATCCAGCCTGGCCTTGGACACTTCCAGGGATCCAGGAGCAGCCACAGCTTCTCTGAGAATCTGTTTCTGGATTTATAACGTAGCTTTTGCTGTAAGAACTGAAATTCTTTATTGTATTTATGTCTCAGCCTTTCCGGGCTGGGGCCGGTAACTCCAGCTGTTCCCTAAATGTTGCTGCTGTCCCAGTAATTCCCAGGCTGGGAATGTGTGCTGGAGCAGGCAGTGGTAGGTGGCTCCTGTAACACCTTAAGCAGGTGCAGTGCTCAGAGCTCAGCGGGAGCAGCTGGGAACAAGGAAATTCCCTGCGAATTTGCTCCTCACTTTCCTGGGAGTTAAGGAAAGAAGAAACAGTGGTTTCCCTGCCAGACTCTTAGGTATTGAGTCACTTGTCACTTAGAGAGTCCAGTTTCCCGTGTGATCTTCCAGGAGATGGGGAGGAGCCGAGGGCAGGGCTCCTGCCAGGCATTGGCTGTGGAAGGGGTTGTGTTGGTTGAGGATATTTACTCTGGGAACAGCCGTGGGAGCGAAACAGACCAGAAACGTTCCCTAATCTCGTTCAAACTCCAAAGGCCAGGCTGGGCCAATCCGCGTTTCCCTGGCAGGTTGATAAGATGTCCTGTGGCTTTGCTGACAGCAGGGGACAGTGCCTGGGGGTGGTGACAGCTGGGGCTGGCACAAAGCTCCGTGGGTGTGGGGAGCTGCCAGAGTTTGTGCCGAGGAGCTTGCCTGGAATCCCACAGCTCCCGCTGATCCCGGTGCTGTGTCCCACAGGTGGTGTTCGGGCGGAAGCTCCCGTCCTTCTCCTCCATAGCCCTGCACCAGCTGCAGCATGAGAAGAAATATGACATTTATTTCATGGATGCAGAGGTTTATGCACTGTACAGGTGAGCGCTGGCTCCTTCCTGGAATGACTCCCCGAGCACGTGGTGACGCACGGGACGTGGCAGGAAGTGCTGCTGTGGGAGAGCAGGGTGGTGTGGTTTCCTGGGATTTGAGGAGCTGGGGATGCGAGTCACCTGCCGTGCACGTGTTTTTGGCAGGGTGACAGGCTGGAGCGGGGCAGTGGCGCTGAACGCTCAGCAGCTCCTCGAAGCTGCGGTGTTGGGTTCACCAACACAACACACAAGCTTTGCTCTCTCAATAAAAGGCATTTTTGGCATCTAAGCAGCAGCAAACGTGCTGAAAACCTTCCCATTCCTTGTATGGCTGCTGTGGAAATTGATGAAGACTTAATTACTGTTGTAATTGTAATTACTGTTGTGCTGAATAAGGACTAACCAAACCCAGTTGTGCCAGGTATTGCATGAAGAGTAACATTGTCTTCACACAAAGATCTTAATTCTGAATGGGAGAGAAAAAAAGGTGAAGTAAAAAAGCCAGTGCAGAATAAAAATGTGGCATCAGCATCGTGTTCTACGGATGTGTTTTCATAATAATCTTAATTGGGTGGGTTTGAGATAATGGAAAGAGGAGTGCAAAAGATGAAGCCATGCAGGCAGTGGAACCTTTTCCTTGGAGAATTGGACATTATATTCACCCTGATTTGGGCTGAGAGTGTAACTTCAGTACATTTACAGTTTTGCATGCCTTGATATGTATGAAATGAGGGAGTGGGAGTCTCCCACTGAGACCAGTGCTCATCTCTTCTTGGGAACTGTTTTGGGGTGGGTTTTTTCCCTCCTTTCCTCATACAGCTCTTTATCTCTCCCCACCATATTCCTCAGTTTCTGACAGTGGAAAGTGTAATGGAATTGGATCTGAATGTTGCAGGAATCAGCTGAATCTCTGATAGTGGAAGGGTTTGTTTCAGTTTACTCAGTTTTGCAGTGACAGTATAGTTCCTGCTCTGTGGCTGCTCAGCTCTTCCCCAGAAGTTAGATCCTTGGTGTAATTTGGTTCCATCCCATTCCTGCCATACAGCAGAATTCTTGGAATAAGCAGGTCACAACCCACACTGTAGATTGCAGGGGGAGTCATAAAGCCAGAGCCTTTTCCTAGGGATGGAACACTTGTGTTTTGCTAAGGTTTTTGGGGTGCTGAGAGGGAATTGGATCATTTTTGGGACTCTCTCTCATCCCTTAGGAAGCTGCTGCAGCACGAATGCTCCTTGTGCCCGGATGCAAAGCCCTTCAACACCTTTGCAGATCTCGAACAACACATGAGGAAGCAACATGAGCTCTTCTGCTGCAAGCTCTGTGTTAAACACTTAAAGGTGAGCTGGACCTCTGCTTGGATGTGTGGGAAGGAGGGGGGTCTCCCTCCATGACCTCCAGGAGTTCCTGGGAAGGATGGGAAGGCAGAACAGCATGGATTTATTTAAGTTCTCTCTTCCTGCAGTGAGGCCAGTTGCTTTATTTTAAGCCTTTCTCCTTCCATAAACTGATTAATGAAGAGGGCCTGGAGGTTCTCCAGATTTTAAATTAAACCCCACGGTGGTGGTGCCACAGTTGGTTCATGCCAGGTGAAATGGAGTTCGCTGCCAAAAGGGATGGCATCCAGGAGTGAGCAGGTTGACCTGAATGAACTCTAATAAGTTTGGGAACGGAGTAGAGTTTTTCCTGTGGTCTTGGAATCCCTGGAGCTAACTGAAGGGAAGTGGGGAGGGAGGGAGGGCAGGACCTTCTTTGGTTTGTGGTGTCCTTTGAGCTCTGGTGAGGTGCTTCATGCTCAGTGTACATAGCCAGCACTGAGGGAACTTGTTTGTCATTTTCTCTCACAAACAATATTAAAAGTTGCTTTTTAATTTCAGAATATTGTAGAGATTTTTATTTCAAAGAAAGAAGTTCCATGTTACTTGTACCCACTGAAAAGAAGCTCTTAAACTTGTGGAAATTTCAGTCCATGGCAAAGCCAGACAAACCTTTTCCCAGAGCAATTTCCCAGTCTTTGTCTAGGCCAGAAATAAGGAATATTCTGTTCTCAAGGCTGGGTTGATCCTTTAGGCGTCTCCAGAACCCTTCCTACCAAAATAGCTCACGTGACAGTGGGGACAGAGGATTGGCTTATGATACACAATTTTTTCACTGAAGTGTATCCTCTGTGTCCAGCTATTTGGGGTGGTTACTGTGTGAGGAAAGTAAAACAGCTCACTTGGGGTTTTTAAATTCGAGAATGCAAAATACTGTTTGTTGATAAATGCATAGTTAGGATTTTTCCACCCTGGAGATTATAATTTAAACTTGTTACAGTATAAAAAGATTCCAAAGGGAAAAAAGTGTATTAATTCCATTTCCAATGTTCAGAGAAATGCAAGTTAGATTGACTTTGAATCCATCAATTGAATTTTATTGCCTGTCCACCAAAAATTTTAGGTGTTGGTGGTCAAACTGCATCTTTGTGAAGCAACTCTTCTGCCCCTACAAATGGAGAAGTTGGACACAACCTGGCTTGTTCTGTGTCCGTAAGAGACGATACAAATCTATAAATACAAATCTATGAATACAACATCTGTCTCCCCAGATCTTCACTTACGAAAGGAAATGGTATTCCCGGAAGGACCTGGCCCGGCACCGGATCCACGGGGATCCCGATGACACCTCCCACCGGGGCCACCCCCTCTGCAAGTTCTGTGACGAGCGGTACCTGGACAACGACGAGTTACTGAAACACCTGCGGAGGGATCACTACTTCTGTCACTTCTGTGACTCTGAGGGGGCTCAGGAGTACTACAGGCAAGCAGATTCTTGATTATGAGTCCTTTCTCTAGCTTAAATTTTGAAGTAAAGTTGCTTGGGTCTGCTTTGAGTTTTGGGGAGACTAGTGTTTGAAGGCAGAGTGGAGGAACCGGCAGCAGGTTGGCTGCAATTCCTCAGACAAATAGCCAAAATACTCACTTTGAGTCTAGTTTGTGCTTTAAAACTTTCTTCATTCAGAGTTACATTTTGCAGCCTGACAGCAGCTGTCTGGTGTGTTACTTTTAATGGTGGACAGGATGAGAGGAAACGTTCTTAAGTTGCACCAGGGGAGTTTTAGATTGGATATTGGGAAAAATTCCTTCACGGGAACAGTTGTCAGGCATTAGAAGAGGTTACCCGGGGAAATGGTGGAGTCAGCATCCCTGAAAGTGTTTAAAACCATGTGGATGTGGTGCTTGGGAACATGACTTAGTGGTGAACATGGTGGTTGTGCTGGCTGATGGTCTTAAAGGTCTTTCCCAACCTTCATCCTGCGATTCCTCGGTTCTAATGCTCCAAAGTTGGCGTGCAAAGGGAGCAGAAGTAACTTTTTTGTCGTGTGCGCAGCTGGATGTGCTGAGCGTCTGTGGGTTTGGTTTAACACCTGGATCACGCATTGGCCATACAGAAACTGTGTCAGCTGGAAAATATCCCTGGGCATGAGGACAAACCAACCACCAGGGCTTGTCCTCACTCACCCTTGTACGAGTGGCTGTGTCGTACCGTGGAAAGGGTCAGCTCTGTGTGATGCCTTTTCCTGGTCTTAAAATTAAGAGAGCTGCACACAGTTAGGAGGGAAAAAGGGTTTTTACCTTGGTATTTATTTAAGGATCCTTAGGTGTGATGAAATGCATGTTGAAATGCACCCCGATGTCCCCCCCCGAAGAAAATGGCCACACACAATGTGATGAGTATACAATTATAGGCCTTCCAAAAATTAGCATGTCTATCAAAGGTTCCCCAATGAGGGACTCGGGTGAGACCCCCCACCCAAGGGACCCTCCCCCTGGATGGGCCTATTTTTGTTTACAGAATGTGTTCTGAAGAGGACCTTGGTTTCTTTGGGCTTTTAGAATGTTTAGTCTCTAAACTTAACGAAATACCGGGTCTAAGGGGAGTTATCGAACTTAAAGAATTGTAACTATGTAAGCTAAAGGCACAAGGAATATCTAAAGCTATATAAAAGAGTGTATAAAAGGGGGTATAAAAGAAAAGCAAAAAAACCATCACGGCATCATGTGTCTTGTGCTCGCAGTGATTACGAATACCTGCGCGAGCACTTCCGCGAGAAGCACTTCCTGTGCGAGGAGGGCCGCTGCAGCACGGAGCAGTTCACGCACGCCTTCCGCACCGAGATCGACTACAAGGCCCACAAGAGCGCCTGCCACAGCAAGAGCCGGGCCGAGGCGCGCCAGAACCGCCACATCGACCTGCAGTTCACCTACACCCCCCGGCACCCGCGCAGGACCGACGGTGGGCTGGGCTGGGGGCACGGACGGGCACCCCAGGGTGAGGGAGGGACTCCCTGGGAGGGTGGGGAGGCGCAGCTGTGGCTGCTCTGTCCCTGGGAGTGCCCAAGGTTGAACAGGGCTTGGAGCAGCCTGGTCTAGTGGAAGGTGTCCCTGCTCAGGAGCAAGGTGTCCTTTAAGATCCCTCCCACCCAAACCATTTTATGGCTCTTATTCTCTAAGACTTTTCAAGAACATCTGGGGAATATTTCATAAGCATGAAAAAATTCTTCCCAAAGAAGGTAGACAAGCCCTGGAACAGCACCGAGAGATTGTAGAGGTTGAGAAGGCCCCTTCAGCCTCAGAGGTTGTAGAGGTTGAAGATAACCAGAACTTGCCCAGGCAAAGCCCTCTGATGTAGTTTCAGAGCTGGCCTTGCTTTGAGTAAAGGTCTGGAGCAGGTGATATTCAGACATCCCTTCCTACCTGAATTTTTGTAGGATTTTTGTGTAGGATTGTGGGAGTTTAATGAGGACAGGTAATTTTAGGAGAACTGTTGACTTGGTCATCAGAAAGAAATGAAGATAATTTAGTTGTACCAGTATATTTTTGCATTTTTCAGGCACAGTGTGATGCCCACATTAGAGAAATAACTGAGAGTGATCATCCCTCCCTCCTGTTTAGGTGTTGTAGGTGCTGAGGACTATGAAGAAGTTGACAGGTTCAACAGGCAAGGGAGGGGCAATGGGGGCAGGTTGAGCAGCCGAGGAAACCAGCAGAACAGGAGAGGCAGCTGGAGGTACAAGAGGTGAGTGGCACAACGTTGTGGGGAGTTTTATTCCCATTTAGTGTTGGCTTCTACTTACCAATTCACAGTATTTTGGTGGATTAGGAGGAAGGAAGTGGTACAAAATTTGGAGGCCTCCATGGTGAATCCTTATCTGAGAGCTTCCAGTCCAAGCCTATGTCCTGGCTATGTGCTTGGTCATCGTGGAATTATTTTGTGTGAGGTTTCAGCTCAGGAAGCAAGCAATGTAACCCTGAACTTGTGGGTTAAATAAACTCAGAACCTTGAATTAATTCCAGCAGCTGTTTCTATGCAAACTTCTCTAAACAGGATTTTCTGAAGTAGGTGATAAGTCTGTGCAGGTTTAATGGAGTTTTTGGTCTGGGTAATCATGAAATTCCTGTTCTAAGGACCTGTTTCATTGAACTAACAGATCTCTGTGTGGCCAGACTGAGTGCTTTGGAAAAGGAAGAGGGTTAAGTATTGAAATGAAACTTTGCATTTCTATGTCTCTTCATCCACACCAGACCCGAGTGCTTTTTACATCCTGCACATCTTATTTTCTTCTTTTTCTCGCTGGACGGGCAGCTGGTTCATTACTGGTGATTCCACTGGGGGAAAAAAGTCCATCCCAAAACACTCCTCTGTTGGTGTCGCATGTGGATCGTGCATGTGTTGAGAGTTCATGCCCAGCCATGTCTCAAAAGAGTTCCTGTGGCCTCCAAGAATGATTCCATACGTTTGGAAATGAACGGGAGAGACAGGTGCCCCCTGCATCCGTGGTACTGTCTCTCCCAGTTCACCCCGGTTTCTTCTGGCCTGGATTCTTATTCCCACACATGGAACTTGGAAATCTAAGGGGGAATGTTGCCTGGCTGGGGTGGATTGGAGTGGTGGGGCTGGATTAGGCTTCTCAGCAGGTGGCAGCACGAGATCAGGGATGTCACCGGAGCTGGCACCAGAGGTGAGACTGGAGCGAGGCAGCTGCTCCGTGATCCTTGCTGTTTGACTGAGGGAATCTGCCCTGTCCTGCAGGGAAGAAGAAGACAGGGATGTTGCAGCAGCAGTCAGGGCATCTGTGGCAGCCAAACGGCAGGAAGAGAAGAAGAGGGTGGAGGACAAAGAGGAAGGCAGCAACAGCAGCAGGGGGAAAAAGGAGGATTTGAGGGATCCCGACGTGCTCGGCTCCAAACGTGTGCCAAAGTCTTCAAACGATGTCACAGGTGAGGGTTGGACAGGTCTGGCACTGCAGGGCATCTCAGTGTCTGGAAGGTTCCCTCAAAAAGTTCTGCCTTACCCATGTTTTACTCATTTGAAGTATCATGAATTTCCTGTATGCCACACCATAATGGGGAGCACAGTTAATTGAAGGAAACAGTGATGCATGGATTTAAATTGTTCCTCTGGAATGTCAGTTAATGACATCATCAGCTGCTGAAAATAGGCCTTGGTAGGGCTGCTGTCATGGTCATTGATAGCCCCTGCTCTGGAATGAATGGCTTTGGGTTGAATACATGTCTTTGCTCTTTCTGTCCCTGTTCCAAAAGAAGCAGCTGCTAACGGAGTGCTCAGCCAGGATGACTTTCCAGCAATCGGCTCTGCAGCAGGACCTCTCCAAGGGTGAGTCTGTGCAGGGCTGCAGCAGGGACAAAGCACATCTAGAAGCTGATTGATGTGTTCTGCATTTCTGGGGAAAATAATTTTCCAGGTCATTTGATCACTCCAAGGCTTCCCCTGCCCCATCCCCTCCTGCCTCGAGCTGTTTCTGTGCCGCTCACCAGCATGAGCAGCATCGGGTGTTGCTTCAGCTCCTGGCTTGTCCTTAGAATCATGGAATAGAATCATGGAATATCCTCAGCCGGAAGGGACCCTAGAGGATCATCAAGTCAAACTCCTGTTGTGCCACCCCAAGTGACAGTCTGAGGAAGAGTGGAGAGTTGTGGGTTTGTGCTGCCTCAGTAAGTCCAACCCTCTCCCTTCCCCACAGCTCTGCCCAGCCAGCACTGGTTAAGCTTAAAGAAGAAGATTTCCCAAGCTTGTCCTCCTCTTCAGCTCCCACCATCTCATCAGGGATGTCTCTGATGTACACGGCGACTGCCAGGAAAGCGGCCTTCCAGGAGGAGGATTTCCCAGCGCTGGTGTCCAAAGTGAAGCCCACCAATAAGACAGTAACCCACATCACATCTGCATGGAACAATGGTTCCAGTAAAAACGTGGTCAAAGCCATGAGCAGCCCGTGTGTCAACCAGCCAGCCAAAAAACCATCCTTGAACACCTCCAAAGGAAGTAAGAAGAGCAATAAACTCTGTGAGTCGGATGACGAGGACGGCGGTGGTGGCCTGACCACCCAGGAGATCCGGAACGCCCCGACCATGTTCGACGTCTCGTCCTTGCTGGCAGCTTCTACCTCACAAACTTTTACGAAAGTGGGCAAGAAAAAGAAGATTGGGGTTGAGAAGCAGAGCCCATCGTCCCCACGCCCGTCCCAGGAGACGTCGTTCCCCAGGCCGGCGGTGGAAAAGCCCCCGGAAGCAGAGCAGCCGTGCAAGGCGTTCCCTGCTGCTCATGGCCCCGACAGAGCCACAGCTGTCGTCAACGGGCACTCGGATAAACCATCAGCTGGCTGTGGTACACCCAAAGAGCCCCCTGGCCTTAAAAAGCCCCCAGTGACTAACAAATGCCCTTTACCTCAGGAAGACTTCCCAGCTCTTGGGAGCTCAGGATCAGCCAGGATGCCCCCGCCACCAGGTGAGCATGGAATGAATCACAGAGTTCTGGAATGGTTTGGGTGGGAGGGATCTTAAAGATCATCTCATTCCACCCACTGCCATGGGCAGGGACACCTTCCACTATCCCAGGGTGCTCCAAGCTCTGTCCCACCTGGCCTTGGACACTTCCAGGGATGGGGAAGCACTGCTGGGCACGGCCAGCTTGGCTTGTAGAGAGCCCAGAGAGCACATGGATGTGTTGTGTAAGCTCATTCTGGCTCTCGTGTGAGGTTCTGCCACCAGGTGCCAGTTGGGCTCTGGAGGTAAAGGCAGCCTGGCTGTCACAGGAGGCCTGGAATGTGCTCTGGGAATCACCTCTGCCCCGCAGCTGGAGCTGTTTGCTCGCTGGGGGTGGCTGATGGATGAAGAGCTGGTTTTTCCCTCTCCCCAGGGCTGACACATCTGTGTGTTGTACTCCAAGATCTGCCTTGGAAGCGGGTGCAGGCAAAGGGAATCTGGCTGTGTCCTGTCCCTGCTGGCACTTGTCACTTCACTTCCTTGGCCACTTCCTCCTGTGCTGGCAGAGGTTTCCTGCCATTCTTTTAGCTGTGACCTTGTGAAAGCAGAGAGACAGCAACAAACATGACTTGGAGTGGTTTTCATGGAAGTGGGATCGCACTGGGAGGCGCTGGCACTGCTGTTTGTGCCGCTCCTGCTGGGAGAGGCCAGGCCAGGCCTGCTGCCTCCTCCAGTGATTTGTGTTCCCTTTAATAATGCAAAAGTGTTTTTCATTGTGACTTGGAGTGGGCTTTCAAAATTATTTTCTATTGAAAAAGTAAATGAATAATTAAAGCACTTTCTCTGTAGAAGAACATCAGCCACTCTCAAGTGCTTCTTGAAGATTTTTTTTTTTAGGTTTTCTCCAATATAGTGATGTCTGTACTGCAAACTCTTCTTGGTGCTTGGTCAGGCACTGGTGTGGGTTTTAGGGGTCTGTGGGTGCTCTAATTCCTGCCCCTTCCCTACTTCCCTCAGGCTTTAACTCTGTGGTGCTGTTGAAGAACCCTCCTCCGCCTCCGGGCCTGTCGGTGCCTGTCAGCAAACCCCCGCCGGGCTTCGCTGTCATCCCATCCTCCACCATCTCTGAACCCGTCACTACAGCTCTGAAAGAGTGAGTCAAGGGCCTGCCAGGGGGTGTGGGGCACCTCACACCTCACTCGTGTCACAGGGGCGTCAAACAGCACACAGGGGGTTACTCTTAAGTGGGGCCAGCCGGGGGAAGATTCCCATTGGGAATCACACAGGGTGCTGTGGGTTGGATTCAGGAGAATTGCATAGAGCAGCCCTCTGTAGTTACGAGTCTGAGGAACTCTGCAGTGTTTTGGCTGCTCAGACCTTGGTCTATTCTAGATTTATTTGGAAATCTGCAGCTCCAACGTATTCCTGTACTTGCCGCTGATTCTGTGGGAGTCCCAGGAGCAAGGTGCTGAGGCATGTTCTCCTTGGTGACCTTCACTGCTCTGATCTTTCCAGTAGCTGCTCTCTGGTTCCTTCTGGGATAGAAAGAGGAGTTTGTGGGAAAAGGGGAGGGAAAACTTTGTGTCAGTTTAATACAGAACCTGCATTATCTGTTGGTTTATTCACGGTGAGGTCTTTGCTCAGGTCTTTTGAGTGCACCAAGCTCACAGAGCAGCTCGTCAGGACCATGTTAAACTTGGATTTAAACATTCTGTTTGTGTAAAGCTGGAATCTGATAGAGAAGACAGCTGTGTGCTGCTTATGTGTGGCTGGGTAAAGGAAGGACATGCAGCTGTAAACCAGAACAGCCTTGTGATTTATGTCCCAGGGCATCTTTGTGTGACACAAACCAATGTCAGGGTCGCTTCTGGTCTTTTCCAACACAGGCCAAAATCCTATCATGGATCATACTTGATACCTGAGAACTTCCAGCAGAGGAACATCCAGCTCATACAATCCATTAAAGAATTTCTTCAGAGCGATGAGTCCAAGTTCAATAAATTTAAAACTCACTCTGGGCAGTTCAGGCAGGTGAGTGGGTTCCCAAAACCTCCCTTTCTGAGAGGCCTGAATCCCAGTGGGATTTTTAATAGATAAATATTTTTTTCCTCTTAATTATTGCCCTTCCCTGTCCCCTGCAGGGGCTGATCTCTGCAACTCAGTATTACAAAAGCTGCCGGGAACTGCTGGGGGAAAACTTCAAGAAGATTTTCAAGGAGTTGTTGGTGTTGCTGCCAGACACGGCCAAGCAGCAGGAACTGCTCTCTGCTCACAATGACTTCCGGATCAAGGAGAAACAGAGCTCCAACAAACCCAAAAAGAACAAAAAGAACGTTTGGCAGACGGACTCCCCCGCCGACCTCGACTGCTACATCTGCCCCACGTGCAGGCAGGTGCTGACCCAGCAGGACGTGGTCACCCACAAAGCTTTGCATATCGAGGATGAGGAGTTCCCCTCGCTCCAGGCAATCAGCAGGATCATCAGTTAGCTCTCCCCAGGGCCACGACCCGGGCTCTGGCTGCAGATGTGCACTTTGGAATGAGGTTTGGCAGTAGCGTGGCTGGGGGCCGGTGCCGGTTGAGGCAGTAAGGAGCAGGTGACTTGGGAAGCCCTCCTGGGCAAAGGGATCACGGGAATGTGCCAGAGCTCGTCCCCACCTACTGTCTGAGCTCCCAAATCAGGGGTAGGGTTAGGCTGAGCTGCTGCAGGGGGGGCAGGCAGGGCTCCTTCCTCCTGGAACATGCAATAGCTGGGAATCCTTTCTGATCTGCAGAATGACAGGGGACACAATAGGGGATTAAGCTTCTGGTGTGGGGGTTTCTTTCTGGTTTTGGGGTGGGGAAAGTTTATGGATCACTGAAATGAATGGAAGTGGCTTCCCTTACAACATTCTGATTTTTTTTTTTGTGCTATTTCAGTGAAGATCACACTAGTCAGGGGTAGAAGGTGCAGGAAAGTGCTGCTCACTGGGGCGTGTGACCAGGAGAGCTGCAAACACTGGGCTGCAGAGTTTTCCTTTCTGCAAACAGAGTCAATTCTGCTGCTTGAAGAATTGGGCTGATCTGTGCAAGATTTGAAGTTGCCTCTGACCTTTTCTGTAAAGTTCTTTCAAGAAACTGATTTTGTAGCCCTGCATGTACAGTAACAGCATTAAGGCTTTACTGTCCGTAAAGCGCACGGGAATTTTATTTAATGACTGCCATGTTTCTAATTTCTTGGATGTATTACTGGTGGGAGCTCCCAACAGCATCCTGGGACATTAAATGCTGCTGATCACTGACCATGTTTTCTGCAGTGCCTTTAAGTGCATTTATCTGTTTACAGTGGTCTGACACCTGCACCTCCCTCAGTGACACCGGGCTGACGTAGCTTTGCTCGTGTTCCTTGGCCTCCCCAAATTCCACCTCAGAGGAAGAGGGGGATCTCTTCCTCCTTTGAAGTGACTCCTCCAGCAGCAGCTCTGAGGTGATGGAGTGCCCGTTGTCCCCTATGGCTGTAGTTCAGTGTCTGATTCTCTCCCATCTGCAGGTTTAGTTATTTCTAACGTGTAGGAATAAAGCTGAAATTAATTTATGTAATTTTTAGTGATGAAACACAGCTTTTCTAGCAGCATCATTTCTATGAAATCAAGCTCAGAGTATTACCCAAGAGCTACTCCTGCCTACAGCCACTCTTCCTTGCCTTACATGTGTTATTTTTGCTTGCTCTCAGGCTGCAAAGTGCTTTGGGTTTCTTTTCTTGAATATTTAAGACTGTTCTGACCACCTGCCCATGTTGGATTTGGCCCAGAAGGGGCTGGGGAGGGGTGATTTGGCTGCATGGTTGTTCACACACTGCATGAGTCCCTGGCCATCCCTGTTCCCGCCTCGCTGGGGATCCTGGAGCTGATCCTGGCCCCAGGCAGGGACACCTGAGGGGGCTGGGTGCTGCCAGCTGCCCCCACCACTTCCAGTCAGCAACTCTCCCCATCCCTTTGGTTTGCAAAGTTCAGGGAGTGAAATCTGTCTTCCCTGCAGGAGCATCTTCTGTCTTCCCTTGGGTTTCAGTTATTTCTCTGTCAGCAGCTCTGCGTTCCCTGGGAGGTGCTGCTGGGAGTTCCCTTGAGGTGCTGCATCTCTGGGGCCTGATGTTGCAGTTTCCTTGTTCTTTGTGCTCACCTGATTAAATAAAGTTATTACCAAATTTTTTTTTTTCTACTCATTTTTAGGTCTTTATTGAAAATAAGTTGCAGTTGGTTACATGGACACCGAAAATACAGAATCACAGATTGTTCTCTCAAAAGATATTTTTATATATATAATATATACAAAATTGTAAACATTTTAAACTTATTTCCATACACAGTCCACTTTATACTACACTGCACACAGGTTAGTGACAACTGCAACTCCTGGAAGCGTCTGCTCGGACAGAGGTATCTGCAAAGAAACTGAACTTCCCAACCCCTCGGGTGGGAGCTGTTGGAGATTAAAACTCTTAAAGGAGCTGAGGTTTTGATGTGTATTGCAACGAAATCCAGGCAGCCGAACTGGGGTTTCAAGTTGAGACAGTGAGGGCTGGTTCTGAGCCTCACTGGGAGGGAGAGGGGCTTGTGACACACAGAGGGTCAAAATGCAACTGAGAACGGGACTGGGGGGGACCCGAGGGGAACCAGAGCCACCTGCTTGGGGACAGCATGGGTTGGGAGGAGTATGTAAAATATACAGCAGCTTTTACTGAGAGAAATACCCATTCCATGGAATAATAATGGAATTTCCTAAGGAACAGACCATGGTTAGAGGGCAGCAAGCAGAGCCAGGAGCCAGCCCTGTGTCTTTGGGGGCTGGCACTGGGAGGGAAGGTGCAAAGCACTCCTGTAAGGGACTGATAGGCAGGAGAAAAGAAATGCTGTTGGTGTCACTTATTGTGGCATAAATTGATGTGAATCTCATCCCAGTGTCCAGGCACAAGAGCCAGTGAGATCCCAAGTTCCTGGTGTCAGGTAAAGGGAGGGATTTGCTCTCAGGCTCTGCTTCAGCCCCTTGACACAGAGCAGGTAATGGAGGGGGGAATGTTTTTTACTAAACATCACTTAAGCAAAGCTTCCACCTTGTTAGGAACAGCTTGAAACATTGGCAACAATTCCAAATCTTTTAACATACTTAAACTGCACAATGCATGATGCGGTTACCTCAGTGCTGAGAAACACTGGTGGTGTGACAGAGCCTCCTGGAGCAAGAGGATGGGGCAGAATGGAGCTCCAGGAAAGGCAGATTGCTGGAATTGTACTCTTTACACCCAAATTTAGTGCTAACACTGTGTAGAAGCTTTTGGGCTGGCCTGAGCACAGTGAGGTCCTGCCCTGTGTGAGTTCTGGGGAGAACAGAGGGTTATAAACAGCTTGTGAGGATGGCACAGCCTTGGCATCCCCTTAGGATGTGGCCTGGGTGGTTACAAGGGGGTGAATGCTGCTGTACCACAGCTGGGAGAAAAGAGGAGCAAGAAGATGAAAATTGATGTTACAAATACCTTGAACCCCAGCACACCATGGGTGCTGCACCCATGGCTCTGGTTCTCCAACCACGGCCCCCTTGGGGTGTGCTTGGTGACAGCCCCACCAGCACACCCTGCTCTGCCTGAAGGACACACCGAGGTGCTGCCACAGCCACCGCAGGGCACCGGTGACACCCAACAGCTGTGGGGACACCGAGGGGGCTCCCAAAGGACTCGGGGCAGGATTCCAGGCACAGCTGTCACCCTCCCTCTGAGCGGGGTTAAACTCAGCAGGGTGAGGGCTCCATGGGGCCAGGGAGCTGCACCAACAAACCCCAAAATGGGGTTGAGTTAGGCTGAGGTGGATGAAGGCTCTCGCCAAGGCCAGGGAGTTTGGGGTTGTCCCGTCCGGCCTGGTGACACGGCCTCAGCGCGGCCACCTCGGACATGAACCCAGCGCTATTCCCTGGGAAAACGCTCCAGCTGTGGGACTCTGGCCTGTCTGAGCTGCCTGTCCCAGTGCCCCCCCAGCAGGGCTGCCACCCCTCCACTGCCTGGGAGCGGCACTTTGAGTGCAGAGGATCAGGGCTCGCCTCCCTCCAGGTGCCTGTTGAATGATGAGGCTGGACATGTTATTCCCAGCTCCAGTTTAATCAAGGAGCATCTCCTGTGCTGCCAGGAAGCCCCTCAGGCACCCAACCCTTCCTCCTCCTCCCTGCCCAGCAGAGCAGCCGGGTGCCTCCTGCAAGGAAAAGGTAACGCTGACTTTGGGAAGCTGAACCAGCCACCGCCCTCGGGAAGCACCAGGAGTTGTGCCGGTGCGGTCCCCATGTCCCTGCTGCTGCTCCAGAGGTCATTCCCGGCACGGAGCGTGGTGGGATGTGCGTGTGGGGGCAAAGAAAGGCAATGCAGGCCTCGGGGGGACATTCAGAGCGTGTAATATTCAGCACGGGGGGCACACGGGGCAGGACACGTCCCGCAGGCAGACACAGCTTTAGCTCTTTACGGTTACACAGAAACTCTGGAACAGTTATATTATAGTTAGAAAAAATACACTGTACCCAACGAACATTATCTCACGTACAATCAATTTAAACATTTAAATTGATTATAATTTTGCTAAAATATTAACACAAGTACTGTTTGTGCTGCTAAAGTTTCAGTGTTCCCTCTAAGGAAAATATTGCTACAGTTCTACCATACCCTGTATTAAAATCCTCGGGGTTTTTTCTTTCCCAGCAAGACTGACTCCACAAAACCACAAAGATTCTGGAATTCACTGAGGCTGATACCGCACTGGGTTGGGGTGTCCGTGGTCAGGCACCTGTGAGGAGCTTGGCACAGCCAGGACCTGGAGCCAAGGCAAGGAATGCGCTTTGCCACCGGCAGTGACCTCTCGGGATGATCGGCTGCTTAATTAGTGCATTGATCTGCTGCTCATCAATTAGTGCACTGATCTGCAACTCAGCAGCAGGAATGGGCTGTGGCGATGGCGACCAGGACCTGTGACAGGGGAGGGGACAGGTGGTGGCTATTGCTCCTCACGAGGTCGGAAGGCAGCGGCGGCTTTGCCGGCGTGAACTGGCAAGGCAGGACCCCGGGATTGCCGGGAGAGCCGGGAGTCTCCAGGGATGGAGCTGCCACCAGCGGGGCTGGGAATTCAAGTTTTGGCTCCTCTGCTCAGCCCTTAGTGACACAGCCTGGATCAGCTGCCACACGGGCAGGGAAAGCCGGCGGGTGGCTGACAAGGACCTACTGGATTTCACACATTTCATTCTTTCACAAGGCAGGAATTTTGCAGCTGAACCCCCAGCCTGAGCCTCTTTCCTGGATGCTTTTCACTGACTCTCTTCCCACACCATTTCCAAACACGGGGCCATGAGCCCACACAGGATGGACTTTAATGGCCTGTGAAGCCTTTCCAGTTCCCTGCCTGAATCCCTCATTTCTGGAGACTGCGGGGTGACACACGTGTCCCCACCCGGGGTTCTGCTGCAGCTGACAGATGGTGGCTGCTCCCAGAATAAAAATACAAGTCCAGTATTGCTCCTAATGGCCTTGGATGTTGAGTCTGAGCCCCTCACCTTGGTCCTCACCTTTCCACAGTGAAGACGTGTCAGCGCTACCAACCAGAAATTGCTTAGGAATTTACAAAGTTCCCAATCCCCCATGAAGGAACGGAACCACAAAGTGCCGTATTCCATAGCTGATCACAGGCTATTCCCAGTCAGCAACCAGCTCCAGCTGAACTGGTTTCCAGTTTCAAACAGCAACTTTTTAAATCCTTGACCAGAACCCACCAAAGTGTAGAAGCAATCTGGATGCTGATCCCAACCCCGGCCTGCTGAGCCCCCCCTGTGCCTCTGAACCAAGTTTTGAAACACCTGTTTGGATATTTGTTTTGTACAGCAAATATATACAAAGAAAAGTAACACAGACACCACTGATTTCCCTGTGAATTTGGCACTTTCCATGGAACCTGGACCGGAGCGGACAGGGCCAGCTCTCCCCACTGCCCACCCACCCTCGATGGATTCTGTGTTAGCTCTGGAAGAACGAGATAATAATTCCTCAGCTGCTGTTTCCTAAGAGGAAAAGGTGTCCTGGGCTTTCCCAGCAGAGCTCAGAGGGGGCATTTACTCCTCTTCCCCACATGTAGGTGATGTGGTACCAACCTTCCTTCCTCCTGGCTTAGAGGGAACACTGCTTTTAGAAACCCTGGGACAGGTAAGACAAGAACCAATACCACTGTACAGAATTCACTGCACAACGAGCTAATAAAGGGACCCGGCACTGACTCGCCACGGCAAGGAAATGGGACTGGATACATTTGGGACCGGGCGGGGGTGGCACCGCCCCAGCCCCTCAGTACGCTGGCACTTGGTAACCTTTGGGGTTGGGCTCTAAGGTCTCGGTGAAGGGGGGGCTCTGGTAGGTCTCCGTGCTCTCCACGCCGCTGCCGCCGGGGTAGCCGGGGTAGGACGCGCTGGGGTCGGTGCCGAACTGCTCGGTGGCGAACAGGGACATGTCCGTGCCCAGGCGGTACCGCTGCAGCGCCCGCAGCGCCAGCACCACCTGCGGGGAGCGAGGGACGGGCTCAGAGAGGGCAGGGCTGCAGCCCCGCAGCACCCCGTGTCCCTCAGGGGGACCCCCGTAACCCCTGCAGGACTCCCCAGTCCCCCCAGGACCCTGTGTCTCACCAGCATCACACATCACCCCAGGTCCTCATGTCCTCCCAGGATCCCCCAAACCCCCAGGACCTCACATCCCACCAGGCCCTCATGTCTTCCCAGGACCTTGTGTCCTCCCAGGATCCCACAATCCCCTCAGGACCTCGCGTTGCCCCAGCACCCCACGTCCCCCAGGACCCAGCGTCCCCTCAGAACCCCACATCCCCCACGTCACTGCAAAGCACCGAGCCCATCACAGCACCCTAGCAAACTGCCACCCCACTCCATTGTGTCCAAGAGCTAACCCAGCCCCAAACCCCACCCAAACACCCCAGAAGCCATTTCTGTGGGACAGGGTGACCCCCAAAGCTCTGCCTGGGGTGGGGGGCCCTGGCTGTGCAGATCTGGCACTGCTGGCCCCAACAGACCCATCTGCTGTGGGGAGGGACAGCTGCCGAGTGCCAGGCCAGGAAAATAGGTCAGCTCTGCCGAGACTCCTTCACCCTTTTCCAGGTTGCTGGAATTGAGGTTGCAAACGGTGGGAAATGTGGGCGGCAGAGCCAGGAGGGCTCCGCGCTCGCTCTCATTCCATGAGGCTTCATTAACAGCTCAATTAGCTCGTAAGTGATGGGGCTGAGTAGGCTAAAAAATGCCTGTAGAAGCCAGGAATGACTTCCCAACCATCCTGGCCATCCTTTGGGATGTAACAGGGGACTGGTGTCCCCACTGCCCTCCCGGGGTGGGAGCAGATGCTGATGGGATGGAGAACATCCCACCCACTGCCCTTCCCTGTGGCAGTCGATGATGGGGAAGAGCTGGGATTAAAAGATATTTATTTGGATAATCATAAAGCAGGGAGCAGTTAAACTGGGGAGGAACTGGAGCAAGGCTTGCTGCTGGAAAGCCTCGGACTGGCTTTTGCCCCAGTTCTTTTAAGGCAATATGGAATTAGTGCACATCCCGGGGCTCTGTGCCCAGGAAAAGCTGCAGGAGGCATGGAGGTAACACAGAGCCATCCCTGCTTCTCCACACACAGCCCCTGCAGCGGGAGTCCCCCAGGTGGCACTGCCCTCCTGAGTTAATGTGGGGCTCTGGCTGAAGTCCCTCTGCCCATGTGGAGCCAAAAATGGGACCAAAGGGGGTTTCTACAAGCCCATTCTCCGGGTAGACAGCAGAGGGGCCAGTGTGGCCTGTCCCAGGAGGGAGCTGATGAGCCTGAGAGCTCCCAAAATCCCCCAGCCATCCCATGAACCAGCTCAGTGCAGAGATCTGCTCCTGGGGACTCTCTGCCTCCAACGAGCCACCCTGGGGCTCTAATGAGGTCCCAAAATCAGGGCAGCTCGTGGCTGGTGACACATTTTCAATGGGAACAAAACTTCCCAGCCCCGGGAGAAAGGGAAGCCTGGAATTCCCCAGCGAGAGGGGACTGAGCTGATGCTTCCCGGGTAAGAAACCACCAGTTCCACGTGTGGAGGGCCCGCAGGCTTCCCCAGTAGAGCCCCTCACTGCCCACCAGGATTCACTTCTCCAAATCCCAGACTCCCCCTCCAGCCCAGCGCCAACCCCGGGCAGGTTCCATTTCTGCTCTCCCCGCTCAGCTCCGGGGCCGCGCTCACCCAGATGATGATGGAGAAGAAGGAGAAGGTGATCGCTGCCCGCGCGGCGTCGGCGCCCTGCGAGAACCCCCTGGTCAGCGTCGTCCTCTGCCACTGGTTTGCCAGGAAGCAGAAGGCTACAAACCACAGGAAGGCCAGGAAACCTGCAGGAGAACAGAGCTGGTCAGTGCTGCCCCTGCCCAGCGCCTCCCCTTTGCTGCTGCACAAACCGCCCAGGTTTCCAACAGGAACAGGGATTTCGGGAGCCACGGCCCAAAAGGAGCTTTTTAAAAGAGGCTGATACAAAAACAGAGATGGAAGGAAACTTGTGGGGTCATCTCAGTGTGTTGACTGTCTGAAGTTCAGCTCAGCTACACCTCAGCTTGATGTCAAAGACCCCCAGGGACACGTTGGAGAGGGATTTTTCACAAGGGCATTGAATAATGGGACAAGGGGAGATGGCCGTAAGATAAAGGAGGGTGAATTTACGTTGGATATTGGGAAGAAATTCTTCCCTGCGAGGGTGGTGAGGCCCTGGCACAGGGTGCCCAGAGAAGCTGTGGCTGCTCCTGGATCCCTGGAAGTGTCCAAGGCCAGGCTGGACAGGGCTTGGAGCAACCTGGGACAGTGGAAGGTGTCCCTGCCCATGGCAGGGGGTGGCACTGGATGAGCTTTAATGCCCCTTCTAACCCAAGCCATTCTGTGATTCTGTGCTTCCATGACACGTGAGAGCTCTGCTCATCCCTGCAGAGAATCCCTCTGGGCCTGTGGAACTGAGCAGAAATACTCTGGTGATTATTCCTGCCTGGAAGCAAAGCTGGCTGAGCAAGACACGGCTGCAGCTGCCCTAATTCCATCCCCAGCCACCAGCACTGCCCGGTGCCAAGGAGCTCAGGGAACAGTCCAGGAAAAGCCAGGAGCACACAGGGTCAGCAGCAAGGATGTTTTCCAGGACTTGGAAAGGGAGCTGCACAACCTGGACCCTCCCATGGTGCTGTTTTAAGGGTCTCCATCATTCCTGAGATTCCAGGTGTCAGTGCACACGTGGATGTCGGGAATGCTGAGCTGCCCAGCAGCTTCCCAAGGATCATCAGCCAGGCTACCAGTCCCTGTCTGACTGCAAGGAGAGAAGAACCTTCCTTTATTCTCATTTATTCCCCTTTATTCCCATTTATCTTGCCAGTTGTCCCTAAATACAATAAAAAATACACATGAACATCCCCACCCAGTGCTGGAGGTACAGGGCTCAAGGCCTTTAATTCCAAATCTGCTCCTAATTGCAGTTTAAGACACATTCCTTGTCTCCTCCTGCACGGCTGAGCCTGGGAACTCCCAACCATCGGGCCTGGCCATGAGGCTGCCCTTGCAGGAAGGATCAGTCAGGCTTTCATTTTCCACATTACAGACACTTCACCAAATACAGCCAATCCTGTCACCAAACCAACCCAAAGCTCTGCATAAGCATTTTCACTTCCCTTTAGGATGGTGACTTGTTGGCAGCATTAAATGAGACCTCCGGGGTTTATTCCTTAAAGGTCACCCTTTAAGGACAGGGATCTTTTCTGTTCCCCTGCTGCTACAAGGGGGCTTTACCAGCAGCTGTTCCCTGTTATGGGAAGCAGATCCAAGCCCTACATTTGGACCTCAGCCATTGCTCAGAATCCCACTGGGGGTGGTTTGGAAGTGGAAATCCCAGAGGTGAAACAAGAGCAGCTCCCAAAGGTTAATTCACACTGGGGGAGCAGCAGGATGCTCGGGGACAAGCTCTGGGGCACAGGGCTGGCACAAGGGATGTGGGGCTGGCACTGGTTATGCTCAGGGACAAGCTCTGGGGCACAGGGCTGGCACAAGGGATGTGGGGCTGGCACTGGTTATGCTCAGGGACAAGCTCTGGGGCACAGGGCTGGCACAAGGGATGTGGGGCTGGCACTGGTTATGCTCAGGGACAAGCTCTGGGGCACAGGGCTGGCACAAGGGATGTGGGGCTGGCACTGGTTATGCTCAGGGACAAGCTCTGGGGCACAGGGCTGGCACAAGGGATGTGGGGCTGGCACTGGTTATGCTCAGGGACAAGCTCTGGGGCACAGGGCTGGCACAAGGGATGTGGGGCTGGCACTGGTTATGCTCAGGGACAAGCTCTGGGGCACAGGGCTGGCACAAGGGATGTGGGGCTGGCACTGGTTATGCTCAGGGACAAGCTCTGGGGCACAGGGCTGGCACAAGGGACATGGGGCTGGCACTGGTTTGTGGAGGGTGAACCTGTTCCTGTGTGTAACACTCAACCCAGTGCAGCTCGTCCTCCCTGGCAAGACCCTGCCACTGAGCCCCCACTGCCACTCTGTCCCCAGTGCTGCCCCAGCCCTGGTGTCACCCACGGGACGTCAGGAGTTAAAATGACATCATGCACAGCCCGGACCCAGCACGGCTGCGCTGGGTACTGCAGCTGCCAAATCTCTCTGCACCACCGAGCTCTGTGAGGCACTGACCTTCCTCATCCCGAAACCGTCAGCGTCTCCAGCCAGGAAGGGCTGGGATCGCCTCTGCTGCCACCCATGTGCACTTCCAGGAGGCACTGCGATGCAGAGAGAAGCGTTTCCCCTCCAGACCAGCTCTGCCTGGATCTCTGGGCAGCAGAGGAGGATTCCCTCCAGTGCCATGGGCAAGGCAGGTATCACTGCCGATGGAGGAGATGGGGTCAGGCGTGGAGAGCACCTCCAGAAACACAAGCCAGGTGTGGTTTGATGTTTGGAGAACTGACACAAATTTTAAAAGCCCTCAGAGAGGGCTGAGCTGGCAGTGATGTGGTGAGGCTGCATGTGCCAGCCCCAGCTCCAGCTGGATCAGGCACGGCAGCAGCTCCACTCCCTCCAGCACTCCGGGGAAAAGGAGAGAGCCAGGAAGCACCGCAGGAGCCAGCAGATAATGATCATTTAAGGATCTGCAGACAACAGAGTGCAAACACCAGCGAAGATGTGTTACCACCCTAACCACGGCCTGGTCTCCAGCAAACGCCTGTCTACGGGAACAGCTGGAAGAGCAGCTGGAAGAGAAGGTTGTAAATGCCATTTTCAGTGTGGTGGCCCTGCCTGAGCCCCCACCTGTGCCCCAGTGTTACCACACAGTTACGTCCCAGAGGCACTTTAGGAAGAAATTCTTCCCTGTGAGGGTGGCGAGGCCCTGGCACCAAAGAATCTGGGGCTGCCCCACCCCTGGAAGAGTTTAACAGGGCTTGGAGCATCCTGGTCTAGTGGAAAGTGGAACTGAAGGGGGTTTCATGTCCCCTCCAACCCAAACCATTCCAGGATCCGATGATTCTCTCATTTCTCCTCTCAGTGGATCCATCACAGGGACAAAGGAGAAAGGAGGCAGAGTTTGAGAGCAGTGCCAGCTCCCACGTGCCTGGCAGGAGCAGGGGGCTGTCAGGATGTGAGGCAGGGAGCAGGATCGCAGCCTGGCTCCGTGGCACGCAGCAGCAGCCAGAAGATGGATATCATGTCCCCCTTCCGCTTGAATCCAAGGATTTCAGGCACTGAGCCCCACAGAAGGGGCTGTAAATTTTATCTAACAAGGGCTGGATGGTGCTCCAGGACCATGGAAATGAGCTTTGCAGCGAGGAGAGAACTGCCTGAACAACAGGCAAGGCAGGGAGGTGATGATGGATGTTTTCATTTGGGACAGAGAGCCATCAGCGACGCTTGTGCTGGATAAATCACCTTCAGACTTTGCTACCAGAGCCTGGGAATGCAGAACAGCAGCTGCAAACGGAGCCAGGCAGCTCCCACAGCCGAGCAGAGGATGTTCCCTCCCAGCCTGGAGCGTCCTGCCTGCTCCTGTCCGCATGGATGAGCCTCAGGGCTCAAGGGGGCACAGCAGCTCCGTGGGCAGCCCCAGCCCCAGCCCCAGCCCCAGCCCCAGCTGCACAGAAGCTGCTTCTGCTCTGCTCCAAACTTGTGCACAAAGTGAAACCAGACCCGAGACAGCCGATGAAACCACCTTTGCTTTTCTTGAGCCAGAACAGGAGATGTGGGAGGGTAAAACCCCGTGTGGCCTCTGAGATGTGACCACCAAGCCACACCTCTGCGCGTGGCCTCAGAGAACAGCTCCAGCTGCAGAATGGGACACACCACTGTCCCCATCCACCACATCTGGCTTCCCCAGTGCTCACTGAGCCCACGGCTGCATGGGACAACTCCCCTGCCACCCCTGTTGTCCCCAGCTGAGGCACACAAGTCGTGTCAGGCCATGGGAGGAGCGGGGAAGACTCAGGAGTGGAGGGGCAGGGCACAGCAATGACCCCAAGGAGCCAGACCCGCACAGAGCAGAGCAGAGCAGAGCAGAGCAGAGGTACCTGAAAAGCCGAGGTCCAGCAGCACGGCCCGTTTGCGGTCCTTGACGCTGCTGATCTGCTGGAAGTACAGGTCCACCACGAAGAAGAAAATGCAGCCGAAGAAGGCGATGACGCCCACGGCGATGCCGTAGCTGCAGGCACTCTCATTCTCGTTGAAGATGCAGAGCAGCTCGGGGTGCTGGCTGTCCTTGTTCACGTAGCACTCGTTCACGATGGAGCCGAACACCACGATGGAGAAGATCTGCAGGAGAAAGGAGAGAACACAACTTGCTGCTGTTTGCATTTAACTCTGTTTTCCAACAGCAGCGTCACTGGATTCAATCCCGTCCTCAACTCCATGGCAACGTGGCATTTGTGAGACACATCCCGGCTCTCGTCTGGTTGGTGGCTCCAACCAGTACCTGGGTGTTCCTCCTCTGCGAGGTGGAACCTCCTCTTGCCTTCCAGTGCCTTGCTGTGCAGAGTATTTTAAGGATCTTGTTCTCCAGACAGGCTGGGGAGGGAAAATATAAACAGATGGGGCAGGTCCCTGCAGAGTCTTTGTGCTCATGCTGCTCTCTGCTGTCAGGCTGTGCCCCACAAACCCCCTCATGTCCCTGTGGAGCAGGGAGGAAGGAAGGGATTGAGGATACTGAGTGGCTGAGCCAGGGAAGGGCTGGGTTGCTGGTGGAGGGGACATGGGACATGTGTGGGGACATGGGAACAGCTCACCTGGGCACAGGGGCACGGGCTGCCCTGGGAGCTACAGGGTGATTTTTCAGCTGTTTTAGCAGGACCTGAAGGATGCAGCTCCTGAATCCATTACCCAGTGACCTGGCTTGGGTTCAAGAGGGACAGAGGGCAGGCGCTGCTGGGGGTGCCCACGTCCCCGTGCTGGCACCGGAGGGTGTCACCTCCCTGCAGGCAGGGCAGGAGCCGGATGGCAGCGGCTGCCTCAGTTAACACCACTCACCCTGGGCATGCCCAAGGAATTCCCTTATCTCCTGGCACCAGAAGCAGGAGGGGAAGCTGTGGGACTGGCTGCAGCACAATCCGCTCTGGATCCCGCTCCAGTAGAGCCAGGGAAGAGGCCGTGAGCAGGGAGGGGAGCAGGGTGTGCAGGCACATCTCCCTCACACTGGGAGCCTCTGATCTCAGCCCTGGCTGCCGGCTCCCGCATCCCTGCACACATCCCTGCTGGCTCCCGGGACACAGCTGGAGGCCAGGGATGCAGCAGCAGAGATAAGAGGCTCCTCCAGCTCTGCCGGGAGCAGCCGGGGACGGGAACAGGGCACGACTGGCTCCCGCTGCACCTGCAGGAACAGCACGACACGACGGGCACGAGACAGGGACAGGTGACACGGAGGCAGCGGCCCGGGAGCCACAGGATGAAGCACAGCTGGTGGCTCTCACAGTCACCTGTGTCACCTGTGCCATCTCCTCCAGCTCCCGGGGAAGCTGTGTCATGGAGCAGGGGAAATGGAGCAGAAACCACGGTGGGCAAACCACCCCCAAGGTTCCACCGCTCTTTAGTGTAACACTGGGATAGACCTTCTCCTCTTCCTCCTCTTGGAATTTAACCATGGTCCAGGGTCCTGTCCCACATCCATCCCCGGCTCAGGTCAGCCCTGAGCACCAGCCACGAGTTCAGTGGCCACCCAAGTCACCCTGTGGCAGCTGCACCTTGTTCCTCGCTGGTGCTGCGCTTAGGGAGCACTTGGGATGGCACAGCATCACCATCATCACCATCATCATCACCACCACCATCATCTTCATCAGCACCATCATGCTCACAACACGAGGGGCTGCGTGTAAGGAAGAAACAACAACAAACAGCGCTAATAGTTTTCCCAGAGCTTTGGCAGCAGCTGTAACATCAGCAGTTGTAAAAATCTCTTCATAAATAATGCAAAATTGTTATTTACCATCAGAAATAGCAGCAGCATTTATAAAACAGGCCCTGGAAGAAATAATGTGATTCTGGAAAACATGAATAATTGAGAACCTCTGATTCCACGCAATTACTTCTCTGGCAGGCCAGCACTCTTGTACTCAGCTTCTCTGAGAAGTTCCACTCAGCTCTCCCAGGATTAACAACCTTCTCCGTGCTTTTGGGAGCCTGCTGGGAGCCCAGAGCTTTGGTGGGTGAGGGAGAGCTCCCATAAATCCAGCTAAGGATGTCACAGCACAGGTGTGTGGTGCCTGCACCCGCTTTGCACACCTGGGGCTGTCGATGTCAATGCTTTTTTTTAAAAAAGGATGTTTTATCAATTAACACTGCGAGACCCTCACAACCACGTTTCAATGTACAAAACATGGGACACGCAGCTTTTTCTTGGGAGGTCAAAGTAGCAAAGAATTCCATGTGCACACATTTGACAGATGAGCTCAAAACATCAGCACTGGCTGGAATATTCCTGTCAAAATGTGCCTTTCCATGGGTTTTCTCTCCCTGATCCCAGGACTGTAATGTTATGGTTTTTCTTAAAAAACTCACTGGTGCTGGTGAAACATTTTAATGAGACTAGATTTGGTGCTGTCTTTCTAAGTATAGATGAAAAAGTGCTTTTATTTTAGGAAAACGTGGGTAGATAAAATAAATGTGGGCAGGGAAATAACCCCTCCCCGTGTTCTTTAAAGTTCACGCAAAACAAGTGCATTTTCCCAATCACCTCCACGAACCACAGTGGCTTGAAACCCCCGGCCAGCTCATCAGAGACTTGAAAGAGAAAGCACAAGGTCAGATTTTCCACTGTGAACGAGATTTTACAGGCCTGAGCAGTATCTCAGGGGATTTGCAGAGGAGCCTTCACAGGACGCTCCATTTTCCAGCTGAACAGCCCAACACAACCAGCAACAAATTCTGCTCTTCCTGGATGAACCGGTGCAAGACACAGTAAGAAAACCAGATTCTCCCCAGCCATCCCAGTGGGAAACTGCATCCCCCATCCTTGCATCCTGCCAAAGGTTCCACAGGGATGTGCTGGCAGTTCCGGGGCTCCTGGTGCGGGGGATTCCTGAGTGCTGGGAGCCCCCAACTTCAGCAGCTCCAGCAGCACAGACCATTAGTGCCGCTCTGCCTTCGGCTGCGGGGAGAATGGGAAGGAGGAAAGCTCTCCTCTCCCTCCCTTTCCATTTAGAGCTGCACTTCAGCCTCACAAAGGAGCCTCAGACACACCCTGGAGGGAGCCCTCTGACCCATGGGGACACAGATGGGCTGCTCGTGCAAAGGGAGCTGGGGTTCCGCCAAACCAGGGAGAAGCTGGGACCTTTCTTGTTAATGAAAGCCAGCAGCCAGGTTCCCCCAGTTTAAAGTTTGCTTCCAAGCAAGAGGAGACACCTCTCCAGGCCAGGCAGCATTTCTGTGACACAGGACAACGGGACAGGTCTTCTCTGCTCAGAGAGTGGCCCTGGCACAGAGAAGCTGTGGCTGCTCCATCCCTGGAAGTGTCCCAGGCCAGGCTGGATGGGGCTTGGAGCAGCCTGGGATAGTGGAAGGTGTCCCTGCCCGTGGAAGGGGGTGTGTATGGATGGGCATTAAGGTTCCTTCCAGCCCAAACCATTCCAGGATCCTGTGATTCTGCTGGACCCACCAGGCCCACGCGGGAGCCCAGAGCACCGGGACGCCGGTGTGCCCACGATGGAGAACCTTTCAGGTGTGGATAAAGCTGGGAGCAGTGTCTGCCCTCTCTCCACCACATTTTTGCCATCTGGAGGATGCTGGCTGGCCAGACTGCCTGCCTTGCTTCTGGAATTACGCTCTGCAGATCCCTGCTCCCTCCTGGAGCTCCAGCAGGCTGGACCCCGGCACACACACATTTTTCCTCCCCGTTGCTTTCAGCTTTCTGCAGCCCATCACCTAAAATGTGCTTCAGGAGACCTCGCAGCCTGAGCAGAGCCAGGCAAGGAAAACAAAAAGCAAATAACACTGGAGAGCACGAGCTGAGAGCTTCGGTGTGAGCTGTCAGCCATTTTAAGGTGAGATGTTTCCACTGCTGAGGCGCTGTACTTGGATTTGGGACCTATAAAAAACATCACCAGAAGGTGTGGGGTTGTAGGAGACTGCAGAACCCGGCTTTGGTTACACGCGCAAGCAACCATTAATGTCTGCATCGAGGGAATGTAACGCACGAGGAAAAATAATCCAGAGCTCATTTCCTCTGCTGTAGCTCCTGATCAACAGTGCTGGGCACGAACCACACCTGCAGAGAGCCAGCGCCAAGCTCTGGGTGATCCCTCACTCCCTCCAGGGAGCCAAACGCCTCGTGCTCAGCTCCCTCCCCTCCTCAAGCCCAGCAAGGGAAGGATGGACCATCAAACGAGAAGAGAAAACAATTAAGGTCAAATTAGCACAGGCCAAATCCTGCTTAGCACCGAGTGCTTCCCTAAGCCCCGTTAAGCCCCTGTGCTGTGTCGGGCACGGGCCTGGTGCAGATTCCCCACTCAGGGATGAGTGGGACCCTTGGCACAGGGCCAGGCTCCCTCAACGCCCACCCAGCTCAGATCCTGGGGAATCAAGTCCTGGGTCCCTCTCCAGTTTATCTTCACAGACATCAGCCACAGGGAAGTTTCCAGCACCGATCTGCACAATTTACTGGAGGGTGTGAAGACCAAAGCTCTGCTTTAAGCACCGCCAGATCTCTCACAGGACTTTGGAGATGACCACGAAGGGAAGAGCTGGCGTGGTTTCTGGCACACAGAGAGGTGGTCTGATGCTGGCTGTAATAGGTTTAGGGCCATGTCCACCAGGCTAATCAGCTTGGGAGGATGTGTATTGATGACCATATGACTGATTTTTCCTGAATTACTTTTTCTGATGTGGGAAGAGATGCTGGCTGAGACACAGTGTCCATTCAAGGTTCCTAATCTCGTCCTGCAATCTGAGCACATGGCACACCAGCAGTGCTTGAAATCACAGATGACAGGAGCACGACAATTTAGAACCATTTTAAGCTCAGATGCAGCAAAGCTTCCCTGTAATTCCATTACCAAAATGTTAAATTTAAGTTCCGCCTTTAATCCATAGCCTACAGAAAGAGAAAATTAAGACAGAAATCTGATGACCCTTCTGAAAAGTGGTCAGGACCAAAGTCTGAAGCAGCTCAGATCATGCTAATGACTCTGAGCATTGCTGTGGGCTCCTGAAGTGCCAGAGCAGCCTTGGAGCACTTCCCTAAGAGCCCCGAGTGCTCGGGGGTCAGTGAACCCCCCAAAGAGCCATCCGGAGCTTATTCCTTGTACTCATCCTGCTGAGCTCCNNCGGGATGGGATGGGATGGGATGGGATGGGATGGGATGGGAGAGTGGCAGGGGATGAGGGTGCACTGATGGGACCCAGCACTGCACTTTTGCTGCTGCTCTGCATGAAATCACAGGAACTGCTGAGAAAGTTTACCAGAAAATTTTCCCAAACTGCTTTTAAAAGCCAAACCTAAGCCCATGTTAAATGAACAATTGCCCTGCAAAGCTGAGTGGCCACTTGAAAGTCTGGCTGGCATGGGCAGTCACAGAGAAAAGAACTCATGATTCTGCAGGCATCGGTCATGAATATCGACTCTGTTTGGCTGTGCAAAAAATGTCTCAAAAGGAAACCACAAGAGCGATCACATCTTCATCTGACAAACTGCATCAGACAGAGGGGGAAGAGATGAATGAGGAACTGTTAAATGGTTCTTTCCAGCTTTTGATTTTACAGCTCAAGCCAGGAGCGGTTTTTTTCCCCCTCAGATACTCAGAATTACTCTGTCAAGGGGAGGCTGTTGTGGGAGGCAGAACCAGGAATCCCCTTCGGCCACCGCTGACATTTGGGGATTTCTGTGTTGGTCACCATTCACCTGCCAGTCCCCTACTGCCAGCACAAGGCCCCTGAGACAGCCACTGGAGTCACAAAAGGGAACTGAACCTTCCTTTGGTGGTGGCTCCCTGGGAAGCCCCAGCAGTGGCGACCAGCATGAGTCACTCACCTCAGGCACCTGGGGCTGGCCCCAAATCCTTGTGGGATTTCTCCGTCACCCCCACCTAAACCAGCCTATCCCAGGCAGCTCCTTCCTTTTCCCAAGGGAACCGGACATCACACACAGCAAGGGTCACGTCTCCGGGGTGGGATCCAGCTGCTCAGGTCAACCACGGTTACAAAGATGCGCCACAGAGGCACAGGAAGGAAAACCACGTGAAGAAAGCCCACCCCAAAGCCTGATCTCAGCCACATCCCATGCCTCAGCCCAGGGCTTGCTGAAAAACCACCCGTGGCTGCTCTGTGCTGGCACGGACAGCTCATCTCCCCTGGGATAGCAGGCAGGGAAGCCTGGGAAGGTTCTGTTTGCTTTGGGAACCAGGGAGTGGCACAGTGGGCATCGGTCCGAGCTCCTGCCCGGCCACCAGCACAGATGCCACCACGTGCCACAGCACTGCCACACTCACCCAGGGCAGCAGCAGGAAAGGCAGCAGAGATCTCAGCAAAGCCTTTGGCTGCCTCCTCCAGCCAAGCTCTCCATCCTGGCATGGGTTTGGTCTGGCAAGAGCAGCAAAGCAACAGCTCAGGAGGAACCCAGGCACAAGGGCCAGCAGTGGGAAGGGAATGCGCTCACACCTCGCTCTGAGCGCAGTCCCAGCTCGCACTGCAAAGGAGCCACAAATGCCGCACTGGTTTAAGACACGGGTAACTGGACTGAGACAACCAAGCTGGGGCTCTGAGCCCCCAGGCTGGAGCAGTGATGAACCCTGACAGATCTACCAGCAAATGTGAGACCCAGGAAAAGGGTTCCAAAGGGAGCCCCAACATGAGCTCCCACAGCCCAACCGCCAGCTGACTGAAAAGAGCAAAAAACTCCCTTTGTGCTCAGTGGGCTTTGGAGCCAACTCTAAATGCTGCAAGCATTGATGAGATAGCACCAGGCTCATCCCGCGTTTGTCCACACTGGTGGCCCCTGCACTTGTTTGGAGTTAAGTAGATGCACTTCTGTAGTTGTAAACACTCATTTGTCACTGATTCCCTGTGAACACAGAGCCATGAAATGTGGGACTTTGCCACTGAATAAACCAGTGAATACGTACAGGAATAAGGATGGGGAGCCCTCTGACACACCACCAGCAGTGGATCAGATTTAACCAACTGTACCCAAACTCAACACCACTGCCTGCAGTTTGCCATCGCCACTCAAGGAGGATCCAGGAGGATCCAGACCAAGTTTTCTTCTAGGAAACAACTGCTGCCCTGCACCTGAACCCTGCCCAAAATGCCCCATCCACACCAAGCTCGATGCTCCAGATCCATCCCTGTTCTTCCCTTGTTCTTCTCCAGCAATGGAGTTGTGGGCCTTCTCCAAGCCCTGGGAAGGACACCAGCTCCCATCCAGCCACACACTGCAGCATGTGGTTTAACTCTGAGCATGTGATTGCAGCTGGAATTGCTCATGTGCTGCATGTTGTGCTGCTCAGGGCCTCAGCCAGGGCATCCCAGCCCGGAGAGCCCCACGGACACACCGGCTGTGCCAGCTGGAAGGAGGGCAGCTGGGGGGCTGCACCTCCTCATCACACCTTTCCTCTGCTCCCTGCCTCACTGAGTGCTGCCAGAGGTGACACAGAGCCAGCACAGGTGTGACACGGGCGAGGACAAGCCCCAGGCCCAGCTCGGCTCATCCACAGCCTCCAGCCAAGCACTGGAGCCGGGTGAGAGCCAGGCAGACTCTTCCCACTGGGGGTTTTTGGGAAGGACCTGGCATTCCTGACCTCCCACGGCCCCGCACACCTGCAGATCTCAGCAAGAAGCCAGGCTGGGGGAGGCAAATTAGGGGCTGCCCTTAGCCCTGGGCATCCGGGCACCACAGCCCCAGGAGCACCTTGGCACAGCTCCCTGTGCTGCCTGGTCACGGACCACCAAAGCCTTCCCTGGGCGGCTGCACAGCCCATTCCACCTCCTGCTCCCTGCTCCACGGTGGGAATTCACAGATGGGAAACGTCCGACAAACATGACATCCTTTCAGCAGCACGGGGGAGCTGGGCAGGGCTGGCTCCGGGATTTCTGTCACACACACGCATGCACGGAGCGTGGAAGGCAGGAAAATGTCCTCTGTCTCCTGCTCCAAACCCCATCCTCCAGCACGGAACAGGAGAGGGGCAGCGGGGCATCCCCCCGCCGCTCCCCGCC
>VXBT01002055.1:66052-106552 GCA_013400235.1 Oriolus oriolus | reverse complement strand
CGGCCGCGCGCCTGCCCACCCGGCCCCCCCCGCGCCCCTCCCTCGTGGGCTCGTCCGCAGCGCCGCGTGCGGGCGGTGGGAGGAACCACCCGTGGGGTGGGGGGGAGAGGAGGTGGGCACGGGCAGGTGCGCGCGGCCGGCGCGGGGCGCGCTCCTCCCGCAGCGAGCCCGAGCTGAGCCCCGGGCACCGGGATGGGGCTCCGGGCACTGTGACAGCCGCTGTCACCGGGATGTGGGCACAGGCATTGTGGCAGCCACTGTCACCGAGCTGTGGGCATGGGCACTGTGCCAGTGTGACAGCCACTGTCACCGACATGCAGGCACGGGCACTGTGACAGTGGGACAGCCACTGTCACCGAGCTCTGAGAACGGCCACCACAGCACAGCTGTGGGCACTGTGGATAGCCAGTGACACTGTGCTGTGGCCATGGCCACCATGGTATGGCCATGGTCTCTGTGCCATGGCTGGGGACACCACAGTACAGCCAGGATACCTCGTCATTGCCAGGGTCACTGTGCTATTCCAAGAATGACCATCCTACGGTCACCATGCTGCTTCTGGGGATAGCGTGCCATGGGCAGGGGTGGGGTGTCCTTGCAAGGGTCACCATCCTACGCCAGTGTCACCGGGAAATGGCAAAGGCTACCTGTGCTAATGGCCCTGTGAGCAGCTGGGCTGTTGGCAGGAGGGCAATGCCATAGCCCAGTGCGTGGGGAGGTTACACTACTCAGCTCACCTCTGCTGTGGACACTGACCCCAAGATAAACACCCCTTCTGTGCCCAGACCCCCAGAAAGAGTGGCTGTCACCCTTTGGGGACCCTCAGAGGCCCTGCAGCCCGGAGGGTTCTCAGACCTGGCACAAGCCAGGGGCTGTGCTGGCTGCTCACCGGGGACAGTGGCCGAGAACAGAGGGGAAGGTTTGACAGCAGCTCTTTGCTCTTGCACAGCCACAGCTGGTGCAAGAAAAGGGAAGTGAAAATGGGTGGGGCTGACCTCTTGCTTCCCTCACGCATGGAAGGAGGCACCCAGAGCTGCTATGGGACGGGAAGAGACCAAGCCCCATTCCTGCTCCCTCCCCATGGACAGCAGGAAGGAGGCAAAAGAAAAACCTTAGAGGGAAACCCTCGATTACTGCGGAGGGAGTTCCCCCCGCGGCTCCAGGACCATCTCCTGAGTTAGTTTTCACAGCACCGCGATGCTGATCCCGGTTCCATAGATACCGATGCCATGACAACTCTGACATCATCCCTGCTTCGGACGGGAGCTGCAGGGAAAGGCGCAGGGAGGAGGAGCACGCCCGCTCTGCTGGCATGGGGCTGTGGGGCTGGGGGCTTCTCCCGGCCCCAGCACAGCTCTCCTCCCACCCCACTGCCCCGGCAGCCCCATTCCCCATCCAGGGACCATCACTGCCACAGCACACGGGGTACCTGTGTCAGGTGTGTTCCACCCCTCGCACACACGATGCAGTCACAGAGCAAAGGATTCCCGTGTGCTGGATCCTGTTTCCAGCTCCTTTTGGCCTTTTGCAGCTCTGTCAGTCTGTTGGGATCAGGATTTAACTGTTAAAGCTCGTGATGATGCCATGCAGTTTTTCTCAATTACAGGTGAGTCATCATCTCTCCAGGTCTATTTCTGACTCCCAGCAGGAAAAGCAGAATTCAGCCCTTCATTCCTCAATGTCACCAGCTCAGTAACCATCACATTTTACTAGGCAAAAACGAAATGGCCACAAAGAGAACGGCGGGTTGGTCCCTCCTGCTTTCTGCTGGCAGGATGGCTCGTGGAGCTGGCCAGGGATGGTACCCCAGTGCCAAGCGCATCATTGCCAGCTCATCCCTGAATTGCAGGTCAGGAACAAAGACCAATTAACTTGAAGGGATTACCCGAGGTGGGATTTTCAATCAGCTTCAGCAGTTTAGAAGCAGCTGTTTCAGCATCCTCAAAAATCAGTTTCATGCTTTGGGAACAAACCAGCTCAAATCCATCAGCCCAGAATTTCATGTGATGGCAAGGGCTGCCCTGCTTCTCAAGGGTGGCCAGTGCCAGGGAGGCAGCATGTTCCAGGGATACTGCAAAGGGAATCAGCTGGACCTCTGGGGTCTGCTCCTGGTTTTCCAATGACGTTGGGAAAGACACTTCTTTCTCCCTTTTCCTAACACGTCTTGCCCAGCTTGTCTGTCCCAGCCAGAACAGGCATATTTTGGACAATGCAAAGCACAAGGGACCAGGACACTGCCTGAACTGAAATCCCTGCTCCTAAACTTGTCCTTTCTATGGGGCTCATCCCCCCAGGTTCTGCTGTGTGCAGTGTTTATACAATCATTGCCCACATCATGGGGTGCCAGTTTTCTTCCCCTGCCACAGCTCAGATAAAGCACAGGAGGTATCTCCAGCCCACATACAAACTGTCTTTCTGTCTCACTTCCTATTGCTGCAAATCAACGGATACACAGAGCCAGCCAATAATGGGGAAGGATATTGCACCTTCCACATTTTCCCCATCAAATGGAGAACAGCAGCGTTTGGAAATGGCACTTCCCAGAGCATTTGTTCAGTTTGAACAAGTTTTGTCTGCATTTACCATTCCCACAGGATTTCACGGACAGGGAACAAACAGAGCAGCATGCAGACAACTGCCCAAGATCTGCCCATGTTTTTATTTTACATGAGTTTAATTAAAGGTAGTGGAAAACCTGTGCTTGCTTTCTGCTTCTTCTAGTCATGCCAACTTCTCATCTTTGTCTCTATCACAAAAAAGCCATCAGGTTTTCTCAGGTCCAAGTGTGGGACCATGATAAACTGGAGGAGACAAGATGTGGGGCTTTCTCCTTCTTCAAAACCTGTTCCAGTCAGCCTTACCCACTCAGCCAAGGGCTGGGGTCAGGAAGCCCCTGGCACTAGAAGGGGCTCCAAGGTCTTCTTGGGGTCTTCTCTTCTCCAGGCTGGACACCCCCATCTCTCCCAGCCTGGCTCCAGAGCAGAGGGGCTCCAGCCCTGTGATCAGTGACCTCCTCTGACCTCACTCCAACAGATCCACATCTTCCTTGTGTGTGGGGCCCTAGAGCTGGACAGAGTGCTCCAGATTGGAAAAGCAATGTGAAATCACCTTGTTCTGGGAGCAGCTCCAACAATGTGTGTTTGGAGTGAAGCAATCCCAACGTGCAGGACACAGCCTGGCTGCAGCGCCCGGCCTGAGGGAGCCGGATGGGCTCTGGACACGGATTCCAGCCACCGACTTCAGCAGCTCCCTGCAGTCTGACCCTGCCCTGGCACGGGCGTGGGTGGGAAAACAGCTTGTCCTTCACATTCCCTGGGCAGCAGGCTTAAAGCAGCACTTTGAGAGATGTTCATGTAGTTGTTGCTCTGAAATGCTTTGCTTGCCATTCATTAGAGCTTGGCTGATGCTGCTTTCAGCCATTAGGAAAATGAGAGTTGATGGGAATATTGAGAGGAGCTTAGAAGTCCATAGGGCCCAGTGGCAGAGAGAATGGACTTCCTGATGAGCAATACCTTAGCCCACTACCACTACAAAACTCTTCATGCCTTCCACCCTAAGAGATCCAAAAATATCTGGAAGATCATTTATTAGCTGGTTACTCATCCACTTGTGAAACATTTCTCAGGTGGGATTCAGCACTTACTGTACATGGATAAACCCAGGATAAGTGTGCCAGAAAAAACTGTGGAAAACTTTACTAACTGAAGCCACCAAGAGAAGATTGGGATAACAGAACTCAGTGACCTGATGTAGCATTGGTTTTGAACAGGGAATTGATATCTCAGTGCTTGCGTAAAACCCAAACCGAACCAAACCCCAAAGGGTTTCAAAACGCCTCTCAGTGGTGCAGCCGTGGCCTCAACGGCTCAGGAGGAAATTCGGCATCTGCTCCTCCAAATATTTCACAGCACGATAAGTTTGGGGGTTTTGGCAAACCAGAATCTAATCTGATTCAGTCACTGCTCCCCACCATGGGAGGAGCTTGAAAAAGGGGAATCAGGTCTCTTGCTGTTCCCCAAACTGGCCTGCTTAGGAACACACTGGCAAGTCCCATCGGGCTGGGGACGTGCCAGCCAACAGCTGACTTTGGTGCTTGTCACCTGCAGCTGTGGTACAGGTGAGCAGAGCTGACAGGTACAAGGACATGGGGTGGCTCAAGCCATACTGGACATGAAGAGCTTCCACAACTCTCACTTGAGCTACATCAAAATTTGCTGCCAAAATACACTGAAAATAAGAAAAACTTTGTTTCTTAACTGCATACAATATTAACAGGTCCTCAGATTCACGAGCAGGATGGAAGCCGATGTAAAGGAGGTTTGTGGAATGGATGGAGATGAGGGATTTTATAACTGAACACTCTCAGGCCCAGGCCTGTGCAGCACAAGCACATTAAAACAGCCTCCGTGAAAGAGATTTTCATCTAAATAGGAAATACAGGCAAAGGCTGCCCTAACAGCTATTTTTACCCACCTTTTGCAGAAGTGGAAGTGTGGCTGCAGAAGATGAAGTGACTTACCTGGTGTCTAGCAGGAAGCTTATGACTAAAAAAGAACGGAATTTTGATCTCTAGAGCCTCCAGCCACGTGCTCTGGCCATGTGGGCCTTGTCTTTTATGCCTTGTATATCTTTTACCCCATCTAAGCAGCAGAACATGAGGCACAGTCACAGAATCCAATTTTTTTTTATGCACACCTGGATGGAAAAAGCAGGGAAAGCCCAGCTTTGCCTGACCATACTCAGAATTCACAAGACAAGTCTCCATCCAGTACTGGGACTTGAGCTTAGAACTGAAGCTTGGTGTTCTGGGAAGCATGGAAGCTTTGAGGGGCTGCATGAAACAGCTGCCTGGTGAGACAGACATTAAATTAACTCAGCTGTTTTCTTTCTCACAGATCTGCCAACCCAAAGTAAAACGCCCAGGAAACTCTGTGGGATTTCTTCCTACCTTTTCCCATGCAGAGCACAGCAGGTGACAACCATGCCAAGGAAGTTGGATCCCTTCTCTGCCTGTTCCATGACTGCTGTGTGTTGTTCCCTGTACCCACCTCTGGTCTGTGCAGGAGCCCTGTGTAAGAAAGTCACTGTTACAAAATTATCCAGTGAAATTAATTCACCTTTTTTTAATCTGTTAATAACAAAAAAGCCAGAGCATCTCCATATATGACCAGCTAGGGGCTGAAGATCAGGTAGGAAATATGCTGGAAACAGCATCCAGTGGTTTTTTCTGCTTCCAAGTGCAGATTTTAGCTGCAGGCAGAGGAATAACACATCCCTCATTTAGGGATGTTTACCTCGTTTAGGTAATTATACAAGAGGTTTGCACACTAGTTTGAACAGTAACTGATGGCACCAAAGTCTCCTCCCAAAATCACAGGAAAGGGACCAGGATGAGATAAAACATTTGGTGTCTGGAGCAGTCTGTTCGAGAGAAGGACAAGAGAAGGAAAAGTCAAGGAATTGCAAGGAAATACACGGAGATACATCCTCTGTTGCCCTCTACTGTTGGCTCGGTCAGATGTAAAGGGAATTTTCCCCGTAGCTCCCCGTGGGAAGCACACTGCAGCCACAAACAGAACCCAAGGAGCATCACAGGATGTGCTGTATGGGAGGGCAAACTGGGACCAGGAAGGGGCTTCTGGATTTGGAGTGCTCGGCAAGAAAACCATCACCCTGCACTAGCACAGCACATGGAAATGGAGGGCACTTTTCCACGGGAAGCAAGGGCAGAACTGGGCAGGTCCCAGTGCCACTGTTGGGGTGCCAGCCCATGCCAGGTGCTGAGCCCAGAGAAATGCCAGCAGAACTTTCTGGGCTGGATCAGCCCCCCCTCACCAGGACTGTCACATGCCGAGGGGAACACAACGGTTTCAAAGCTTGGCAAACGCTGGTGTGGCTCATCAAGTCTTGGGAGTTGGACTTGGATGATCCCTGTGGGTCCCTTCCAGCTCAGGATATTCTGTGATTCTTCTCGTGGAAATGTTAAGAGTAATTACAGAGATTCAAAACTGACAGCAAAATCAGGTCCATCTGGGTTGGGTTTTTTTTACATGCATCAGCACAGAGAAGGGCACCAAACCCCATTTATCCTTAGCAAACCACCTCTGTTCCACAGTTTTGCAGAAGAGGCCAACTACCATCATCCCTCAGCTCCCTGGACCGTGATTAACACCTGAACTGAGTGTTGGCCAACCTGGCATCAGGATTTGGTGTTCATCAACACTTCCCTGTGGGACAGACCCAGATCAGTGCCCCAGCTGGTCCCAAGGCTGGCCCTCATCCCCTTGGATTTTAGCTCATTTGTCTCCATGCCATTACCTGTGGTTTGCTTTCCTTGTTTTATTACTTTGCCTATTACCCTACAAAATCAAGAGTTGACTTCACATCACCTTGTTGACTTTGCTTAATCCTGACTACACAAAATACTGAACAGCTCCTCTCCATCCTTCAGACAAAAACCCTGAGCAGCCATTCCAGAAATTGAATGAAACCCAACAAAATCAATGCTCACAGAGAGGGGCAAAAAAACCCTAAAATATCCAAACCTTACCCTCTCAAAGCCTGTAAAACTCCAACAGGAAGAATCTCCCAGACTGCCTGGAACAGGCTGAAGCAAAAGACACAAGAAAACAAAGCAAGTCTTGGGAATCCTACTGTAAACAGGAGCCTGCGTACACCCAACGCACTGCAAAGGAACAGCTAATCCCTGGAAAAACGTCAAAGGCACAGTGCTGCTTCTGCCAACATCTGCAAGTCTGCCTGCCATCCATGGAACAGACGATTCCCTCATGGCTCCCTGCTCTTTGCTTTGGGGGAAGGAATTAAAAAAAAAAAAAAAAAGAAGGAAAAAAGTGAAATACAGCTCGAATGCAAACCAGCCCATGAAAACAGTGAGGAATTTGGGAAGCTGCAAGGTTGGTCAGGCACCTGTCACACAGCAGCAGCTCTTGAGCAAGGTCCCACAAGCTCCTTGGGCAGCACCTGCTCCTGGCTCTGCTCTTCCTCACAAGGGCTCCTCTTATGGAGAGGGAGCAGCTTCTCCATTCCAGGAAATGGGATTACAAACACTGCCCTTCAGTGATGCCAACCTGCTCCAAATCAGCGAGAGCTGAGCTACTCCCAACTCTAATGCCGCCCCTAACGCTGTCAGCAAATCAAAAAATCACTGGAATCCCATAAAAATCCCCACTGTTCCCCAGATAAAAGCCAACTCCGACCTGACAGGACCTGCTGTACAAATTCCTGCATTTTTGTAGGACCAACAGAGAATTGCATCAATTCAACAGCACAACAGGAAAGGACCAGGAGCAGCCCCCACCTTGTCTGATCAATCCACACAGAATCACACAACCTTACCTGAGTCACCAAACTATAATATATATATATAAATATATGTATCTTGTTTTATAGATATAACAGTAGTATCTTGGCATGCAGAGTTTAGACCCACCAGCACAGCATGATCCCTTTTCTTAAGATCCCATGCAGTCGGAACCAGGAGTGAACTCAGTTGCTTTATTATTTTTACATCAACAGGACATGTAATTTGAATACAGAGATTTTTAAAACTAGATTTAGTCTAGTGCATTTAGCAGAGAATTCACAATTTTCTTTACATGAGTACGAGTACCTCCAGGGGAAATTCCTTACCCAAGACTAAAACTCGTGGTACAAATGAGCAGCAGAACAAATCTCCCCACTCCTCACGTGGTCAAGTCCACAGAAATGAGGATATGCCTGAGAAACAACTATGTCAGAGCTCTTCTGCCAAGCCAAAAACATGAGAGAACAGAGTGCAAGCACACATTTTATCAAATGGCCACTTGGCAAAGACAGAAACTGCCCTAAAAGCATCCTGGCAGCCACAGCTGGTGGCCTCATTTTTAGGCAGCATGTGCTAAAGACACTGACTTCAGCTTGAGGGCTCTTCCCTACCCTTGCCAGGACAGGAGATGCTTTTCCTCCTGCACTCCACCAGCACCTCCCTGAAGCACACAAAGTGACCAGAATGTGTTGGATACATCCTCACTTCCCTCTCTGCACTCAGGGAGTGGACAGGTGTGGTGGGAGGTTCCCGTGTCCCTGCTGGTCCCTGAGCCCTGGCCAGCACATCCCGGGACTGGCACAGGGCAGTGCAACTCCTCAGCCTGGTCCCCTGGCAGTATGAAGGTGACAAGGGATGAGACAGATGTTTCACCAACCTGCTCATTTACACTGAAGCAAATGAGGGAGAAATCTCATCATCTGCTCCGTGGGCGAGGAAATTGTCACAGAGAACAGTCGAGGGCAGATTGGAATGGAAGAACACAAAATTCCTCCTTTAGCACAACCAAATCCAGAGGGAAAGGCCTGCCCACACCCCCAGCTGCTAAAAGTGTCCTGACAGAACTGAGTCATTTGGGTCCTACCTGCAAAAAGGGAGGGCTGCAGCCCTTTTGTTGGTCCTCTCCCCTCTAGTGGATCCCAATATGTTTTGGTTTGGGGACTGAGTTTATTACCAAGAGACAAAAGCCAAGAGCTGGGATTTATTTGTTCTAAGAACCTCAACATGGTGATAGGGAAATTTTCTGAGCACTTTTAATTGCCTGAATGACACCTTCAATCACACTGTTCATGCACTACCTTATCATCAGCTCATTTGGGGTTGTGTTTAGAAACGTTATTACATAAAAGGTTCAGAAATCATTAGTCCATAAAAGTCTCATATTCATTTAACAGACTTGACTTCAAAGGACTTGACTGTGCCACAAAATATTAAAATGTGTTTCCAAAGGTGTTACTGGTTCTCTAACCACTAAGGAGCCCCACACACACTGGAGTGAGGACCAAAGTCTCAGATAAGAGGTGCCATTGCTCTAATCACAGCAGCACCATTAACATTGCCAGTCAAAACTTGCAAAAAACCCCAAGGGTAAATTCACAGGTGTGCTGTGGGGCATGAGATAAGGAAGCTCAATAAAACATGCAAGGAAACCTCAGCAGGAAACACAGAAGGAAAAAAACCTGCTGTTGTCAGGGTTTGTGCAAACTTCTCCCAGTCAGGAGTGCAGGAAGAGATGAGATCACGACCTACATGAAAAGCTTGAAATGAGTTTGACTCTGTTTTGTAACTGTCTCTTTTTATAAAGAGATGTGTTAGATGCATTGTGGTGTAAATGTATTTATAGTGCTACTTCCCTGGAACCTGAATTCACACTTAGTTATCCATACAGGGATGCAGCTGAGCCAGGAAAACCCAGAACCTGGATTCTGCCCAGTTCCTACAGAGGGAACCCACCCGAGGGGCTCCTCTGGGTCCCTGTGCAATAAATACTGTGCAAAGTTCACACCACAGTCCTCAGCAGGACTCAAACACTGCAGGGGGCTTGTAAAGTCATTTTTTAGAGAGATTTTTTAGCTTGGAAAAACATCAGAATCTCAAACAGGCCAGCAAGTACCAATCAGGAAATTCATCTCAAAAATACCATATGCTAAACAAAGCTGAATATGCTTCATTACAAAAATTCTCCAGCTCTTTTTATGGCAAAGATTCAAAGCAGAAACAAAGAGGTTATTTGCTTTGAGAATAAGTAGTTCTGTAGAACTTACCACCAAATCACTTCTGGATCTAAAGAAAATTACCAATCAATTAAAAATATTTGAATTTCATGCTGTTGATGCTTTGTTCCATTCCGCAGATGAGGAGTTTGTTTTGCGCTGCTTTAGCTTCCCTTTCTGCAGTGTCCTCTGACATGATAAGCTGAAACACAAAACCAAACTGAGAAATCTGGGCTCCGTGATTTTAGTGTTTAAATTAAATGTACCTGCCCTCAGGACTTTTATCAAAGGAATTGGATGCAAAAGTAACAACAAATGTTGGAGATCCTGGAAAGAGAAATCCAGGGGTACAGACTAGGCACAAAACCTAGCATGAGTTTTCTCCATCAGAACAACAGAAATTAAAATTACAATTAATCAGGTGCATTTTCTAAAACATCAGGGCAATGCCAGCAGAGAACACCACTGTGTTCAGGGAAAATGAATTCCAGACACAAAAATAAGCAAATGCCCCCAAAATCAGGAAATGTCATAATGAAATGAGTTTGTCAGTGACTCAATCTCAGAGGTTTCTGGCAATTCCCATGTCAAATGTAAGGCCTCAACCCCTCAGGTAATACATTACTGGTACCACTTATCAAAATATTATTGGGATAGGATTTTCAAATCTCCTTTTGGCATTGGTTCAGCTCTGAATCAGTCCCACACAAACAGAGTTATTGACTCCCACTGTCCCTGCAGCAACTCCACATGGATTGAACTGCTCTGCTGGATTCCCAGAGCAATCCCTCTGGGTTAATCACAGCTCCCGTCCTTCCAGCCATCCCTCCAGCGCTCATCCACACGGGAGCAGTCGAATTCTGACTTCCCCAGCTTCCTGTTCACTTCATTGTGGAGGAGACACAGCCACTGGGAGAAGTTACTCCTGGTGCTCGTATCGGGTTGGTTTGTCCGTAATCTGCAAACAGGAAAGGGGAAACCAATTTATTTCTTTATAGTTACCAAATTCAATACCCAAAGCAGGCCAAAGAGTCCCAGAGAGAGCATAGGGAGATCAATAATTATCACCAGTACTCTATATTGGCTGCAGGTTGGTTTCATTCACTACCTGGTCTTGGCAACTGGAAAAGACATAGGAGTCAAAGCTTATCTATGATAAAAAGCAAAAAGTACTGGAGTTCATCAAAACACCAAATTAAAATTATAAAAAAAGAATAAATTTAAAAATTGAGGAACTATTTTTCCCAGTGATGCCTGCTAAGTTAATAATTAGGTTTCAAGCTTTTTCGCCTGTTAAACTGGAAAATTATTTGAAACCTCTGAGAAACCTCTTTCTGCTGAGAGCAGCAGAAAACTTTATCACAGAATCCCAGAATGGTTTGGGTTGGAATGGACTTTAAAGGTCATCTCACTCCAATCTCCTGCCATGGGCAGGGACACCTTCTATTAGATCAGCCACCACAGCCCGTTTCAGTCTTTGCCTCCACTACTGAGATTGTCAATACAGGGCATTGTTGAGGGTAGAAGATCACTTGTCTCCTGAAAACCAAATTCTTCCAAGTCCCAGTCTAATTCCACAACTGTTCACAAGTCCAGTTTGAACCAGAAAACTCTGAAATTGCCTCAGGTAGGCCCTGGAGGCAGCACAGAACCCAACAGCATGAGGACAGGTGTTTGTTTTTTGAGTAAATGCATCTGTGATTGATGCAATAATGGAAGAAACCAGCTCAGGTACCTACAAACCTCAAGTACAGGAAGAGCTGCTGATATGCAAACTAGGTGCTGCAGCCCAGCACTTCTGGCAAGCCCCTCCAGCACAAAAACCTGCTGAGGCCACTCACCTTTCCCTCAGATCCTCCAAAAAACCCACTGAGGAAACTCACCTTTTCCCCAGATCCTCAAAAAACCCGCTGAGGCCGCTCACCTCTCCCTCAGGTCCTCTGCGCAGTGCTCGCAGGGGTAGAACTTGGAGAAGAGGTTGATGAAGTCCCTCATCTCCTTCTGCTGTGCCCCGGAGGGCCGGTCGGGGTAGTAGGCGGCCATGGTGTGCAGGAAGGCCCAGGTGCTGCGGCCCAGCTGCTCGCTGTCCAGGGGACAGTCCGGAGGAGGCTCCTTCTCCTCCGCGACCGCCACGTCCTGCAGCGGGACAGAGGGGTGTGAGGGGACACCGGGGGTTGGTGGGGAAACAGCCCTTTTGTGCTGGGTGGAAAGGTGAGATGGAGGGAACAGGTCCTTCACGTCCTGAGGACACGGCAGAGCCCGCCTCACACCCTGTGAGGGGACACTGCAGAGCCCCCTTCACACATTCAGTCGGAACATGGCAAAGCCTCCCTCACACCCTCTGTGGGGACAAGACAAGAGACTCTTTCACACCCTCAGGGGACATTGCAGAGCCCCCCTCACACCCTCAGCGGGGGAAATGGCAGAACCCCCTCACCCCCGGGGAGAAGGTGGAGACCCCCTTCTCATTCCCACTGAAGGGAACCTTCTCCCCGGCTCCTTCACACCCTGAACGGAACACGCAGCCTCATCCCACTTGGGGGGCAGGATGGAGGACTGAGGGAGCTCGGCAGGGGCTGGGGGTCGCCAGGGGTTCCAGAGGAGGCTCCCGCCGCCCCTCCCGCAGGAAAGCCGCGCCTCACCGCGCCGCCCGGGGCCGTCTGCTTCCTCTGCTCGCGGAGCCAGCTCTTGAAATCCGTGCAGGCTCGGCACGGCTTCTTGGGAGGCTCCCCCGCCGCGCCGTGCGGGACGGGGAAAGGGAAGGGGAAGGAGCCGCTGTCGGTACCCGGGAAGGGCGCGGAGCCCCGGCCCGGGCGGCCCTCGCTGGGCGCTGCCATGTTGGCGCCGCGGTGCAGGACGGGCCGGGGCGGCGCCATTCGCGCCCGGGCGCTGTGAGGGGGCTCGGACCCGGCACACAGCGAAGTGCCATTTCTGGTGTACTTTTACCAAAAACCAGCAGCAAACTCTGTGTTTAAATACTGGGTGTGAGCAGTACAGGGAAGGGTTGCTTCACACGAGACTCCCGCCTCTGCTCCCTCGCTTTTCGCTTCACGTCGCCCCTCGGGTATGATGGGGCTGTGCTCACCCTCAGGGTGGGCACAGGGATCCCCTCACCGGGAGGCTGAAGGGGGTCTCCGTCTGCTTCCCCTCTGTTGTGAGGGGGGCTCTGCCATGTTCCCCCTGAGGGTGGGAGGGGGCTCTGCCATGTCCCCTCAGAGAGTGTCAGAGCAGTTCCTCTCATATGACCCTCCCAAATTAGCACAAAAATACGTATAAATATACGTACTTATGGGGTCTGGAGCATCTCTGTGATGAGGAGAGATGGCGGGAGCTGGGCCTGGTCAGTCTGGAGAAGGGAAAGCTGAGGGGGATCCCATCAATCCATACAAATCTCTCCCAGGGCTGTCAGAGGATGGTGCCAGACTGTTCAGTGGCAGGACGAGGAGCAATGGCCATAAACTAAAACATAAGTTCCACCTCAACATGAGGAAGAACCTCTTTCCATGACGGTGGCAGAACACTGGAACAGCTGCCTGGGGAGGGTGTGGAGTCTCCCTCTCTGGAGACATCCCAAACCCACCTGGACACGTTCCTGTGTCACCTGCTCCAGGTGACCCTGCCTGGGCAGGGATTGGACTGGATGAGCTCTTCCAAACTCAACTATTCTGGGATTCTGCGATGTGTAGATGCTGTGTATGGCAGAGCCCATGGCACACAGCAGCTCTCCTTCGTGCCAGCAGTGCTGACAGGCACCTCAGCGTTGTCTCCATCATAGTCATATGATCAACAGGGCAATTTTATAGACAAACAAATGGATAACTCCATTGAACTCATGCTCCTCCATTGCAACACGCCCATATGAAGTTCTGCATGTTTTTAACACCTGTCACATGCTTGTAAATCCATATTGAGGGAGGATTTTCCTCTTTCTGAGAGTGTTGGCATGTGTCACAGCTGGGCAGGCACTGCCTGGAAGCGGCTGGGTTCCTCGGGGTAATGGAGAGCCAGACCTGGCCCCAGGGCCTTGGTCTTGAGTGGACATTTGGCATTTCTTCTTTTATTCCCAGAGAGCCACAGGCTTGTGAACACATGAGAGTGGTGACCCAGCTCCTGGGCAATGGTCCAGCCTGGGATCAGACTTTGGAGCTTGCTCTTTCACCCCTTGGAAATGTTAATTAGCTGTGGCCTTAAGAAATTCTTAATGAAGGTCAGAGGGTGAAAATTTGGAGAGCAGCACAGACTTGCTGTCGTCCTCCTTTTTTGGCTTGATTCTGTCATGCTCTTAAAGGTTTGAGAGCCACAAGATAAGTCTCGTACTGTGAACAATGTGAATATTGTATCCACTTCAACTTTTCTCCTGTTCATCACCTGTAGGTCAAGTGAAAAATATGATGATTTTGTTTAAAGCAAACAAATGCATATCTGGGATGGAGGTGGACCAAAATGTCATCTTATATATAAATATATATGTTATTTGTTTAACACAGTGTGGTGTAAGATGTGTATTAGAAAAAGCATCATTTTAGAGAAAACCCTGAAAAACTTGCCCTCAAAAATATTTCCACACTTGGTGTGTTTCATGTGGAAATGGCTGAGCTGTTTCCTGCTCTGTGGAGCACTGTGCTGATGGTCTGGATCCCCGTGTTGGGGTCTCTATTTACCAGTGCTCCTTTATTTTTATTTACTTCCAATTTCATGGGAATATTTCTTTGCTGATATTCGTGAGGGAGGGAGAGGACACGTGAGTAACTGGTAGGAACTGCTGGAATGGCTTTGTCTAAAGTTGTAGACAACTATAAAGATAAATTTCACACACAAAGGAAAGATCAAGTAGGGACAGCGACATTTTTATGTCTATTTTCCTTGCTCACCAATAAATGTTTTAGCTGATGCTCATGACCTCAATAATTTTTGTAAAGTCAAGAAAAATGAGAATGAGATACCGAGGGAATTTCCTCCAGAGCTTTATTGTTTGGTCTTCAAGCAATTAAATAGTTGCGGAGATGTTTCCAAGTCACAGCAATCTCCTGGCTTGGCCGTTAGCAGACTTTGCTTCCTTGATAGTGATTTAATTTATGGAGTCCATTAAAATATCAGCATTTTTATTGAAAAGGAAAAAGCTCATAGCCTGGAAGGAGGCTGTTGGTTACAGAGATTTGTGTTCCATGTTGCTCCCCTTGCCCCTTTCCTGCTGGGCTGTAGGAGCAGAGCTGGCTCTTTAGGAAAAGGTCCTCCCAATTTTCTCCACTTGCCCTCAGGTCCAGCATCAGCTTGGATTTCAAAGTTAAAAAAATAAAGAAATGCTCGAATTCAAGTCAGAGCAAGGAAACTCACTGTCTCTAAATGAATCCAAGTGCGGAGCCAAATTAGTTCCATCCGAAGGAAGGAATGTGCTGCAGAGCTGAGGAGGGATGAGGGAACATTCCCTCCTGCTCCCCCTGGGACAGCCATAACCCACCCAACCTTCTGCTCCCAGCACTGATTTAGGAACTGGAGTGTGCTAGAGCCTGTTACCAAACAAACTCCTCACACAGATAAGATTTGAGAGAGAAATTCTTCCCTTTGAGGGTGGGGAGGCCCTGTCACAGGTTGCCCTGAGAAGCTGTGGCTGCCCCTGGATCCCTGAGAGTGTCCAAGGCCAGGTTGGATGGGGCTTGGAGCAACCTGGGACAGTGGAAAGTGTCCCTACCATGGGCTCCTGGGCACAGGTGCTGCCAGCAAAGCACCTATTTTTCAGTTACTGGTGTTTGTGAGACTATGCCCACTGAAGTCACTGAAGTCACTGATGTCACTGAGTATGTCCCTCTTCCTCAGAGCCGTGCCTGGAATGAGGCAGCTCAGGGCACGATGACAGCAATCACCAGGAAGCAGCAGTAAAACCATGCTGGAGAGAATGAAAGGCTGTGTTTGCCTTTCTCAGAGCTGTTTGATCTTCTGCTCTTATCTTTGCGCCTGCTAAACGAACTGGGAACAGGCAGCTGACAGTGGGGCTTGGGGAAGGAAGAAGAAATGGGGCAGGACACCCTCCCTGGCCCTTTGAGCCCTGCAAAATCCATGCCACAGGGATCCTCACAGTGGGCTTGGGCAAAGACAAAGGTCCCATCCTAAATACAGCCCCTGAGCAAAGCAGGGTGATCTCAAGGAGGGGTGGCTCTGAGGAGAGAAGACACAAGGAGAAATGATCCTGAGGAAGGATGATCCCAAGGAGGCTTCACACAACTCTTTCCCAGTTCGACCCCAGGTTCCTATAGGTTGGTCATTTATGGATTGGGACAAGGAATAATATTCTCAGAGCCTTCTACATTTGGGAATCTAAACACCACTGAATATTCAGTAACTTATTTAAAGTTTTAAATAAGGCAACTGGAATAGGTTGCCCAGAGAGGTCCTGGCTGCCCCATCCCTGGAAGTGCCCAAGGCCAGGCTGGACAGGGCTTGGAGCACCCTGGGATAGTAGAAGGTGTCCTTGCCCATGGCAGGGGTTTGGACTGGATGGACTTTAGGGTCCTTCCAACTCAAACCATTCCATGATTCTATGATTTTTTGGGGGGAAAAATTTACCCTGTAAGGATCTCAGGATCCTTACCAAGTGTTTTACCCAAGTGTTTTTGTGATGGTTTGTAGGTAGCTCCAGCTGAATGTAACTGTTTCCCTCTGCAGGGGAATACAGCAGGAAGCTGTCTTTTATTTACACGTAAGAATATGAGCCTAAAGTCTGACCAGTGACAAGCCAGCACCAGGAATTAGTCATAGACTTGTTTGAGAAATTACAGTCAACTAGGAAATAGCAATGAAAAAAAATAACATTTATTTCTGGGTAAGTGAATCATATAGATCCTCCCTGCTTTCATACAAGAACTACATCACCTGCAAAATTTCCCAAAAGTATAAAAAATTTATCTCCCAGATATCAGGAAGGAGCCTTCAGCCTCCCTGCCAGGGAATGGGTGAGATGCTGATCTCAGTCAGATCCATCCAGAACTGCTGAAATGTGTTCAGAACAGTCTGAAGTGTAAGACTGAGCACAAGGCATTGCCTTGCCCAAATCTGGGCATCTACACTAGACACTGAGTTTGTTCTTTTAAAGTTGGTGCCATTTTTATGTGTGGATACTCTTGCTGATTAAAATGAGAATCCATGACTACTGGTGTATATATTGGCAACGGCAGGGACAGGGAGAAAAACAAATTGTGTCTGCAGGTTGGTTCAGATGGTCCTGTTTGTGTCGTGCTCCAATCTATCTCTTCTTTCCCAGACCCACTCCGAGCATCCCTGGAATCACTTAATCCATTCTGAGGATAAACACAGAAAAACTGGGGGTTCCTTTTGTGTTCTTGAAAAATGAAGCACCAAGTCTTCAGTGAGCAGCTCCTGTTCCTCTTGGCTTTGCAAAAGGAGAGCGGCCCCTGAATTGGGGTGATTCCTTTTTGCCACAAGGAGGTCAAAGGAAGTCAACAGGAAGTCTCCTTCAATGAGAGGTTTTCTTCAGGTAACAGTTGCTATGTTTTGACTCATTAAGAATTAAACACTAATGAAAGATCAACTCCTTCCACATTACTGTTCTCCCACCAGGCTTTTGAGTGATGATTGAATCTGGTTTTCCCTGGTTTCTGAAGGGGACAAGGAACACAAGTTGTAGGCTTTGCTCTGAAATACAGGTGAACTTTTACCCAGAGCTCTTGGTGCTGGTGGAATCCCCAGGAGAGATAAGGCACTGTGCATACTCCACTCCTCGATGGCCATGGGGAATGAGGAAAGAGAAAGAGTGGGATGAGCATCTCTGACTAATCTGGAAGGAACACAGCGGTCTTGTCTCTGATCAATTTACTATATTTAGCGTGAAGTAAGAACAGATTTTGCCCAAGTGAAAACAGTATTTCTCCATGTTCACTGGTTCTTGCTGTGCTTGCTGTTGGCTGTACTGGTGTCACTGGGATTTTCCTCTGCCGGATTTGGGAATGTGTAGGGCAGGCTGTGTACTGCAGAGTCTCAAACCCCCTTGGAAACTCAACCCTGCTTTTCTTCTCCCTTCACATCACATTTCTGGGTCACAGCACGTCCACACAGCGCTGGCCTCATGCCATGCACTCATCAAACACCACTTTTTCCTGAGAAAATGATTCAGGAAACCGCCTCCTGCAACAGCTTATGTTACATTCTCACTCTTTCTGGAAGATTCCCTCTTGAATAACACTTTTGTCCTCTGCATAACCTTAGGAAAACATGTCACTTCTATAAAAGAACTATGAAATGATTGCAACAAGCGCTTGGTAAACAGGAGCCCATCCGCTGTGCGTGTCCCAGGCAGCGAGCAAACCTCCTGTGACAGGCAGAGCTCTCCCTGGCCTGGGCGGGGCCATCCCAAGGACTTTGCAACGAAAATGACGCGTCGGGAGTGAGGTTTGCGGCAACTTGATGGGATGCTGTGATTTTGGATCCTGACATAAAGCTGCCTGTGAGGAGTGAGTGACCCCCTGCACTGAAGAGGGATGTGCACCTTCAGAAGCTCCTGTGATGGAGTGGGAAAGGACTGAGCTGCTGCCTGGGCTCAGAGGGTTGCTGAACTGGGTCTGCCACTGAAAAATGCTTTAGTGCCTGCAGCAGCTGCTGAAATTAGGATGAAATTAAATACTTTCTTCTGGAGTAGTTATTGCAAAGTCTCTCATCCCGGCCTGTGTGAAAGTTCAACTGCTTCCTTTGTTCATGAGGTGAAGGAGACTTTTGTCAACTCCAGTGTCTGGGTTTTCATAATTCTTTTTAAATAAAGGTCTGTTTCTCTATTTATTAAAAGTCTGAAACCTCTTTGTACTTTTAAAATCGGCTTTTAGCATCTGGGCTTTTCATTAAAGGTGCTGATAGGTCCTGTGTCGTCGCAGGTGACCTTCAAGAACAGTAAAGGGCAGGTTTTGATCCTGAAGGTGAGCGAGGGAAAGATGAAGGTTTTCCATCAGCTCTGTTCCAGGCCCCCCTTGGCTGTGCCCACAGCTCCTTTCTGTATCTCCTCCTCACAGCTGCAGTGTCCTGAGGGTGGTTTGAGGACTTTTCCTCTCTTTGCCTTTCCTGTGCTGGGCGTAGCAGGAGAAATCCCTGATGCAGAGTCCCACACATCATCAGCCATGAGGGGCACAGGTCACTCACCAGCCCAGACACGACTTCTGTGTGTGGGAAAGGATATTCATAACACAGCTCTTCCTCTCCAAGCATTTGGGACAAGGCTGTTTTTTGTTACACTTGGAAAATGGCTCAGGAGGAGCTGGAGAGGAGCTGCCTGTGGCTGCCCCTGAGCATCTGTGCACTCCAGTTCTGCCTCTACTGAAGTTACTCCTGATGCACACTGAAATGAAAAGAAAAGCGAGCAGACAGTTTCGTGACATCACACTTGACACCACCAGGGCACTGCTACTGCTGTGACAGCTGCAGAGCTGGAACTGAGCCCTCCAGGTGACTCCAGAGGTGCTGGTGTTTTGGAGGAGTGCCAGACTTTTCCCCTCCCTCCCTGCACCTCAGTTCTGTGTCACAGCAACCTTCACTTCCACAAAACGTTTTCTCAATAACAAATTATTGAGTTTTGAGCAGTTTTGTTCATATTTCGTTTTGTACAACACCCCTGTCACCAGCAATCTCCCAATCAGTCCAGTCTTTTCCAGATCAGCTCTTCAAACTGCATGGCTGGTCCTTCTGCCTCAGGTGACTTGCAACTCCCCGCGTAGCTTCACCTTCCTGTTGTAACATTCCATTAGATGTTTTCCACACCCCTCTTTCTGCTTGAATTCCCTGAGAATGGTGAAATACAGCAAAGCCTTTGACCAAGGCTGTTTCCTACTTTTCTGGTTTTCATGGCGTCTGCAGATCAAGGTGCTCTCTGAGCCTCCCCAGCCGTCTCCTCCTCCTGCAGCTCCTCCAAGCCTTTCCTTGTCTTTGGCTTTTCCCAGTCAGGAGAAACATGTTTAAACTTTTTACACTCTTGGAAAGTGGTTTGTGTTTGCTCTGAGACAGAAAAACAAGCCAAGGTGCTTCACTGGGAGTCTTGGTCCCAGGTATTTCCAAGAGCCACTTAACAGAGCCATGTGAGGGTGAGCTTGGCCCCGGCTTGGCTGCCAAGGGGAAGCCAAAGAGTGCTGGTTTGAGGACACGGAGTCAGCAAAGGATTTTGGTGCCTTGGAGACTGGGGCCTTCTAAATAAATTTGCTGGATGAAGTGATTTCCTCTCACTCCATAAAATCCTCACCCTTTGATCTGGGGAGATTCACCAGCACATGCTTTGGCTGGAGCCTTTGTAACGGGGATGGAGGGTCTGATTTCAGGGTTGTGGAGGGCAGGAAGCTGCTTCACATCTCTTTTCCACAGGGCAGCTTCCATGCAGCTTCCTGAGCCAAGAAATGCCATGGAGATGCTGTTGGAGAGATTTTCTCTCCAAAATCCATACCAAACCAAAGTGCTCTTTCAATAACTTTCCCTTTTTAATGTAGGACAGATACCCAGCAGCAATAAATCCAACTGCAATAAATCCACTTCCTTTGTCCCCAGAAACTGCCACCCTGCTGTGTGGGAGCAGCCTTCTGTGCTCATGGAACACAAACCAAGACCCTCCTCACTGTATTTTCCGGCCATCCAGAAGGAATCTGGCTTGGAATCCCTATTCCAGTTCTAGGGGGTTTTTTTTGGTAGATGAAAAATCACCTGCAGCCGTTGCTGAGGGTTTGAGACACCAGCTGTAGCTGGGAAATGAAAGGGAGGCACAGCCGAGCTTCTCAGTTTGGATTCCAATAATGATAATGATAAAGATAATTATAGTGATAATGGTTCAATTGAGGCTTTATCAAAGAAGAGGCGGTTTGATCACACGGTGCCCATGAGCCCTGAGGTTCAGGAAGAGGACAGGCTGCCCAAGGCTGGAATTACTTCTCCTGCTGTGCCTCTGAGCAGTGGAGCTGCTCCTTGGGAAGAGCTGGTGGCTGCCCTGGGAGGGTATGGTCACCTGGCTGGATGCAGGGCAGAGCACGGGGCCCTTAGAACTGAATCTCCATCATATATTTACACCTGAGGAGCTTTCAGTCTTTTAGTTACATCCTGGGGATGCGTATGTTCACAACGTTGGCATCTCCATGGAGACACTGATAAAACGATCAGAAATCTATTTAAGGTAACTCAGCAGGTGCAACAAAGCAGGGAAAAAATATTTACAACAAATATTGCTCATGTTAAGTGGTGCCTGATCTGTGTTTTACAACTCATGTTCTAAATCAGTTTTTGGGACTGGAGTGAGCTCAGCCGTCCGTGCGATACAGCCTCACGTGTGTCCCGGAAATATCTCGGGGCAGGTGCTGCTGCCCCTGTGACCTCCTCTAACCCAGGGCTGGCAAACAAACCCGGCTCCTTTCCCTCCCTTCCCGGCACTGGTTAGTAAGGATGTGATAAAAGAAAGTGTTTCTCCTCCCCGGCTCCCTGAACTATGTCCCGCCTGCACCCGGCAGCATTTGCATGTTAAAAGCAGGGGGAAAGGTAAAAGGCACGGGGTAGTTTGCCAAATTACGGAATTTCTGCCCGGTGGCTGGGCGGAGGAGGAAGCTCGGGAACACCTCTGCCCTGCCTCCTGCTCCAGGGTATTTAACCTCGGCAGTCGGGGCTGGAGTCGCATCTCTGCTCCCTCCAGCTCTCATCCTTCCCTCACACATCCCTCCAGCTCCCTGCGAAGGAGGAGGAGCAGCCTTGGGGAAGATGAGCTGCAACAGGTACCCCGTGGATGTGAAGGCTGTTGGCTTCATGCAGTGCAGAAAAGAGAAGGTACTTTAATTTTTACTCTTTTTTTGGCTTTGTTTTCCTCCTTAAAAGCGATTTACAAATGCGGAAACTAGAGGAGTTGCTCTTCTGGGGGTATGTTTGCTCATTCCCCACAGTATTGGGATCGGAGCCTTGGGATCTAGGACAAGGGGACTTGTTTTTTAATTGGCTTCATATCTTGGATTTTGCTCTCTTTCTGTCACAGCACCATAAAGTTCTCCTGATTTCAGTAATGATTTTCCATTTGGGGCTATGAATTAAGGAAATATTTTTGTAGGTTTAATGTTTAATTTAGTTTTTATTGTGACACTCTCAGCCTGAAGCCACAACTAAACCACAGCAAATGCTGATTGCCTGGAAGTATCCAAAATTGAACATGGTGATTAAATTGCTTTTCTTTTCCCTTTTCTTTTCCCAGAAATACATGATGTTTGTGTCTTGGTCAGATCAGAACAACATTCTCATCTACAGAACTTTTGAAGAGTTTAAGAAATTCCATGTAAGTGACTTTTCAATTCCTGAAATTTCAAGGTTCCTGTCGTGGGGAGGGGAAGGAGCCCAGGTGTGTGTCAGCTGTGAGGAATCACTGTTCTCTCCTTCTCCTTGCTTTTAGAAAGAGCTGAAGAGAAAATTCCCCACTGAGAGTGGGTCACTCAGGAGTTTACCCAGGTTTAAAGGTAAGGACTAATCTCTGATGTACCAACAAACACGAGAGTGACCAGAGACAGTCATAACCCATGACAAAGGCTGAAGTCTCTGAGTCTGACCTTCCTCTGGAACAGATTAGGGGCTCACTCCTGCTCCTGCCATGGCACCACTGGGTCACATCAATGTGTTTGGGTCTAGTACAGACTTAAAATAACCCAGAAAGGCTTTTTAAATAGATAATTGCACTTGGTAAAATAATGTTACACTTCAAATACTGGCCTAGAGCTTCTTGAAACTTTGCATGTGGAAAAAAAAAAGAGAAATTTTAGATGTTAAAAAATCGTATCAGGAGCTGTTAAAAATGACAGGGAGGCAGGGACAGTGACTTTGTACGGTTTGGGCTTGGGCAGGAAGGGTGGTGGGTGAGGGCACCTCAGTGTTCAGGGGAAAGATGCTGCTCCCAAGGATCCAGATCCGTTGCTGTCCTATCCCAACTGTGCCCTTGTTATTTTGAAGGTATTACTATGCAGCAGAGGAAGGGTGGGAAGCTGAACAGGTGCCTGGAGATCCTGAAACTGCTGGAAACGTATTCCCAGGAGCTGCTGAAAACGGATGTGAAAATCTCCCAGGGTAAAGAGGTGAATCAGTTTTTCAAGGCACAGACTCAAGACCTCGATCCCTCCTTCCCTGAAAACAGGTATAAAATCTGAGTTGTGTTTTTTTTGTTTGTTCATGAAACAGAAATGTTATGGGATATGGATAGAAGGGAAGCACCAGTTACACTCCAGAGCAGTTCAGCTGGGTGCTTCAGTCCAGGTTAATTTTGTTTCTGATGCCTGAAGCTTTTCTCAACCTACTGCAGAAATTATTTTACCAAAATCAATACTAAACTCAACTTTTCACATAAGTTTTTGACATGGAACTTTACTTTGCAGTGTTGTGATCATGCCATCAGTATTCAGAAGGGAGAAGAACCCACAGCCCCTCTCCATCACCCTCCCTCAGGCGTCGCAGAGCTACTGCTGCATCGAGGCCTTTGAAACCAAAGACACAAAGAACAAACCTTTCACAGTGGCTCAGAAGGAGATTGTGGAAGTGTTAATCAAGGACATGACTGGTAGGTTTGAGAAGATTCAGTGTCAGGGATGGATGGGCAGATGGATTCATAGCTTGGCAAATGCTGAGGCAGTGTCAGGGTTGCAGGTGTTTGCACTTGTGTGTTTACCTGGAGGGAGAGTGAATGTCCCTCCTGTTTCTTGCGTCCTCCACCCAGGGATTATTGTCATGTCTTGACTTGCAGGCTGTTAAAATCTGGGTATTTTTGCTCTTTGTAGGCTGGTGGCTGGTGGAAAACGCAGACAAGCAAATAGCCTGGTTCCCAGCCTCGTACCTGGAAGAGCTTGATGCCTGTGAGGACATCGAGAATGCCTTTAGTTCAAACGAGGAGGGTAAGTCTGTTCCTCCTTCAAAACATGAGTTCTGCAAACCCCACCACTTTACCCACTGCCTGGAGTCCCTGCCTGGACCTCTGACTCTTGTGGTCAGCTCTGCCACCACCTGTGGGTCATGGAATCATGGGATGGTTTGGTTTGGAAAGGACCTCAAAGGCCATGCCATTCCACTCCTGCCATGGGCAGGGACACCTTCCACTATCCCAGGCTGCTTCAAGCCCCATCCAGCCTGGCCTTGGACACTTCCAGGGATGGGGCAGCCACAGCTTCTCTGGTCAACCTGTGCCAGGGCCTCCCCACCCTTTTTGTGAAAAACTTCTTCCTTATATCCAACCAAAATGGGTCAGACTGGGGTCCCTGAGCAAACCAGTCACTCTCAGGGACAGCTGCCCTGCAGCTGGGCTGGTCTCTCACTGGGACTGGAGCATTTCCTCTACAAGGCAAATCCAACCTCTCCCTCTCTCCGCAGGCAGCCTGTACTTTGTGGCACAGGCCTACGAGGCTCAGAAGGCAGATGAGCTGTCGCTGAACCAGGGGGTGGTCGTGGAGGTGGTCAGGAGATCCCACAACGGCTGGTGGCTGATTCGGTGAGGAGGCTTTCCCAAAGTCCTGGCTCCCCGAGGGAGCTGCTTGCCGTTCCTCCTTGTGCAGGATGCACAGGAGCCCCCTGAGCTGAATGTCCCTGTCCTCACACCCTGTGTACAGCACGGACCTGCTTCCCCAAGTACTCTGCTCCCTCCCCTTGGCCTGAGGTACTGGAAGGGTTTTCTCAGTGTTCTTTCCATCCCTGCCCTCAGGTACAATGGCTGCACTGGCTACATGCCCTCCCTGTGCCTCCGGCCCTACAGGAACCCTCACCACAAGCTCCAGACCATCATGAGCTGCGGCCTCAACACCTCCACCCCGAACTCCTGCTCTCCCCAGCCCCGGGGGGAGGCTGTGGCTCAGCCCAGGCTGCAGCCCGGCCCATCCCTTGAAGAGGACGGGAGCACTCAGAGAAGCAGATCCCGGTCTCTGCCCAGGGCCAGTTCCACCCCGGAGCTGGATTTGGACAGCTCGTCCCTGAGCTCGGGGAGCAGCAGTGAGGGGGACGCCCGGCTGGCCTGGAAACCCGACTTGTCCCGATCCCTGCCCGAGGTGGAGCAGGCCAGGAGCTCTCCCGCCCCGAGCTATGGCCTGGCCACGCACAGCAGCAAATCCCCACACCTCAGTGCCAGGGACAGGAACGATTCCGGCTTTGTGGAGTCCTCTGCAGCCGAGCTCAGCTCGTCCCTCGCTGACCCTGAGCTGGCCGCGGGTGTCCCCAAGGTGCCGGCGCGTCCCTCACCCCACGAGATCCTGCAGAGGTGCAGCACCGTCACCAAGCGCGCCGTGCAGCAATCAGCTCCCCGGCCGGCCCTCCAGGCCCTGCTCCCGATCCCCAGCCAGCATTAGTGTCCCTGGGGACGGGACACGGGGACAGCCCTGACACCCCACTCGCTGGAGTCCCCTGGGAGCAGCTCCGGAGTGTCAGGGCTTGGGACTGCCCCTTCCCAAGGAACACACACCCATCCATCACCTCCCTGGGCCACACCGCTCCCGCTGCAGCTTGCACAGGGATCAGGGAGTCACTGGGAGAGGACCGCGTGGTGCCACTCGGTGTGGATCAGGCAGCTCCAGAGCTGGAGGTCACTTGGCAGGCAGTGAGCTCTCCCTGAGGCAGGTGTGCACCCTGCCCTGCAGTACGTGAGCGTTTCACAGTCATTCCCTGTGTTATTCCCCACACCAGGATGAGCTGGCAAAGCCATGGCCACGGTGGAGGGCAAAGGAGTGGCACCAAAGTGACTCAGTCACCCCTGGCACCCTGAGCTAGTTACTGGTTTGGGGAGGGATGGGATGATGCACCTGTGTGATGTCAGTTACCTGAACACCCTATTTTATAGATTTTTTTTAAACTTTTTTACTTTTGGTGTCAGTTTGGGTTTTTTTTTATAGGTTAGTGGAGAGGCCATGAAATATAGGGATGGGCTGGATCTGCTGAATGATTGTGAGAATAAAAAACCTGTTGGGGAAGAACCTCATCCCTGTTCCCTCCAGCCATGTCTGTGCAGGTACAGGAACACAACCAGGGGAGTCACAGCTTGTGTCCCACCTGGGGATGGGGACAGAGGTCATTTTTATGGACAAAACATTCCTCTTTCCAGGGGGCTGGGTAGTTACTGAAACACACAACAATTCTAATCCTATATTCTAGCAAATGAGTTGAGTTAGAAAGAGTTATAGGAAAATTAAGACTTTTCTCTCCACTAATAGCTTTAATTGTACTTATTCTCCCAGGTATCTGTTAATATTTTTATAAAGAACTTGTGGTGTTTGTGTTGTTTGTATTTTATACATTTTTGTCTATGAAATAAAATACACGTAAATATTGCTGAAGCTTTCTTGTGTTTCATGCTTTAACATTTTGCTATTTGGGTAATTTAAATTGTGCTTCTCTCCCTTCTAGGTGCTAAATTTGGGGTGGGCACAGGTGAGGCCCCTGCCTTGGTCAAATGCTTTACCCAAGCAGGATTCTAGCTCCATGACTCCTTTAAATCCCAGTAAAATCCAACTGCTTGTTGGGATTTTGCCTTTCTTCCAAACTAACTGCTGTTAGTCTGAAAATTCAGGGTGTGAAAACACAAACCCCAGCTTGGCTCAGAAATGACCTTTTCCTTTCATTCAGCCCTGAGGAAATTGGATTCTGGACTCAGTTTAGAAATTAAAACATTTACTATAAAATACAGCAACTAAAAATCCAGCTGCCATCCTGGTGCGAAAGAGCTCTTTGGGAAAGAGAAATTGGTGGAAGGAGGGTCACAGAGTCCCCTGGTCCTGCTGGGCCACATCTGCCAGCCTCATGTTCTGCCACATGAACTCGATGAACGTGGAAGCCTGGAGCAGCCGGCTCAGCCTCTGGAAGTGGCGCTCTGCAAGGAGGGAAAGGGTCAGAGTCACAGGGGAGGCAGCAGAACCCATGCTTAGACTGTGGATCCAGGCTGGGAGAGCTGGGAATGTCCAGCCTGGAGAAAAGAACACTCCAAGAAGACCTCAGAGCCCTCTCCAGTGCCTAAAGGAGCTGGAGAGGGACTTGGGACAAGGGATGGAGGAACAGGACACAGGGAATGGCTTCCCACTACCAGAGGACAGGGATGTATGGGATATGGGGAAGAAATTCCTCCCTGGGAGGCTGGTGAGGCCCTGGCACAGGGTGCCCAGAGAAGCTGTGGCTGCCCCTGGATCCCTGGAAGTGTCCAAGGCCAGGCTGGATGGGGCTTGGAGCAGCCTGGGATCGTGGGAGGTGTCCCTGCCCATGGCAGGGGCTGGATTAGCTGACCCGTCCCTTCCAACCCAAACCATTCCAGGTTTCTCCCTGATCCAAGTCAGCACCTCCAGCCCACGCCCGTGCCCGCAGTGCCTCACCTGTGTAGGGCAGCAGGGATTCCACAGCGGATTTAATTCCCGAGAACTGCAGGAGGTTGTCGGGTGCCTCGTGCTTCAGGAGCGTTTCCATGACAGCCTGGGCCTCGTGGCAGTTTCGGGAGTTGGTGTTCCACGTCACCAGGAATGCCAGCACTGCCTCTGTGGGGGAAGGAAGCCTGTCCAGGCTGGCACACGGGAGAGGCCACACTGGAAAACATCCCTGGGGTCCTACAGAGAGGTTCAGCTCCCACGCAGAGACGGAGGCTCCCCATCCCTGGCAGTGTCCAAGGCCAGGCCCTGGTCTAGTGGAAGTGTCCCTGCCCATGGCAGGGGGTGGGACTGGACGATCTTTGATGTCCCTCCCAACCCAAACCATTCCAGGACTGTAGGATTCTAGTTTCAGGTGACAAAACAAGGCTCTGACCCGAAAGCTTTCAGCACTTCAATCCTGCAACAAACCTTTCTGATCCTTGCGGAGCCGAACAATGTTCTCTTCCAGGTGCTTTCTCCCCTCAGGTTCCTTGAGGATGGCTGGAGACAGAAATGAGGGACACCATGGGTGATTTCACTTAGGGAAAACTGAGGCTTTCAGACTAATTACTGGACTTTGTAGCCTTGAACTAGCTGGAAAAGGTGTTCTGGGAAGCAGAGAGGGCAGGAAATGCCTTCAGAGCACGCTCTGGACTCACCCTTGACCACCGTCAACACCGTGTGCGGCCGGTCCAGGGAAATTGCCAGGCCCAGAGCTTTGAGGTACCGTTTCTCATGGAGCAGGTTAGAAAGCTCTTGCTCTCTGGAAAACAAATCAGGGGCGAGGATGAGACCAGTATTTTGGTAGTGGAAAAAACCAAGACTACACAACAAGCAGCAGATTTGGCAATAACAAAGTCCGTGGTGCTTATCAATAAATTCCTCAATTTCCTCACTCCAGTATAGGGGTCAGGTGGAGCTGGATGGCTCCAGGTGTGGACAGTTTCACTGCACAGTTTGCCTTTCACAGCTCTTTATGGCACAAGATCAACTCACTTCATAATCTGCTCCTCCTGTTTAGCCTGTGCTTCTTTCTCCTCAATTTCAGTCACATCCTATAAAAAACAAGATAAAACTTTATCAAATCCAACTTTAATACAGAAGGATTTTGATTTAGCCATCAAGTGATGTGAAGACCAGTTTCTGCAGCAAAATCTTGGGGTCAAGGAATTTAAGTGTTAAATCCAGCAATTCCCAACCTCCCTCCACCAGTGCTGGGGCCCATCTGCTGCTCTGGGGAAATACAGGATGGCCAGAAATTACCCCCAAATCCCAAAATCAGCCTTGCTGACCTAATTTCAAACGGCAGAAAAGGAGGAGAGCACATGAAGAACGAGCAGCTGGGATGCTGAGCTCTTGAATTATCCCGACTATTAACCCAGGGAGGAGCCATCCCCCTGTGCTGTACCTGCCACAGGGTGATGCAGGAGTCACTAGAGGCTGTCACAACCATGTCATCTTTCTTGTTGGAGTGAAGGCCCCAGATTTTATCTTCGTGACCATCTAATGTTTTCACACACTCGTTTGTTTTAATTGTCCACAGTTTTAAGAGACCGTCGGATCCACTTTTGGAAGAGAAACACAACAGAAAGAATCACTGGACAGATCCATTCTTGCCCTGTCCCACCTCAAATATCAGATGACCTTGTGCCATTCCAATGCCTTCCAAACAGAGGCAGAGTTAACTAAAAATGTGGAAGGCAAAATTCACCCTTAGCTCTGTCTATTGTGTCTGTCCCAACCCAGCAATGCCACAGCAGCCACATGGAATCCATGGAACAACTGGAGAAGAGGAAAATTGAAATAACCTCTACAGAAAGCTTGGCCTAAACATGGCACCTCCCTATTAATCTTTCTGAAGACTCTCTGGACACAAGACTGTTCCCTCTTGGTGCTGATGATGAGCTCAGATATTCCCTTAATTCTGGAATCTCCCCAGATCCCCAGGCAGGCACGAACCTGCTGAGCAGCTGAGCCCCTCGGCTCACAAAGATGATCTTCAGCACCGAGGCATCGTGGCCTTCAAAGGTCTGGAAAACAGAAAGGAAGCTCAGCAGTGCCAGAGCCGCTGCCAGGCCTTTGGAGAGATCCAAAAGGATCCGATTTACTCCTAAAGGCCAAAGAAATAAGTTCCAGGTTTTTGAAGGATCCTTAATGAACCCCAAAGTTTTACCCAGGGCAAGGGACAAGGTTCTCATCACCTTCAGACAGCTGAAGTCCCGAAGTCCCCAAAGCTTCAGGGTCCCATCAGCCGAGGAGGTGGCCAAGACCTGATCCATGGGGGAGAACTGCACACACCAGATCCCACGCTTGTGCCCAGAGAAAACCCCCAGGAGGGAGCAGTCGGAGCAGGACCAGAGCTTGGCCAGCCGGTCCTGCGAGCCCGTGGCCAGCAGTTTGTCATTGGGGGACACTGCCACGCTGTTGATGTCCTGGGGAAGCAACAAGAGGAGCAGAAAGAGGGTCAGACCTTGGCTCTGGCTGTGGGACATGGAACAAACGTGGGCTGCAGCACAGGAGAGAGACTGAAGCACCAAAAGGTCAGGGGCAGCTGTACCTTGTCATGGCCCCTCTCAGTCACTCTGGCATGGAGAGGCTCTGGGCTGGAGATCAAGGCTGCTTTTGCTTTGGAAGTAAGGGATTCCGGGATGTTCCAGATCTTGATGGTGCAGTCCTGGCTGCTGGTCACTACGAAGCTTTCCTTCAGCCTGGAAGGAATGAAACCATGAAGTGCAGGGAAACAATTCAGTGGTTTCTCCTCCCTGACTGGGATCTCCACACTCAGCCGCTGCTGGGATGTGGGACAGTGTTTTCATGGCTTTCCAAGCTCTTTCATTTCAGAGTGACTCCCCCATCCCTGGAAGTGTCCAAGACCAGGCTGGACAGGGATTGGAGCAACCTGGGACAGTGGAAGCTGTCCCTGCCCACAGCAGGGGTGGAACTGGATGATCTTAAAGGCCCCTTCCAACCCAAACCATTCCATGATCCCTTCACACTCGGGCACCACAAGAAGCAGGGAGCAGGGATGAGGAGCAGCACAGCTGGGATGGGGGCAGTACCCACTAGGACGTTCCTCTCACTGCCTGTGGTCACAAGGGGGACCCCCCCCCAGTCTGGGTTACCTGGAGCAGGCGACAGCGCCCACGCCGTGGGCATGGCCCAGGCCCTGGGCCACACAGGTCACCCTGCCAGCCCTGCCCATCCGCCACACCCGGATGCTTCTGTCCTGGGGGGAGGAAGGACAGAAAATACTGGAGTTTTCTGGGAAGTCATCAGTACCCTGTGCTTTCATCAAATCCCCAAGCCCAACTGGTCCCTGATATTCCAGCTTGAACCTTCATCTTTGTCACAGCAGGTGACAAGATCAGCCCCCACTCTGGGGTTCCAGCAGGGGGGTTTATTTCTGGTTCTATCAGAGCTTTATTTCGGGTGTATCAGGGCTCTTGGCACCTTTTCCCCCATCAGTCTCATGCTAATAACTTTTCTGAACTCTTAACACCAGACCAGGATGTTTGGAGAAGGAAACATCTCCTTCAGGCCAATAAAATACAACCAGTTTTCCCAGGGACAACGTCAAAAAGGGATAGTGGGAGAACCTTGTATTTGGGGGATGGAGCAGACAAGGATTGTATGAACAAAAAGCCCTTTCTGGAGTTCCAAAAATAATGTAATTTTGCCCACAAGGATCACTAGGAATGAAGAGTTTCATTAAATGCAGAACAGTGACACACCTTGGCACAGGTGACAAACATCAGGCCTTTTCTGAAGACATCCAAAGCCAGGATTGTTTCTAAACAGAAAAAATAAAACCTGGTGGGTGTAGAGCAATACTGAGATGGGACAACAGAAAGGGGTGAGTTAATGAGCCCAGTGCTTAATGAGCCCAGTTAATGAGACAGAGGACAGGTCTGGGACACTGGAACAGGACACCTCCAGTCCCTATGGACTGAGCCTGTCACACACCTACACCTTCAGCTCCAATTTAAACAGATCCCACTGCCAGGGACAGGATGTATCCCACTGTCCCTTTCTCCACACAACTCCCAAACCTGCTGTGATGCTGCTCCAGCAAGAACTCTAGCACTCCTCTCCACCAGAGTCCCAGGAGAAGCTGGATAAAGGAAGAGCTGCCCACATCCCCCTGGCCAGCGCTGTCACACACCTGAGTGGCCGTACAGGATCTGGCAGTGGGATGTTGCCAGCTCAAACACTTTCAGCTGGGGGCTGTTGGTAGCCACAACAATGTGAGAGTCACCAGGGCCCAGGAACTTCGCATCCAGAACCTCCTCGTTGTATCCTGCGAGCTGGAATGGAAACAGTCCAAGAGGGAAAAGGCAGCTGAAGGAGAAGGTGGGAATGGCTGGTTTTCATTTAACACTGGGTGTAATTTCTACAGCCAGGAGGGATTTCTGGCTAGGCCTGTTCTGCTTTCTTGTTTCTGTGTTGGCCTCTGTGCAAAACTCCCCCAAACCAGTGAAATTCCCTGGCACTATGGGACAATTCCAGAACAGGCTGGAGCCAAGGACACCCCTGGGAAAAGCTCTTCCAGAAGCAGAGCTGATCCTGGAGCATGGACAGAGGGAAAGGGAGGCTGAGGGCTGTCACCTGCTTCCTGAGCTGAAGGGTTTGAGCATCATAGAAGATGATGTTGTGCTCCATGGACACGGTGAGGATCTCATTCCTGGCGGGAACAAACTGGCACTGGGAGAGGCTGCGCTCGCTTGGCTCCTCCTGCAGCGCGAAGGGCACAGGCTGGGTGTGCACACAGGCAGCTGTGGCCACGTCCCACACCCTCAGGATGCCTGACAAAACAGGAGAAACCATGGCAGAGCCACTGCTTTACACAGTAGATGTCCAAGGAATATCATCCAAAGCACACTGGGAAAAGCCACAGAGCTCCAAGGCAGGAACGGGCAGGATCCAGTGGGGGTGGCAGGAAAAGCCTCCAAGTTTCGCTTCTTCGGTGCAAATCAAACTCATCGAGTTTGAAAACAGAGATAAATGTGTTTGAGTATTAAATGGATCAGAGCATGCCTGCCCCATCCTGCTCACCCACTCCTGCCCGAGGAACTCAGGAGCAGGCTCTGCTCTCCAGCCACATGGGGAACACATATCCCAGGAATAACTGCAGTGAAGTGACTGAAGTGCCACCCTTCAGGCTCCAAACGTGGCAGTGACACCCACCTTTGCTGCCAGCTGTGACAAAGTGCAGCCCTTGTTTCTTCACACCCAGCTGAGAGAAATCTCCCTCTTCAGGCAACAACACAGCAGCTTCCACGGTCTGCAAGAGTCAGAGAGGCACAGAACCAGAGCTGAAAATCCCTGGGAAGGGAGAGAAACCTGATTTCACAATGTACAGACCGTAAAGAGGGAGACCATGGCCTAGAAACTACAAAGGACCTCAAAGGAAGAAACAAAAACCGGTTTCACCTCATAGACAGGGACGGTTCGTTTGCTCTGCCTGGTCTCCAGGTCCCAAACCATGCAGATCTTATCACGGCCAGAGCTGCAATTGAAAAGCTCAGTTTTAGTGCTAAATCAGTTCAGCTTGGCTCTGGGTGCAAATTTGGCACTGTGGGAGTTCAACACCTCTCTGAAGAATCAAAGGGAGGGAGAGCACCAGCATTCCCTGTGCCAGCACAGGATATTCCCAGAAACACAGGCAGGTTGGATGGGGCTTGGAGCAGCCTGGGATAGTAGAAGATGTCCCTGCCCATGGCAGGGGGTGGCACTGGATGGGCTTTAAGGTTCTTTCCAACCCAAACCATTCCATGGTTCCAACGTACAGGTGCTGACATTGAACATTGTACCAACCCTTCCTTCTTTCCAAGAACCCGCCCAGACCCGCCAGAATCCACCAGTCCTGCAGGAGGTGAACAGATGGAGGTTCAAGCCCTGCCAGGAGGTACCTCAGGAGGGTGTTCCCATCTGCAAATGCCAGCGAGGTGACAGCACTGAAGTGCCCGTCCAGCACTGCCACACATTTGCTGGAATTCAGGTCCCAGATGCGGATCTTGTAATCAATGCAGGAGGAGAAGAGCTGCAGGCGGGAGATGTCCGGGTGGAACTCGACCAGGCTGGGCAGGAGGAGAGAACAGGACAGGAATAAACCACCCAACCTTTAAATAATGCACATCCCACAGCAGGACAGGCTGGATGGGCTTGGAGCCTCCTGGGCTAGTGGGAGGTGTCCCTGCCCAACAACCCTGTGATTCCATGAGAATTTTTGATCAAGCGGTTTCCTCTTTGGGCAAAATCAGCCATAACCCTGCTCTCAAAAACCAGGAAGAGCCCAGAACCTGCTTGGAATGGACCTTCATGTTCCATTAACTCAAGAATTCCCCATCAATCCCAGTATCCCATCACAGCCAGGGACTGACAAACACGATTTGTCCTTACTGTACCACTCCAGAGGATCCTTTCAGGTTGTGTGTGCAGTAGTGTTTGACCATATCCCAGATCTTAATGGTGCTGTCGCAGCCACCTGGGAAAAGAAGGACATCTGGGAATGAACTCTGAAGGAGAGACATGGGAAGTCAGCAGATCCCCAAACTGGACATGGCACTGAAGCACTGAACCTCTCCTGACCGTACAGTCAGGAGGTCGCTGCCAAGGGAAGTTCTCCAGGAGCAGAAGATCCCTTGGGTCACCCCCAGCGTGACAGTGCTGGCTCGTACCTGTGGCCAGCAGGGTGGCCGTGGGGTCGAAGGCCATGGTGGCCACGGGCGCGGTGTGCACGGCTCGCCAGGTGCGCTCACAGCTGGGCTCCCTCCAGTGCCACTGGCGCAGCAGCAGCGCCCGGCTCCCCGTCACCAGCACCTGGGAACGGGGCAGGGGAAGCACCCTTAGCCACGGATTCACTGACTGGGTTTGGGTTTCTGTCGGTCCCACGCAGGGCCCGGAGGTGCTGCTGCTGTCTGAGTCTGACCCAGAGGGAAGCGCCTGAGAAGGCTCCAGGGGGATCTCGGGAAGCACAGAGGGCATGGAATACGATCATGGAATATCCTGACTTGGAAGGGATGCACAAGGATCATCGAGTCCAGCCCCTGGCCCTGCACAGACACCCCAAAATCCCCCCTGCTCCTGGCTCAGCCTGTCCCAGGCCCCCAGCACAAACCCACCTCGTCATCAGGGCTGAGCACGAATGCTGTGACATCCTCTTCCTCATCCTGGGAAAACAGAAGGGGAATCCCACAGTTAAATCATCCCTGGAGAGACCTCAGAGGTCCCTTCTCCACGCGGCTCTGCTGACACCGAGCATAGCTCGGAGACCACCCAAAAACCTGTGCCTGGATCCGTTCCCACCCTCCTTGCACTCCTCACTCCTGGGAGCTTCATATGCACAGTGGGAAAACCCCCCGGGAGCCTCGGAAAACCCTCCGGAGAGGCCGATCCCCGTCACCTGCTGGAGGCTGTGCAGGAGAGCTCCTGTTTCCACATCGATGACGTTGACTTTGCTCCCACAGGGGCAGAACATGAACTTCCCATCGCGGCTTATCTGGAGAAAAGGGATCGGGAACAGGAACGTTAGAGACACGAGGCGCGACTTTCCCAAATGTCCCACCAGAGCCGGGATTACCTGGATTCGCCCTCCCTTGTAGAACGGCTCGATCTTCCGCGTCGCGGCGTAGCTAGAAGGGAAAGAGACGCGCGGAGAGGCCCCGTTAAAGCGGAGCGGCGGTGGCGCCGCGCAGCCCGGCCCGGCCCTTCACTCGCCCTCGCAGCCCCAGCCCGGTCCCTTCACTCGCCCTCGCAGCCCCAGCCCGGTCCCGCCGCTCCCTCACTTGCTCTTGAAGCGCACGGGGGCGACAGCGGCGGCCGGGTCCGTGTCCGCCATGGCCGCGGCCCACGTGCTTCCGGCTGCCACTTCCGGCAAGCGGGGAACACTTCCGGCCCCGGCAGTGATGTAACATGGAAGCACCACCAGCGCCACGCTGGGAGCGGGCAAGGGGCGGCTCCGGGGTAACAGGATAGAGATTCCCATTGCTCCGTGCTAGCGGCGACAGCTCGGCCCGCAGCGGCTTCTGCGGTGCATCTTCTCAGCGATCCAGAGCGTTCTCCAGCGAAACATTCCCTCCCCGCCCCAAGGAAGCGACTTCCCTGGTCCGACCACAGCGTACAGCAGGACTTTTGACAATTAGAAAGAAACGAGACGCTCCATCTTTTAAGCATTTCATCTTTTATTGCACATCAAAATACAAAAACGAAATGTTTCCAGCTGTGACTCCCTTGTCGCCGTCCGTCACGGCATCCCCCTGCTCCTCACAGCTCCTCCGGGGAAGGGATCACCATGGAACCGTCAGCCCAGCCCACGGCGGGGCCGCGGCTCCCACTGGCCAGGCAGGGGCACCTGCTACAGGAGAACAAAGAGCTCTGAGAAACAGCCACTACAACCCCCTCATTGCCGGTACCCGCCGGGCACGGGGCTTATGGGAACATGGGTTTCATTCCCCACACACAGTCGTGGGCAATAAGCTTAATGTTCCCGATGCTATGGGCGCTGTTATCTCACCCGGGGCCACAGCAGACCCCGAGTGATTTTCAGACCGCGCCGGACGCTACCGCGGCCCCCGGAGCGCCTTCCCGGGACGCTCCCTGCACCCCCCCCGGCCCGGCCGGGCTCCGGCTCGGGCAGCGCCATAACCACTTCCCAGCAGAGCTTTACAAAGGTTAAATGCGCACAGAAGGAGGGAGCTGTGGCAGGGCTCTCCCGCGCACAGCAGAACACACGTGCTCACCTGCCGCCGCCCCGCCGCGCACTGAGCGCTCCGAGCGTGCGCGCCCTGTTATCCCGGGAGCCGCGCCCGCCCCGCGCTCTGTATAATTTACCGTAAGTGCCTCATCCTGCGCTGCGACATATTCCACATTCAGCTCTCGGGGCGAGCACTGCCGGGCGCTGCTCTCGCGAGATGCCCGCGCACTATAAATAGCGGGCGGCGCGGCAGCGCGGCCTTCTACGCTGAGAGATCACGTAAGTACAGCGGGAGCGATGGCGGCGGGCACCGCGCAGCCCCGGGTCCATCCGGCCCCATCCGCGACCGGCAGGGCCCGGCTGATGCCCCGCTTTGTTCCAGCAAATGGCGGACGACGCCGGTGCTGCGGGAGGAGCGGGAGCGGCCCGCGGGGGCTTCCGCGGTGGATTCGGGACCGGGCTGCGGGGCCGCGGCCGCGGCCGCGGGAGGGGCCGCGGGAGAGGCCGCGGAGCCCGCGGAGGCAAAGCCGAGGATAAGGAGGTGAGTGGGGACCGGGAGTGCGGGACCCGGGACCGGGGGTGCTGCCAGCCTCGAGGATGGGGCAGCAGAGCCGGGTCCCGGCGGCTGCTGGCACCTGGTGACTCTTCCTCCTGGATCTCTTTGCTAGTGGATTCCTGTCACCAAACTCGGTCGCCTGGTCAAGGATATGAAGATCAAGTCTCTGGAGGAGATTTATCTATTCTCGCTTCCCATCAAGGTGAGTTGCTATGGACATGGGAAGTGATGGGTCAGGGAAATGCTCCATAGGCTGGAGCCAGGCTGGGAGAGCTGGGGGTGTTCACCGGGAGAGAGGCTCCGGGAGACCTGAGAGCCCTTCTCAGCGCCTAAAGAGGCTCCAGGAGAGCTGGAGAGGGACTGTGGACAAAAGCCTGGAGGAACAGGACAAGGGGGAATGGCTTCCCACTGCCAGAGAGCAGGGTTAGATGGGATATTGAGACGGAGATCCTGGCTGTGAGGGTGGGGAGGCCCTGGCACAGGTTGCCCAGAGAAGCTGTGGCTGGAAGTGTCCAAGGAAGGCCTGGTTGGACAGGGCTTGGAGACCCTGGGATAGTGGAAGATGTCACTGTCCTTGGGAGGGAGTTGAATTAGCTGACCTTTGAGATCCCTGCCAACCCAAACCATTCCAGGATTCCATTATTTCTGTGTGCTCAATGCCTGACTTTTGCAGGAGTCGGAGATCATCGATTTCTTCCTGGGCTCCTCGCTGAAGGATGAGGTGCTAAAGATTATGCCTGTGCAGAAACAGACCCGTGCTGGGCAGCGCACTAGGTTCAAGGTAATCGTGTTCTTCTGGATCCTCGCATTCACAACTTCCCTTCTGCATTTTTGATGTCATTTTAATCACTCCAAATCCCTGTTTCTGTCACATCTAGTAAATATTTTGCTGTGAGGACCACTAGTAGTTTACTAAATGTATTAACTTTAATGCCTCGGTGATATGTGCCAGTGTTCCTTGAAGCAGCACTGGCCTAAAAGTTGTATTGTGACACTTTTAAACTTCTTTTAACCAAACTATTCTGAGACCGCAGATTTTAGTTGTTCTTGCACAGCAGTGCTGGATTTTCAGGGAGAAGTTTTGGGTATAAAGAGGGAATGCTGTTAGGAAATCATGGGAAGGTCTGACCAGCATGAGGCTGCAGCAGGGAACTGAATCCCAGTGCTTTAACCTTGTTGATTTTGACTGAAGGATGAACTCTGAGGGGAAAAACATGTTTGAAGGACTGTGTGTAAGGTTTGGGGGTGAGCTGAGCACACACCATGGAGTATCCCTGGTGGGAGATGCCACTGAGGAAGCAGTGAAAACTCTTCTTCTGCCTGCAGGCGTTTGTCGCTATTGGGGACTACAACGGCCACGTGGGGCTGGGTGTGAAATGCTCCAAGGAGGTGGCCACAGCCATCCGCGGGGCCATCATCCTGGCCAAGCTGTCCATCGTGCCCGTGCGACGCGGGTACTGGGGCAACAAGATCGGGAAGCCGCACACGGTGCCCTGCAAGGTGAGTGTCCCTCGCTGGCCTGGCCCTGGGGGCTGTTCAGGGGCTGTGTTCTGGAGGTGTGACGCGTTGTGTCCCTGCAGGTCACCGGGCGCTGCGGCTCCGTGCTGGTGCGCCTGATCCCAGCTCCCCGTGGCACCGGGATCGTGTCCGCCCCTGTCCCCAAGAAGCTGCTGATGATGGCTGGCATTGATGACTGCTACACGTCAGCGCGGGGCTGCACGGCCACCCTCGGCAACTTCGGTGAGCTCTGGGGCCGGCACGTAGCTTACGGCCTCTTCTGTCACTGATGGAGCACCGCATCTCCATTTTGTAGTGGTTTGTGCCTCTAGCAGTGAAGCAGAAGCCATGACTTCTGCTGACAGTGCAGGTTAGTCCTGCTGCAGGTTCTGTGAAAGTTAATTACCGAAATGTGGGGTTTTACACCTGTGGATGTTCCCAAATCTCCCAATCTGCGCGATTGCACTTGTGTGCCGTAGTGTAATTGTCGTAACTGGAGAGAGAGAGAAACCTGACTTTTGTGGGTTCATCAGAGAGACCCTCCCATGGTCTCCCTGGTCCTTTCAAAATTCCACACTTTTGCAACAGGGGGTATTTTGGAGCTGTGGGCGCGATCAGTGGGCTGGTTCTGCAGCAGCTGACGGGCAGTGTGTGACATCTCTCTGCAGCTAAAGCCACCTTCGATGCCATCTCCAAAACCTACAGTTACCTGACTCCTGACCTCTGGAAAGAGACTGTCTTCACCAAATCTCCTTACCAGGTAAGAGCATTTCGGTAACTTGCAGCTCAAATCTTACACTTCCTGCCCCTCAGATTCAGGTTTCTGTGCCCAAAGAATTGGTTGCTGTAAAGTTGAGCTACCGCAGCCCCACATGCACACCAGGGATGGGAAGTGGTGCTGAGGAACCCGTGAGAGGGGTTTGAGGGAATAACCCACTGTTGATGTGTTTTTTGCAGGAGTTCACTGATCATCTGGCCAAGACCCACACGAGAGTGTCGGTGCAGAGGACCCAGGCAGCTGCTGTGGCCACAACCTAAGTGGGTTTTCTACAAGAATAAAGCGATCAGAGAACCAGGAACTGGTGGCTGGTGTGATGGGGGGTTGGTGCACGGGACAGGAGGGTTAAATCATGGAACAGGTTGGGTTGGAAAGGACCTGGAAGCTCATTGAGTTCCAACTCCTGCCATGGGACACCTTCCACTATCCCAGACTGCTCCAAGTTCTGTCCAGCCTGGCCTTGGGCACTTCCAGGGGTACCACCTTTACCCAAACTGAGGGAATTCTCAGCCAGCACTGGGCAGAGCAGCATGAAGTGTTCTGCTGGCTCATGGAGGAGAGGAAGAGGTTCAGAGGGCAAATCCCAGTACTGGCAGCCCCAAGTGCCTGTAGTTGAGGGCTTGCAGAGCTCTTCAAAGAATGAATACGGATCCCAACTGTACAGATGTCTTTATTGTGGAGGCCAACAGCACCAGAGGTCAAAGAAGCAACATGCACCTAGAACCAGCACCATAGAGGGAGGAACTGTTTTAGCTTGAGTTCTCTTGTGCTGCTTTCCTCTCCTCCATCATCCTGTGCTTCTGCTTCATCAGGCACGTCCGTGCATTCCCATGGTAACCCAGATCACCGTCTGAAAAAGAATGGAAATGTCAGAGCAGTGCCTCCCACAAGCCTGTGTTCCATGACAAGTGTGGGGCGTGGTTTCAGACCCCCTTTCCCTGTGCGCTGCTGCCATACTCACATCTATCCTGGTAGGCTTTGGTGACCTGTGCCAGCAGCTCCATCTCCTTGGCACAGTTCTGGAACTGGTTAGGCCCTTCTCTGTGCTGGCACGCAGTCATTCTTTCCCGGACTATCTCCACGATTTCCTGATCAACCATCCTGCGGGAAAGATGGTGATGAATGCAACAGCAGCCATGAGATGACAGAAAAGCTGAACCAGTGGGTGAGGACACCCTGTGGAATGTCAGCTCTGGGATTTTCAGGGTCTGGGTCCCTAATGCCCCCATGCCAGGTGTGCTGCAGGGACAGCAGGACACTGATGGGTAATGGGGTGGGCCGGAGGTGCTGCCTCAGCACCTCAACATCTACCAAAATGTTGCAGGTTCCAGAGTTGTGTGCTCTGCAGTGACCTCGCCTGGGGACAGTCCAGGGGCAGCCATACCTGTCCCTCCTCCACTGAGCCTCGGCCTCATAGTAGCACAAGTAGTCACCATCCAGGCACTGGCTCAGGTCAGGCACACGGCGGAACTTCTGGTGGTAGTAGTAGAACTTGTTCTTGGTTTGCCACCGCTCGATCCACTCTGCAGGGACAGGCCGGTCACACACCCCAGCTCCGAGGGGCAGCACAGCCCCAGTGCTGGCACAGCCTGGTGCCGCCTTCCCTGGCAGCAGCAGTGGGTCCATCACTGTGTCCAGCTCATGCCCACCTGTGTGTCTGTCCCTCTGTGCTGTGTGTTACTGTGTCGCTGTATCCCAAGCCCCTGCACCTCTCCCAGTGTCCATGCTGTGTCCCATGTCCCTGTCCCGCTATCAACAGTGTACTTGTCTGTGTCTCATGTCCCTGTGTCTGTCCTACTATCCAAGCTGTGTTCTTGTCTGTCCTATGTCCCTGTGCCCATGCTGTGGTCTATGCGTCCCCTGTCCATCTCTGTCCCTCTGTCCACGCCGTGTATCTGTCTGTGTCCCATGTCCCTGTGTCCCGTCCGTCTGTCTGCCCGTTGCTGTTACTGCCACGACCAGTGTCCCCGTGTCCTTGCGTGTGCCCTTTGCCTGTCCAGGTGCCCGTGTCCTCACGCCTTTGCCCCGTGCCCCGGTGTGCCCGTCCCTGTGTCCCCGTCCCCGGGTCGCTGCTCAACTCCCACAGGGC
>VXBT01002055.1:46463-65965 GCA_013400235.1 Oriolus oriolus | reverse complement strand
GGGGACGGGGCGGGGCGGGTGGGGGTCTCGTCCCGCCGGTACCTCGGAGGAAGGTGACGGGCGCGTCGAAGACATAGCCGAAGGCGCTCTGGAAGAAGTTGACGGGGTTGGGTACCGACGTGGTCCTCTCGGAGACGGGGGTGCGGGTCGGCGGCACCTTGTACGCCTCCCAGTCGTGATCCTCCGGCATTGCGGCGGCAGCGGCGAAAGATGGCGGCGACCCCTGAGGGGGCGGGAGCGCGGGAATATGGGGGTGACCCTTGAGGGGGCGGGGCAGCGGGAATATGGCGGCGGGCCCGGGGGACGGGGGGGGGTGGTAGNCACGGCGGGAGTTGTAGTGCGTATCTCCCTCCTCCGTGAGGGGATCCCAGGGTCGGGTTGGAGGAGCCTGCGGTGTGTCCTGCCTGTCCCGCCTCCCTGCTCAGCAGGGCCATCCCACAGCACATGGCACAGGACTGTGTACAAATGGCTCTGGAATATCCCCGGTGAGGGAGACTCCACACCCTCTGTGGGATCTGTTCCAGTGCTCGATCACTGCACAGGGATAAAGTTCTTCCTCATATGCAGGGGGAATTCCTGGGATCAGGCCCTGCCCGTGGCTCTGGGGCCATTGCTGGGCCCCCGGAGCAGAGCCTGGGCCCTGCTCGGAGCCGTCCCTGCAGCCAGGGACACCCAGGGCTGAGGGCCCCTCTCAGCTGGGGCTCCTCTCGAGCCTGAGCAGCCCCGGCTCCCTCAGCCCTTCCTGGGCACGGAGATGCTCCAGGCCCTTCCTCAGCTCCGCAGCCTCCGCTGGCCCCGCTCCAGGAGCTCCCTGTCCCTGCTGTGCTGAGGAACTCAGAGCTGGACACTGCACTGCTGATGTGCCTCACAGGCCTGAGCAGAGGGACAGCTCCTGACTTGTTGGGATTGTTTCCCACTGACAGAGGGCAGGGTTAAATGGGATATCAGAGAGAAATCCTTCCCTCAAAGGGTGGGCAGGCCGTGGCACAGGTTGCCCAGAAAAGCTGTGGCTGTCCCATCCCTGGAAGTGTCCAAGGCTGGGTTGGACGAGGCTTGGAGCAACCTGGGATAGTGGAAGGTGTCCCTGCCCGTGGCAGGGGTTGGAACTGAATGGTTTTTAAGGTCCCTTCCAATCCAAGCTGTTCTATGATTCCAAGATCTATTGTGTCTATCTCTTTTCCAGTCAGAATCACAAAGCCTTTTTGCCAGGGCTGACACAGAGATTTTCAGTCTGTGCTGGGGGTACCTGGTGCAGGTGTTCACAGCTCTGGGCGTGTGGTGCCCGTTTGGAAACTTCCCTAATTCAGGAAACTGCCCTAATTCCTGCCATTCACATTGGAGTTGTTCAGGAGGGAGAAGCGTAAACTGAGCCAGCAGCAACTGACCTTTATCACACCACAACTGTCGTGTCCAACCTGCCAGGAATGAAATGAATATCGCAGCGGGTGAAGCGAGCGGCTAAATTTGTGTCTTCAGACCCATAACCATCTTAAGTATTAATCTGGGGAGGCACTTCCTGACAGCCTCTCTCTGCTGCTGCCCCGGGCTGAAGACGTCCCATGGTTGGTACAGCTCTGCTGGAGTCGCTTGTGTGCGGAGGGTCAGCGAGCAGGGCTGGGTTATGCTCCTGGTAGTGCTGCTGGAATGGGGTCAGAATCCTCAGAGTTCCACTCAGGCTGGAAAATGAGCTTGGTGTAAAGCACAGCTGGGCACTGGGACTGATCTGAGCTAGGAAGGAGCTGCAGTGGGTGCAGGACTAACCCTTTGCTGCTTGTGGTTGAGGTTTATGTATTTATCTCTTCTCGTCTGGCTTTCAAGGTGCATTTAGAACCTGTGCATGTTCCTGTTACCCATTCCTTTGGGCATCCTTTCCCCTGTGTTCCTGATTGATCCTTAGCTGTGCTTCTTTTGTGCCATTTGCCTTGATGACACCAAGCCCAGGAATTCCAAGTAGGCCTTTTTGGTGCTGCAGGATAACAAATAAATCATTATAATTAAGAGCACAGAAGGACAGACCTAGTAAAGAAAGTATTTTTCTTTCAAAGTCCTTCTGAGGAAGCTGAAGGAGGGAGATCATGTTAAGTTTTTTATTTAAGTGGCATCATTTGTCCAGAAAGACCAAGAGAGTGTGAATTTAGTAAATTCACACTGACAGAGAGTAGATTTAGGCTGGGTATTAGGAAGAAATCCTTTCCTTGTGAGAGTGGGGAGGCCCTGGCACAGGGTGCCCAGAGAAGCTGTGGCTGCCTCTGGATCCCTGGCAGTGTCCAAGGCCAGGCTGGACAGGGCTTGGAGCACCCTGGGATAGTGGAGGGTATTCCTGCCCATGGCAGGGGGTGGGACTGGATGGGCTTTCAGGTTCCTTCCGCCCCAAAGCACTCCAGTATTCTAAGACATTTTTCCACGTGCATGATAGAAGCTCGAACAAAATCCCACCCTGTTACGACTCAGGGAAGAGTCCAGAATCTCTGTGGCATTCCCATGTAAAAGGGGGGGAATTTTTTCGTGCTTTTTGTTGTTTTTCCCTTTGCCCTATTTCCCGGGAGCTGAGAGTGAAGCCGCCCTTTGCTGTTCCTCTCCGCAGTCCCACCGCAAGTTCTCTGCTCCCAGGCACGGCCACCTGGGCTTCCTGCCCCACAAGCGGAGCTGCCGGCACCGAGGGAAGGTGAAGGCCTGGCCCAAGGATGACCCCAGCAAACCAGTCCACCTGACAGCTTTCCTGGGCTACAAGGCTGGAATGACCCACACTGTGCGGGAGGTGCACAGGCCTGGGCTCAGTAAGGCTTGGCTGCAGCAGGGCCACATCCAGGAGGGAAAGGAGGGGATAGGCTTGTTGGGAAAGGCTGTTTCTGGAAAGGGGTGGTGGAGCCCACAGCTTCTAGGTTAAATCCTGGCTGTCCAGATCTTGGATGGTCAAAGGCCACCTCAGCATGGGCTGAGTGTGGGGGTTCCTGGAAATCTCCACACTGGGATGGTGAGTGGTGGTTTGGGAGATGGGAAGGCTGGGGCTGGCTGAGGCTGAACATGACCTTTCCCCCAGCACTCTCTGTGACAGCTGGAATCCTCCAGGGAATGACCTGATCCTAGAGGATGCCGAGCACCACTTCCCTTTGCTGCCTTGCAGAGGTCTCCAAGCGGGAAGAGGTGGAGGCCGTGACCATCATCGAGACCCCCCCGATGGTGGTGGTGGGGGTCGTGGGCTACATCGAGACACCCAAGGGCTTGAGGAATTTCAAGACAGTTTTTGCTGAGCACATCAGCGACGAGTGCCGGCGGCGCTTCTACAAGAACTGGTGTGTGCTCCCAAAAAGGGTCATTAAACATTGGAACTCCCCAGGGAGGTGGTGGAGTCACCACCCTGGAGGTGCCCAAGGCACCACTGGCTGTGGCACTCAGTGTTCTGGGCTGGTTGACAAGGTGGGGATCAGTCACAAGTTGCACTCGATAATCTTGGAGGGCTTTTCCAACCTCCGTGATTCGTGGATTCCCAGAGTGGAGAGTTTCCTGGGGGGCTGCCTGTGAGGGATCTCTGGCAGGAACTCCACAGGCTCTCCAGGATGCCCAAACAGCTCAGCTCCTGTGGAGTGAAACTGCTGCTTATTTAGTCATGCACAGAGACACTGCAAACAGCCTGGTGCTGGGGAGCAGCATATGCATATGTAAATTTATTCTAATAGTCGAACCAAGTTAGCTCCCTCCACAATATCATATGGCAGGTTCCTTTTCCCTTGTGTAGCTTGGGCTCGTGGGCTCCACAGTTAACTGGAATTCTTGAGCTGGAGTGAAACCAGATTTGCCAGGGGGAATATTGGTGCAGAATGTGGCTCCTGGCCCTCATAAATATCAACACCCCTCAGCAGAGAGGGAAGTGGAAACACGAATTTCCTCGCTGTAGGAATTGTGTCTCCTGTGACAGTGCCATGGAGACCCACCCACTGCATGCCCCTGATCCCTGTTTTCTCCTGTCAGCCCTTTCCACAGCTCATCCACTTCCTTCTTCCCACCCAAAGCCCTTGACAGTCAGGTGAGGCTCAGGTACCCACAGGTACCAGGGAAGGGCCTGGCTGCTTTGTGATTTCCTAGCTGTAGGAATCTCCTGTAACAGTGCCATGGAGACCCACCCACCACAAGCCTCTGATCCCTGCTTTCTCCTGTCTCTGATTTTGCGCCTGTATTTTGATGGTGCTGAGTCAGTCAGTGGGAGACAACTGCATTTCTCATGCAGAAAGGTTTGAATTACCCTTGAACAAGACCTTTTCACGGCTCATTATCCACTTTCCTCTTCCCACCTCAAGGTCCCGACAGTCAGGTGAGGCTCAGGTATCCACAGGTTCCTTGTGCCTCCAAGGAGGCGCCTGACAAGGTGACCTGTCCCCTCTCTGCACTGTCACAAGCCCTTTATCAGCTCTGATGGATGTCAAACCACTTCTGTTGTAGGCACAAGAGCAAGAAGAAGGCGTTCACCAAGTACTGCAAAAAATGGCAGGATGAGGCTGGGAAAAGGCAGCTGGAGAAGGATTTTGCAGCCATGAAGAAGTACTGCAAGGTCATCCGTGTCATTATGCACACACAGGTCAGAGCCTCCCCTCCAGCGTGGGCCGGGGGGGCTCGGGGGCTTCCTCAGCTCTGAAGGGCCTGGAAATGGGATCAGGGGGTGTTTTGGTGGGGTCACAGAGGCTGAGAGAGGAGAGGGTGTGAGACAGGGCGATGGGAGGTGCTGACCTCTCCAGCTGCCTCCTGACCTCCCAGTCCCCTCCCAGAGCTCCCCGCTCCAGGATTGCCTCAGGGGCTGTGGTTTGGGAACACTGGGGAGCCCCCACATCCCTATGGGAGCACACACACCCTGTGGAAGAGAGCAAGAGGAGGGCGGAGCCTGGGCAGGTCCTGAGTCCTGTGTCAGCAAGGGACCTTGGGCCTCATGATCACCTCAAATTAGCAACTGGTGTCAAATGTTTTGGGCAAAAATAACCCCACGGGCAGGCACAGTTTTGCCAGATGCTGATTGCTGGATATACAGGGGCCCATTTTCACGCTGATCCCCAGAGTTAAGGGCTGCTTTGGAGTCTGGGGGAGAGCTAAGTTGGCTCAAGGCCAGATGGGGTCTCTGGGCTCAAGGACAAGGAGCTGGCTCCACAAGATCCCAGATATAAAGAGCTGCTGGCCCAGGGCTGCTATGAAAGGGGGTGAGTGTGGCAGACAGGGTGGTGAAGCAGTGGCTCTGCTCACCCCTGTGCCCCTCACAGATTGTGAGTGACCCAGCCCTGCTGCACCCTCGTGTCTGTGGGGCGAGGGGCCACGTGTCACCCTAAAACACTGTGTGCTGCAGATGAGGCTGCTCCCACTGAGGCAGAAGAAGGCCCACATTATGGAGATCCAGCTGAATGGGGGGACAGTGGCTGAGAAAGTCGACTGGGTCCGGGAGAGGCTGGAGAAGCAGATCTCTGTGCACAGCGTCTTCAGCCAGAATGAGATGATCGATGTCATCGGCGTGACCAAGGGGCACGGGATGAAAGGTACAGGGGTTTGGGCCTGTCCTTCTCACATGGCTCTGCCCATCAGGTGGTTTTGGGGTAGGAGGGTGTTAACAACACTGAGAACCCCCAATTTTTTGTCGAGGGAGTAGTAAAGAGCCTCCGGATCTTAAGCATGACATCCAGTTCTGTTGTGGCAAAGTTTGGTTTCCTTAATCTCAGGGATTCCAGCAAGGCAAAAATGCAACAGGGGCATCTCTGATGTAGATACAAAGGAGCTGACAAGGTAATCTCTGGTGGAAAGATTTTCCGAGATTAAGGCCAGTGAAAGCTGTGTTGTCTGCTGTGCTCAGAGGCCTCCCAGGAGGCTCAGAGGCAGTGTCAGTACATAAAGCAACCAGGTCCAATGGGAGGTGTCCCTGCCTGTGGCAGGGCTTGGAACTGGGTGGTCTTTATGGTCCCTTCCAATCCAAACCATTCTGTGTGAATGTCTCACAAACTCCACATGTACAGGGGTGTGTGAGTGTCCCTGGGTGTGTGCATGGAACACATCTCAGTCTGATCAGAGCTGTGGGAAGTGAGAACAGCTCCTGATCTCCTCCCAACATGGCCTCCTCTGAGAACCACAGGAGAATGATGGGACCCTCCCTCAGGAGAACAATGGGACTTTCCCTCAGGAGAACAATGGGACTTTCCCTCAGGAGAACAATGGGACTTTCCCTCAGCGGAACAATGGGACTTTCCCTCAGGAGAGCGATGGGACTCTCCTTCCCCAGCCCCAGCCCTGCCCCTCCCTGCTGACCCTGCCCGCTGTTCCCATGCTCCCAGGGGTGACCAGCCGCTGGCACACCAAGAAGCTGCCCAGGAAGACACACAAGGGCCTGCGGAAGGTGGCCTGCATCGGGGCCTGGCACCCGGCCCGCGTGGGCTACTCCATCGCCCGGGCTGGCCAGAAGGGCTACCACCACCGCACTGAGATCAACAAGAAGGTACGGCCCAGGGGGGCTCCCTCAGGCCTCCCATCCTGTCACCACCCTCCTTCCCACGGTGCCCTCAGCTGCCCTTATCCTCCCAGATATTTCTGTAGACATCTCCGTGTCTTTCCTGGTGCTTTTCTGCTGCTCGAGGGCACACCTTGGTGAAAGCTATGTGATTCTGTGGGGGATTCTGTCACCCTGTGAAGCTCCTCAGCAAGGGGCAGGAGAGTCTCCATCTCTGCTGCCTCTCTGTTCCCAGATTTACCGCATTGGCCATGGGATCCACGTGGAGGATGGCAAAGTGGTGAGGAACAACGCCTCAACGCACTACGATATCACGGAGAAGACCATCACGCCTCTGGTAAGGGCTGAGGGGTGACAGGGCTGTGACTCTCCTGACTCTCCCAGCCAGCTCTCCTGCCCACCAACCCCTCTGCTCTCCCCACAGGGTGGTTTCCCTCACTACGGGGAGGTCAACAACGACTTCCTCATGCTGAAGGGCTGCGTGGTGGGCACCAGGAAGCGCGTGCTCACCCTCCGGAAGGTGAGAGCACCAGGCTGGGATGGGCTGCAGCTCTCCAGTGACACACTCCCCACATGGAGAACCCTCCAAATGCTGGGCAGGGACTCTGGGAGGGTCCTTGGTGCTGTGTTACACATGAGTATGGTGCTGAGGCCATTGGCAGGTGGAGGGTGTGTGGAGTGGGCAGGTGGATGGAGCCTCTCTGGAGAGCTTCAGAGTTCTGAGGGCTGTGGTTCACTTCAGAAATGAAACCTTGGATTGTTACAGAAAGGGTGATTGGGCATTGGAATGGGCTGCCCAGGGAGGTGGTGGAGTCACTGGTGTTTAAGGACAGACTAGATGTGGCACTCAGTGCCATGGTCTGGTTGACAAGGTGGTGTTAGGTCATAGGTTGGACTTGGTGATCTCAGACGTCTTTTCCAGTGTAGTTGATTCTGTGATTCTGTGAAATGCTCAGTGAAGAGCAGCTCTGCAAGCTCTCCACCACCTGAGCCCCAAGGTGTTGCTCTGAGGACACAGATTTTTGAGGAGATATTTGTTTAGAGGATATTCCAGCCCTGCTTCCATGAGAGCAGCTGTCCTGATTTTCTGTAATGATTATCCTGATGTGTTGTGACTGCTCTTTCCCAGTCCCTCCTGGTGCACTCGAGCCGCCGGGCCCATGAAGCCATCGAGCTCAAATTCATTGACACCACTTCTAAATTTGGCCATGGCCGCTTCCAGACAGCTCAGGAAAAGAGAGCTTTCATGGTGAGTTTCTCAGGCTGCCTCCAGCTCATCGTGGGGCTAAAGCAACTGACTGACTCCAACCAAGCATCTTCCAGGTGTCCATGGGCAGGGAGGTGGAACTGGATGAGTTTTATGTCCCTTCCAACCCAAACCATTCCAGGATTCTGTGATTCCACGATTCTATGATCTGTTTCTCAGTACAACAACAGCCAAATGAATGTTTGAGACTCTCTTGCCTAAAGACAGACACGAGTTCAGCTCACACAGCAGAAATGATGCTAAGGAAGAACAGGATGGTTGTGTGAGTGATCCAAGACAACTCAACCAGCAAATAAGAGACCATATGGGCAACCACTTCCCATTTACCATGGGAAGTTTTAAACAAGCAGTTAACTTGGCAGGCACTGTCTTGGCCATATGGTCCCTTTCACTTGGAATTGTGCACTGCTTTGATTTGTTTGGAATGATTTATAGCTTTAATGTTCTTAGAGGAAAAAAGTTTGAGTCAAATTCAGATGCAAATTTGTGGTGCTTTTGTCAGTAGCTTTCAAGAAGGCCAAGCTGTGTATTTTTCTTAAATCCGGGGCAAAAATATATATAATTAAATAATCCAAACACAGCAGTCTCCTAAATAGTTTTGCAGCCTTCACCAGGCTGGTGCAAGTCTGAGTGTGAAGTGGAGGAAGCACTGAGTAAACCAGGAGAGAGAGAAGGAGAAGGGAAAGGAATAACTGCCTGGATCCCACGCAGATGTAAACTGGGTCTGGATCTGGCCTGTCAGCCAGAAATGCCATGTGAAGCTGGCTAAGCCTCCTTAGTGCTGGCAGGGGGATTGGTTAGGCACTGCCTTTGCAGAGCTCTTTAGAGGTTAAGCTGATTTCCTTCAGCTCAGTGTCAGGAGCCTGTTGTGTCACTGCCAGCCCTGAGCTGCTGTGACGAGGAGCTCGGTGACAGGAGGAGGTTTGACCTGGGTACAGCTCTTTTCATTGCCATTTCCCCCATGGATTCTGTGATAAAACATCACATTTGTCTGGAAGTTGAGCAACATAAGTAATTCCTGCCATCTGCTCCCACGGGGTTGATTTGCTGTGGGATAACCCCATTTTTCAGCTGCTGGCCAGAGCTGCCTTTCTGGTCCCCACAGCCCAGACACAGCCATGCAGGCCAGGTCTGTGTCCCTAACACCAAACTCTCCTCTCTGCTCTCTTCCAGGGCCCCCAGAAGAAACACTTGGTGAAGGAGAAGCCAGGTGTGCAGGAAGAGCTCTAAAGATGGAGATCCAAGGCTGCCTGGCTGACCACTTCCAATAAAGGGGCTCCAAGCCATGCCTGCTCCCTCTCTTCCTTCTGGACGGGTATCTTGCCTGTTTTCAGGCTCCTCAGCAGGTGGGGATGGGAAAAGTGGCATTTGGGGCTGGCCCACATGGACAGGGACTAACTGGGACAGCCAAGTGCCTGCTCTGTCCTCTGGATCCTCCCTTTCCCTTGCCCAGTGAAGTATTCCCACTCACCAAACCACCATGAAGACTCCCCTTCCTCTCATCCAGCAGAGAGCAGAGCACGTACCAGCACTTCTGCACCAGTTTCCACTGGGAACACTGGGAATACACAGCATCCCCATGACCTGCCTCTGCCCAGGCTCCCTGACTGTCTCTCCCCTCACTGCCTCTCCCACACACCCCCAAGGCACTGCTTTTGCCGAGCTGAAGGTACAACCTGGGGGCTTCTCTCTGCTCAAAGCCCCTGATCCTGGCTGGAATCCTCAGCAGAGGTGGGAATTTGTGTACAACAAGAGGGCTGCTAGGCAGGGCTGGGCAGCGATGGATTTATTCAGTTGGGACTCCTTTCCCACCTGTGCTTTCCTTGCAGCCCAGCTGCCTGCAGGGAGCGGGGGATACCCCGGAGCTGGGAATTTTGGATCAGCGATGATCCCAACTCTTTTGGTGCAGAGCTGGTCCAGGTGTCCTGCACCCTCTTTGGGAACCAGACAGTGGGAAGCCCAGCCCTCCACTGTCCAGAGCTGCCTGCTTGACCAGGAGTCCTGGGAACGTGGCCATGAAATTCCTGGGTCTCCAGAAGCCTGGTTGTGCCCTGAACATGTGCTTGCAGGATTTGAGGAGGCTCATCTGCAGAAGCAGAGGATGAGGATGAATCCAGGCACAGCCCTGGGTGCAGTCAGTGGCCAGGCCCTGGCTGTCCCCATGTCCCAGCGAGGTCCCTGAGCTCCAGGCAGTGTCCCTGCCCCTGGGGTTGTGCTTCAGAGCTTCCTGTCCCCCTTGGCTGGCGGGTCCCGGGGCACTCCTGTCGTGGGTGGCCAAGGATCCAGGCCAGAGCGCATGATGGGAATGATGAGATCGTCCATGTTTGGCATCACCAAAATTTTCTGAAAAGAAGAATTCAGAGTAACACATCAGCAGGTTTGAACACCACGGGGACACTGCCTGGAGGTGGCTTGGTAGGAGCCATGCTCGGCTCAGAGACCAGGGCTGTGAACTGGAGGTCCTGGGCTCCCACCCCAGCAGCAGCAGCCCCAGGGGGGTCCCAGCCCTGGATATCAGGGTGGGGACAAGCAGGAACAGTTCTCTGCTCTGCCCACCTCCATGGCTTCAGGGGTGGTCACAGCAGGGCAGGGACCAACACTTTGAAGCCATCCGAATGGGTGGCTTTTGGGGGCCCTAAATACCTGTGGGAATATTTCTGCTCTTTAAGCAGAGGTGAGGGGCTGAAAACAAACCCTTGGGAAGAGAAATCTCCCAAACATCCCCAAACCAGAGCAGATGGGTGGATTCAACCCTTCTGGAGGTGTCTGCCTGGGACCCCAAACCCTCCCTGCTTGGGGCAGACCTGCAAATGGTGGGAGGAAATCACTTTTCCTCAGCCCTGGAGCTTGTTATTTGGGTTCCGTGTCTTCACTGTTCCAAGCTGGCCTGATCAGACCAGGTATTGGCTTTTTGCCAAAACAACTGGCCCAAATTGCGGCTGACTCTCCCTGATGGCAGTAATGCCCAAGCCTCAGCAGGGTTTGCTGAGCCCCTGAACAGCGCAGGCACCTGAAATTCATGCTTCAGCTTCCTCTCGATCCACTCGGTGACATGCAGGAATGTCACCTCCCGCTCACCCAGCTTCGGGCGCACCCTCAGCTCCAGCTGTGGCGGCACTCGGAAGCTGTACCTGTGAGGGGAAAGGAAAGAGGCAGAAAGCATCACCTCCTCAAGATGTGGCTCAGCCCCGGTGGCCCCACTGCTGGGTTTGAGGGAGGAGGTCACAGCTCAGGGTCCCGAGATCCTGTGCTGGCCTGGGTGGAGACTCAGAGAAATGAGCCTGCGGTCTGTGAGCCCCTTTGGGGAGCAGCCCTGGGTTGCTGGTGCCCCAGATGAGCCCAAAGCCCTGGAGCTGGCTCCTTGCAGGGAGCAAGGGGAGCTGGAAGGAGGATGTGCCCGTGGGAGGAAGGAGAGCTGGTACCAGACACGGTCGGTCGGTGGCGGGGGGATGTTCACGGCCAGGGTTCCTGCCAGCTCCTGCACCTCCACCGTCAGCAGCAGCGGCGTGTTGGAAACCTCCTCCATCTTCTTCTTGATGAACTCGTTCTCCGTGGCTTTCTGGAAGTACTTGGACTTGGCGATCTTATCCACGAAGCGCAGGATCTTTCGGCTCGTGCTGTTGCTGCTGACGTGGCTAAAGCAAGAGGGGCCCCAGCTCAGCCCTGCTGGGTTTCGGGGTCCCCCAGCCCTCTGCCACGGCACGCCACAGGGACAGAGTCCCCTCTGAAAGCTGCCACAATGTGCTGTGTATCCTGCTGGGGACACCGTCCCCAAGCTCTGGTGCTGATGTGGCACCGTGCGTCCCCCAGCACCTCCCCGTGCCCCCCATGGCACAGAGCCCCAGCACCCCCTTACCCGTCGGTGCCAGGTGGGGGGAGCCGCTCCCCTGGGGCTCCCATGGGCTCTGCAGTGGTGACATCTTCCTCGTCGGAGGAGCCTGCGCTGGACGACTCCGCATCGCTGTCTGCCAGCAGGATCAGCCGTGGCCTGGCCCTGTGAGCCCCAGGAGATCACGGGGTGCTCTGGGGACAGCAGCCTCGCCTCACTCGGGCAGGAGGAGCAGGATGAGCCCATCCACGGACAGATTCCTTACCCCTCTCCGCCTGCCTCTGCGGGGCCGCTCTCCTCTGCAGAGCTCTCCTTCCCCAGCTTGCTGAGGTTCATCTTCGTCTCCAGCGTCATCTGCAACGAGCCGCTGTAGGTGACCTCCATGTCCACCCAGAGTCCTGCCAGGGAGAGGGACAGGGCGAGATCAGGTCAGCACCACAGGGGCCAGAGCTGCTTGTGCGCTGCCAAAACCTCCCAGCTTTGGGGACCGGGCTGGCAGCTTGGTAAAACCCTCCTGAGGCCAGCCCTGGGATCCCTGTCCCTCCGTGGGGCTCTTACCTCGCTCATTGATGGTGGGGTTGGAGGCACTGAGCACTGAGGGGATGGATGTGCCCATGTCCAGCTCTGTCAGCGTCAGCTCGTTCATGAAATACGGGAGCTGATGGAGGGAGACCCCATGGGGGACGGTCACCACAGCCCGGCACTCGCCCTGGGGCCTTGGGAACAGGGCTCCCCCGAGTGATCTGATGCTCCTGCCTCTCACCTTGATCTTGCTCAGCTTCTTCTGGATCTTGTTGGACACCTGCTCAGCCCAGTACTGCTCCCGCAGGAAGTCCCAGAAGATGCGCCCCACCAGCGCATTCATCCAGGCCATGCTCGCCGTGTCCTCGCCGAGCTGTGGGGGGACAGCGGCCACCAGCCCCTGCAGCGAGGTGGCCCCGTGAGCAGTGGGACCTGCTGTCCTGGTGCTCCCCTGCCCCAGGGCTTGGCTGCTCACACAAACCACGGACTGGCAGTGGCTCTGTGCAGGGTCCATCAGCCTCCGCTTAGCGCTCGAGTCCTGCTCCCAGTCTCCCACTCACCTTTGTGGGCGTGGGGCTGCCCAGAGCTCCGTGAGAGGGGCTCCGGTCCGGGCTGGGTGCCCCCTGTGCTGGCACAAAACGGGCCATGTAGGTGCTGTAATCCAGGTAAATCTCCTCAACGCTTTCCGATGGATCCTTGGCTGTGTCTATGGAGGGGATGTCCTCGGCACTGCCCCCGCTGCTGCTGGTGCTGCTCTGCAGAGCTGATCCCATGCCGGGGGACACGGAATCACAGAATCATTTAGCTTGGAAAATCCCTCTAATGTCATCAATCCAACATTCCCCAGCACTGCCCAGGCCAGCACTAACCCATATCCCCAAGTGACACATCCACACAGCTTTAACTCCCTCCAGGGATGGGGACTCCACCCCTGCCCCGGGCAGCTGTGCCAGGCCTGGACAGCCCTTTCAGTGAAAGCATTTTTCCTAATATCCCATCTGGTGGGTCAGGATAGCATCAGGGATGACATGATGCCTGTCCATGGCACCAGTGACATGCCTCCCACCCTGTGCTGATGAGGTGAACCCTCTTGGCTACACTTTGGGCTCCTCCATGTCCCTCCATGCTCATTGCTGCTCACCAAGGGATTGTGTTCCGGGATCAGTCCCGGCACAGCGCAGAGGCCGTGGTGGCTGCTCCTCACCTGTCCTGGTGTCACCGTGGCCGCTGGGTGTCCCACGGGAGGCTTGCACGAGGTGCTGGTACCACTCCTCCTTCTCCCGCCCCGTCCGCCCAAACAGGTACAGGCACCTCTCCCTGCAGTCCTCCGGGATGTCCTGCCTGGACACCGGCACCTTCCTTGTCCCCTCATCCCCCTGCAGCTCCGTGTCGTGCTCCTCGCTGCTCCTGCCCTCTCCCTCTGCCGGCTCAGGGAGGAGCACACAGATGGGATATTTCTTGTTCCACGTCCGCTTTCGGGCCAGGCTGGGGGGGCACAGCAAGACCTGCAGCACCGAGAGCGGGGTGAGACCGGGCCAGGCGTGGGGGGGTCCTCGTGGGAGGGTCCTGGGGACTTCCAGGCTCACCTTGGCGTCGGTCAGGTTGTAGCAGCGGTGGCTCACAAAGACGGCGTCCAGGATCTCCTCCTCGAAGGTGGCTCGGCGCGGGATGTTGCTCTTGGGGTAGGACAGCTTCAGGGTGGATCCATCCAGCACGGCGAGCACCGAGTGCGTGAGCGACGGGTGGAAAAGCTCGGGGTCGTACACGTGCAGCTGGTTCATCCACCCCTGGAAAAGGGGGAAGAGGAAGCCAGCTGCTTCCTGCTCACCACGGGCACCACCAACTCTGCGATCCCCTCCAGCCCCTCATCCCGGACCACCCTTCTCCTACCTGGAGGTGGGGGGTTTCCCGCGGCTCCCCCGGGAGCAGCTTGGGGCGCAGGCGGCCCCACGGTCCCCGAGTGGCCGGCGGGGCCTTGGGCACGAGGAGGAGGACGGCGAGGAAGCCCAGCAGCAGCCCGCAGAGCAGCCCCACGCAGAGCCCCGCGGCGTAGGGCGGCAGCGGCAGCACCAGGTACCCGTAGGCGAGGAGGGCGATGGAGGCGAGCGCTCTGCCCGGCACGGGGCCCCCGGACCGCGCCGGCGGCGGCTCCTCGGGCGGTGGGAGCGGGGGTTCGGCGTCTCTCTGTGCCACCTCCACCACCTGGATCACGTCCCCGTAGGAGCAGATCTCGTAGCGGCAATTCAGGGTGGGCTCCCAAGGCGTCCAGTCCCGCACCCGGCGGCCCCCGGCCCCGCGGCCGCCCCCGGGGCTGCCCCCCGGCTCCTTGACCCGGGCCGTGGGGCTGCTGTCCTCGGCCATGAGGCGGCTGAGGCGGCTGAGGGGTTCCTGCACGGCCTCCGACAGCCGCCGCCTCGTGTCCTCCAGCCTGGCGTCGCGCAGCCGGAGCAGGGCGGCCCGGCTCTCCGACGGGGACACGCTGGGAGACGATGGAGCCGTGCGCGACTTGGCCGGGCTCAGCCGGGGCTGGGGGGCCCGCGGGAGGTCGGCCAGGAGCATCCCCCCGGGCTGGGGCGAGGGGGGACGCTTCGTGTCCCCGTCCGTGGTGGGAAGGAGCCCGCAGCCATCCCGGCCGCCACCGTCCTCCCTGGTGCCGCCGGGATGGGGCGATGGTCCCTCGGTGTCCCCACGCCGAGGTGAACCCGGGGACGGTGCCAGGGCTGGGGAGGCGTCTGCTGCCACCGCAGCCTGGTCTGCCATCGCTCGCATCGCCGACGGCACTGCCGAGGGACAGGGAAGCAGCTGTCAGAGCTGGAAGAGCTCCATGTCACATTCAGGGCACAGAACATCTCTGTCCTGGTCCTGCCAACCCCACCGGCACCGCCCAGGGGCATCTCCCGGGACCCATCGCTCCGGGCTGGGCGCCTTCCAGCCTGTTTCAGGATGCGCTTGGGGCACAGAGCTTGTGGCTCTCCCCGTGCTTCCCGGCAGCGATGGGATGCAGAAGGCCCCGTGGTGAGATCAGCTCAATGGCTGCGTGTGGGAAACCGCTTGTCTAAGGAGGATAAACCTCAGCCAGGCAATTAGCAGCGGGGCTGCCGAGGGCCTGGAGCTGCCAGTCAGGGCTGCAGCCAAACCAGGGGGATTTTCTGCACCAGGATATTCCACTGGTCCCAGTGTGAGTGCTGGGGCTGCGAGGAGGGATGCCAGGCCAGCGGGCAGGACTGCCTGACTCCTCTAAATGTTCGTGGTTTGTCCCCTGCTTCAAGTACTGCATGAATCCAAAATGGAGCCCGCCCAAGCTGCAGCCCCAGTGCAGCGTGGGGATGCTCCGTAAGCACAGTCAGCAGTCTCTGGCTTTACCGGGGGCGCAACAAAAGTTTTTCTAACACAAAGTTTCCATTGTCCTGAGGGGGCCCCTGGCCTCAACAAAGAGCAGTCCTGTCCCCACCTCATTGCTGCACTCCTGCCAAAGCCATGGGCTGACCCGCTCTGAGCCGTGCCCGCTCTGTGATTTTGAGAGGCAGAAGGGATCTGCAGGAAGGGCTCTGCAGGGCCACCGCGGTGCTGAGTCAGCTCCCAGCAGGTCCATGGAATGCTCAGCCCCCCCTGCCCTCTTCCCCTCACAGCATCCCTGCAGCAGGAGCAGGAATGCATCCCAGGGACCCTGGGGCTGCCTCACGCTCGCACCGTGCCGCCCTGGATCTTCAAAGCTCCTCAGTGCCAGGAATTAATTACAGGCTGTGCCGCAGCTGCCTCCAGCCCCCTTTATATAATCTCAGCCCTTGCTTTGCTTCTCCTTTACAGGAGCCACTTGTTAACCCCAAATCATCCATGGGTGATTGTCTCGGTGGTCCCAGCTCCCTGCAGAGAGCCTGGCTGCTGCTGTCCAGCCCGTGGGCAGGGCTGTGGCACTGCTGGCACCACCAGCACCTGGCAAAGCACCAAAACAGCCAAACGAGGAGTGAGCGGAGGGAAATGAGCAGTGGAGCTGGGCCTCAGAGGGGACCTGCTCCAGTGGAAGGTGTCCCTGTCCATTGCAGGGGTGGTCTTTAAGGTCCCTTCCAACCCAAAGCATTCCATGATTCCGTGATTCCAAGGGATCCCTCCCCTGACGCCGCATGGCCCTGTCCACCTCCCACCCCAGCACTGCAGCCTGGACACCCCCGCCCCTCATCCTGCAGGGCTCTCAGTGGCCCCACACCACAGCCCCTCCCAATATCCCCAGTACTGCCCATCACCCCTGCCTGTTCCTACCTAAATGCCCCTGGGCTGGTCCTTGGAGGGTCCTGCCTGGCCACTGCTCCGTGTCCCTGCCAGGTCAGGGGGACAGTGCCTCCCCAGCGCTGGGCTCAGTGCTGCCCGTGTTCCACTCCGCCGTGCCCGGCTCTCCGTTCCCACTGCTCCCGCACTCGTGGGTTTTAAAAGCTAAAAAAAAAAGAAGGAAAAAAACCGAAGTCTGTTTCCTGAGAGACCATTAGCACGGTGGAAGACGGGGATAATAATAGCCTGGGCTTGTATGGGAGTTCTCCTCTGGCAGGGACGGCGAGTACAGCGGGGGCTACGCTGCTGCTGCTGGTGCTGCTGCTGCAGCCACCTCTGGGGAGGGCGGAGGGCAGCAGGATGGACCCTGCTGGGTGGCCTGGCTGGACCCTCAGCACCCGGAGAGGGAGGTGCAGCCCCGGGGGAGGCTTTGCTGCTGCCTCAGGCTTCAGAGAGTCAACACTGAGTGTGGAGGTGGCCCAGCACTAACCCGCCTCCCAGCCTAGACCTTGTCCCCAGCCTGTGGCCCTGCGGCATTGGGGGGATCTTTTTGCTCTTTAAATAAATTGGATATGAAGGTCCTTGCAAGTGTTTTCATGGGGGCAGCTGGGTAGGCTCGGCTGGGTCATGGGGCAGTGGGGATGACGGTGGCTTTGGAGGTGCCAGCAAACAGCTCTCAGGGTCCCTGAGATCCCTGATCCCTGCTGTTCAGGACATCCCTGGAAGGGGCTGGGGCTGAGTGGGATGTCTGCTGAGGAGCAGTGCTTGGGACACCCAGCCCAGGATGGTCACATCTCTGCAGGGCAGGGACACAAGACCCCTAATGACAGTGTCCCCCCTTGCTGTGTGCCGACACACCAAAGCTGTAACCACCAGTGAGCTTCTCCACTGGGTTCCACCTCCAAAATTCTGGTCCTTGCTCCCAGCTTTGGTTCAAATTCAGGTCTTGGACATGACTTGACAGAGAAAAGCTGCGACCAAGCTTGGGCTGGTGTCTTGGGGCATTTTCCCCTAAAACATTCCCTTCACATGGCCAAGGCAGCAGGAGGTGGCACGGCACAGCCTGGCACGGGGGGGAGCTCCCGGGGGGCACTGCCCACTTGGTGTTCTTTGGTTGTAGAATCAGGGAGTTAATTGAAATATCAACTTCATTAACTTCCCTCAGTCCTCTGTGGTTAATTAGGGTGGCAGTGGTGCTGCTGGCAGGGACGTGGCACCACAGCAGCGCTTTTCTCACCCAGCCAAAGGAGCTGGAAATCCCTCTCTAATTATCTGCACAAAACACCGTGACAGAACCCGGCTGTGATGCTGTCCCTGGAGCGCTCTGCATTATCCTGACATCAGGGAGCACCGAAGTGGCTTTGAGGGAATTCTGCAAGCTCAGAATGTAACTTTGGCCAGTGGGTTGGGCAGTATGGGATCCCAGCTCCATCCTTTGCTCCCAGTTCCACATCACATTGCTCCTTCTCAGGGGTTTTACTGGTGGATACTGGAGTGGGTTTCGTGCTGCTGAGGGAGCAAGGAGCCAGGTGGGCTTTGAAATGCCTCCAGCAGGGTGCTGAGAGCCAGCCAGCTGCAGGACTCACTCCCAAAGCCTCTACACCCAGGGCTTGAGCCTCATCCTGCCTCTCTATGGACTCTGCTTCGCTCCCATGTCTCAGCCATTCCCAATCTCTGTTTGTCTTCCTGAGACCTTCACATCCCTCATGGCATGGCCCCTGCAGGTCACAGGAGCTCTCAGCCATGGGGAAGGATCCAGCCAGTTCCAACATCATCCCATTCACACCGGCACAGCCTCACCGTTGGAATTCCGGGGAGCAGCAGTTATCCCATGGATGATGCTGCCAAGACCTGCTGGCTGCTGCGGCTCCTTCCACCGCCAGGAAATCCACACCTCTAAGGTGTGCGGGGCCCTGGAGTCTATTTGGAGCTTTCCCTGACATCCCGCTCCTCTGATCTCGGTGGATCTTACGGGAGGCGCTTTCAAAGCAGCGCATCCCCCTCCCTCCCGTGCGGTGACGCGGGGCGTTCCCAGCTCCCCGCGCCCCGCGGTGCGGAGCCCCTTCCTCCCCCTGCCCGGGCGCCTGCCACGAGCCATCAATCCCCGGGGCTGCAGCGGGAGCTCAGCCCGCCCGGGATGAAGCCTGACCTAATTCAAAGCGGCAGCATCTAGAGGGCAGCGGCACCGCCGGCCTCGGCCCCACGCCGGGGTCCCGCAGTCCCGGGGGAGCTCCCGGCCGCCGGACACGTCCCTCGGCATTAGGGAATAGGGATCCATCCGAGCGTGAGTCTGCGGCCGCAGGGCCGGGACGGCAGAGCCAGACCCCAGTTTTCGTCCAAAGGGCGCCAAAATTTTTTCCTCTTGCACCAAGGAAGGTGCCATTTCCACGAGAGCCTAAGCCCGGGGACTCATCCGAGAGGTTTTGGATAAACTACAAAAGAAGGGATTTGCGGTGCTGATTTTTGGAAGGAGAAGAAAGCTGCAGCAGCTCAACCCCTTTGGAACCTGCCCAGGTTCACCTTCAAAGCCCTCACCTTGCCACATGCCGGGCTGGCACCTCCTCCTCTCCGGGACCCCCGCGCCCACGACGGGCCCCGGTCGGACCCCGCATCCCTCCGTGGGAGGGTCCCGACTGGTGACCCCGGCTCTGCGCTCCCGGGGCAGGGTGGTCCCTGCTGTGCCCGCGCCTGCACCCATCCTCAGAGCCCTGGGGGTGCTTCAGGGACCCCCAGTCCCAACCGCCACCAACCCTGCCGGGGAAACCGGGGCTGCCCGGTCCCGCCGCCCGCCCCGGGGCCCTGCAGCGCCGGTACCTGCGGCAGGCGGGGGGGCCCGGGGAGCCGGGAATGGTCGGTCGGTCCCGGTGATGGAGAAGGATGAGCAATGCCGGGGAGTCGGAGTGGTCCCAGAGCCGGGGGAGGATAACGTGGGGGTCAGTCCCGGTGCCGAGGGGGACCGGACCTTGTGTCGGGGAAGAAGAGCCGGTGCCGGTGCCAGCGCCAGTGACGGTGCCGGTGTCAGTGCCAGTGACGGTGCCGGCGCTGGCGGAGGCCGGTCGGTGCTGGTGCCGGGATCCAAGGACTGATGTCGGTGCCGGGATGGCAGGGCCGAAGCAGGTGCCGGTGCCGGTGGCGGTACCGGCGGTGAA
>VXBT01002055.1:27897-46105 GCA_013400235.1 Oriolus oriolus | reverse complement strand
CATGTCCTTCTGCTCCTTCCTGGGGGGAGAGGTGTTCAAGGACCACTTCCAGCCGGGTGAGGGGCTCACCGCGGGCTCCGGGGGTGCGGCCGCGGGCATCCCCAGCGAGGCGGGCAGGGGGTGTCACCCGGCAAGGCGGAACCCCCCGAGTGAGCGTTTGAGGGGGGGTTAGGGGGGTGTCCTTCTGCGGAGCATCCTCCACCCGTGGGTCCGGCTGGGGGTCCTCCCTCTGCGGTCCTTGTTGGGGGTCCTCCCAGTGGGGTGGAGGAATCCTTCCCGATGGTGAGGGGGGGTCCTGATAGGGGCTCGGGGGTTCGGTCCACCTCCACCACCTGCCTGGCCCTGGGGGTCCCGTGGGGTCCGGCAGCCGCAGCTGGCAGCGACCCACGTGGGCAAAGTCCCACGCGGGTGTCCCGTGTCACCGCGCTGACGTGTCCCCCCCGCTGTCCCCTGCACTGACCGCTGTCCTGCCGCCCTCCCCAGGCATCTACGTGTGTGCCAAGTGTGGCCATGAGCTGTTCTCCAGCCGGGCCAAGTACGAGCACATGTCCCCGTGGCCGGCCTTCACCGAGACCCTGCGCGGGGACAGCGTGGCCAAGCGCGAGGATCGCCCGGGCGCTTTAAAGGTGCTGATCCCCGAACCTTTGGGATGTAACAAAACCCCTCCCCGGGGCTTGTTTTCCGTGAGCCCGTGAGAAAGCCGGATTGCTGCCAACCCTCCCCTTGCTCTTCCAGGTGACCTGTGGCAAGTGTGGCAACGGGCTGGGCCACGAATTCCTCAACGATGGGCCCAAGCGGGGCCAGTCCCGCTTCTGAATATTCAGCAGCTCGCTGAAGTTCCTCCCGAAAGGTACCGGCTGTGGCTTGGAAGCCGTCCCGGCCCAGGGAGTTATTTTGGGGCACGCTGTGTGCCCTGCAGTGCTTTCGGCAGGGCGGCCCTGGCTGTGCTGATAACGCCAGGGAGCTGCTCGTGGACTAAATCAGGCTCAGCCTGCTCAGCTCGAGGCTCCCCGACCTCCCCCTGGAGCTCCTGGGTGTGACCACGGGTCTCTGTGGGTTTGAGGGGTGGCTGAGTTTTGGGGGGTTTCTCTGGGGGTGCAAAGCGAGGGCAGGGAGCCCCTGTGGTGGCACTGAGGGGCTGGAGGGGGGGGGTTGCTGGTCACTCCTTGGGGAAGTTGTCAAAGAAAAGGCTGTCGAGACCTCTCAGGAGGCCAAATTCCAGGCAGCACCACGGCCATGAGCTGCTGTCCTGCTTGTCAGGCTGTGATGGTGGTGATGTTGTGTAGCAAAACCCCCAAATCAAAAGGGCTGGTGGTTCTGGAGGAAGGAACATGAGCCCTGATTGTTCCTCCTCCTTTTTTAGGTAAAGCTGAACACGACCTGAAGGAGAAGTAAGCGAGCTGCTGCACCTGGCACTGCCCTGGGCTGATCCTGCCTTCACTCCTTGCCGTGCACTGTCCTGCCAAGGGGACCCACAGCAGGAGGAACCCCAAGGAACATCCTGCTTTCCCAGGAATCCAGTTCCCTCCTGATTTTCCGGTCACAGTTTCCCCTTGATTTCCCTGTCAAGGTTTTATCCCCTGATTTCTCTATGATGGTTCCCTCTGTTTTCCCTGTCCCAGTTCGCCCTGATTTCTCTGTCATGGTTCCCCCCTGATTTCCCTGTCAAGGTTTTATCCCCTGGTTTCCCTAATGTGGGTCTCCTCTGTTTTCCCTCTCATGGTTCTCTCCTGGTTTCCCTGGTCCAGTTCCTCCTTGGGGCTGTTCCAGCTCCATCCAGGGAGGTCCTGTGCCTGTGCTGAGCTCTGGGGGGGGTTTGCTGCTGACTTCAGCCGAGCCAGGACAGTCTCTGGGTGCCAGCCAGGCACTGATGCAATCCAGGGCCGCTCCGCTGGCACTTCCAGGGAGTAGCGCAGGATTAGCTGAGGTCAGAGTGTGGGTTAATCCCTGGAGCTATTCTGGGCTGGGATCATGGTATGAATTGCCCTATATAAACCATTCCAGGTGCTGGGGCGAGGATGTTTTATGGTCCCACTGGGCAGCATCCAGGTGTTTTCCCCCTCTGCCCACCTTGCACGCAGCATAGACGGTTCTCCATCCACATCCTCAACTCTGCCCAGGCCTTACAGCTGATTTAGCACTGTGCAATGAATTCCAGTGACACTCAGGCTCCTCCTGGCTGTGCCCTGGTGGGAGGGAGGCCGGAATTGGGCCCACGGGCTGCGCTTGGCACCGCTCAGGCTCCGGGAATCACATCTGCGCTGCCTCAGTGCTCCCAAGGGCTGTCACACTGATTCTCCTTAATTCACCACCTGATTCGTGGCCTTCCCTCCTGGTCCCAGAAGCCAAATCATCCTCTGGAATCGATACACAAGGATCTTTAAAGATGAGGAAGGCTGTTGCTGACCCGTGGGGTTTAGAGGGGCCGCGCTGCTGGTGCTGTTCTGGTGCAGCTGCACTCGGGGACACGTTGGAGGCTTTTCTCTCCATGTGTTTTGCCTCAATCCCACGGATCCGAGGGCACCAGGGGAAGTTTGCCACACCAGCTTGTTCCCTGGAGCTCACTGCTGGTCTTGTACCTCTTTCCATGCTGAAAATAAAGCACTGATCACTGTGTTGGAGTGTTAAACACGCTGGGAATGGCATCCCAGTGCCGTGGGTTCCTTCTCTGCTCCGTGGCTGCAGGGATGGGGAGGCCGGGGGGGGGTTGGGATGTGTGTGGTTTTACCCGGAATCTTTCCCATTACCCCAGGTTTTGTCGTGGGAAAGGGGGTTGCTGATGTGTTCGAAGTCTTTGGGCATTCCCAGGGCCAAAGCTCCAGTGGGGAGGTTTCCTTTTCGCTCCACTTTGCACTTTTTCCCAGGTTAAGCTGGTTTTAGCTTGTTCCAAGTGTGTTCTTGGTACTTCCTGGGCTGTCAGGATTTTCTGGGCACAGGGAGCTGAGTTTCTCACCAGAACTGCCCCACACAAAGCTGTCTGCAGGACTGGAAGCCACAACCCTCGGCCTCGCAGGGGGCTCTTCACGCTACTGGAGCTGGATACCAGATCCTTGGAGCCTGGAGGCTCTAGCTGGGCTTTGCCAGACTCCAGTTCCCTGCTCCAAGGGGGCAAAGTCCTCTCTGGAGCACAGGAGCCAGTGCCAGCTCTCGCCCCATTGCCCTCACCTCGGGTCAATCTTCAGCTCTAGTTATTCACCAGGTTCCAGTCTGAAGGTCGAAGCTGCCTTTTGACTGATTAATCCTTGGAATTTAGGATATTAAGGGGAAATTCTTCCCTGTGAGGGTGGGGAGGCCCTGGCACAGGTTGCCCAGAGAAGCTGTGGCTGCTCCTGGATCCCTGGAAGTTTCCAAGGCCAGGTTGGACGGGGCTTGGAGCACCCTGGGACAGTGGAAGGTGTCCCTGCCCATGGCAGGGCTGGCACTGGATGAGCTTTAAGGTCCCTTCCCACCCAAACCATTCCAGGATTCTCCCAGGTCAGGTGGCATCCACGTGAGACCCGGAGTGCTGGAAGTGTGGAAGGAAGGGATTTTTGGAGTGGTTTCCCCTGAGCTGCTGCAGTGGAAGGGAAACCTTGGGAGTGCCAGCGGTGAGGGGACGGCAGAGCTTCCTCCCTGTCGTGGGCAGTGTGTGCCGGGGGGATTCAGCCGGGATTCCTCCCACTCCTGCCCTGCCCAGCAGCCCATGCCACGGCGGATCCGGACGGAATTCCACGCTGCCTTGCAGTTCGTGGATGCGAGCACGGGAGGGTGCAAGTGCCTTTCCGAACCCTTCCAGGGAGGGAAGGGAAGGAGGAGGATGCTCCTGTGGGATCCCGTGCATCCACCCCTGCGGCAACAAGGAAATATCCCCGGAGCCAAAACCCCCCCGGGATGGTTTAAATAGGGGTGGGACGTTTTCATGGAAAACTGGCTGGAGATGGGATTTTAGTAGGAATATTGAAGAGCTGAAGGTGGAGAGCTCCAGGCAGCGCCTGGTGCTGAGGATTCAGGATGCAGTCCCACAGGACAGATCCCATCCCAGCTCCCCGAGCACCCTCAGCCCTGGGCACCACAGGGTCCCTCCCCCTCCCCGGGTCCCTCTGGCTGCTCGGGGCGCTCGGAAATCTGCTCTTCCCTCCCTCACTCCATGGCCCGGGTGTTCCCTCTGCCATTCCTCCTCGTTTAATTATCCCACTAATGACAATTCCGCCTTAACGAGAGGATTTTGCTTAGTTGAGAGCAGCCGCCCCAGCCCGGCTTTAACGACACAAATTAAATTACGTTTCCAGGCCGACACAAACTTCCCTGATTGTTTAAGAAATCACTCATTTCCTCCCCCGTAGCCTCCAGCTGACCTCCCTTTTGAGTTTTGTCATTTTTTTCCCCACATGCCACGCACAGGACCTGCCCCTGACCCTCCTCGGGATGGCTCCAGCCGCCGGCAAAGCATCCAGAGCCCGCCGAGATTTAGATTAATTCTCTAATAAGACAACAAGCCCTATAGAAATTATGTTATCCAAGGAAAAGGAAAATGACCTGGAGGCACTCGGAAGCTCTAATTACCGCTATTCCTTGGAGCCGGTGCCTGGCTGCTCCTCCTGCACCCTGGAATTTTCAGTCACGTTTCCAGTGGCTGCCCAGCATCACAGGGATGGCTCCTTTAATATTTGTGTAGTTTTATTTTATATTTCCTTTTGATCCACAGTTTTTCCCACTTCAAAAGCCCAAGACCCCAAAGCAGCACTTTTGGGGGGGTTACACATCCCTCGGGACAGGGAGCACAGCTCAATTTGGGATGCTCTGGCACCACTGTTCCTGACAAACATTGCCTTCATCCCGAGCTGTGCCAGGTCCCACCCCTTTGGTGGCCTCTGGAGCACCAGTTTGCTTCAAAGGGATTATTTGGGTTCTTTTTGGGGCTGTGAAAATGCAGGTTTTGTGTTAATTACAGGAAATAAAGGGATGGAAATTTAAAAAAATCCTACCCCATCATGATTTCCCGGTGACACGGGGTTAGCAGGAGGAGAGGAGCCTCTCATCACCTCACCTGCTCCATCCTGGACCTCACCTGTCCCCCTCACCTGCTGCACCCTCACCTCACCTGTCCCCCAGCTGCAGCTGGAGAAAATCCAAGGCTTGTTCCACTTCATTCACCAATAATAACTTCACCTCCCTATCCCAAATCCCAGCTCTAGCTGGGCACTGGTTGATCCCATTCCCGAAGTTTGGTTAATCCGGCTGAACCTCCCTGAGCCACAAGGTGGGGAAATTTGTTTTCGGTTTGTGGTGTGTGTTAATGAGGGAGATAATGACTGGAGTCACCCAGAGCGAGCCTGAGCACGCCGGAAAAACGTTTAGCCCAAGGAAAATTTTAATCCTTTTTTTTTACACCCCCTTCCCTGGTTGTTGAGATCCGACTTTTTAAGGCAATTAGTGAGGGTTTAGTTGTTAATCAGTCATACTTAGACACTCGCTTTGGGGTCTTATCTCCTGCTCCCAAGTGAGCATCGCCTCTAATCATGAGCTTCATTTTTGATGTGGGAAATACCTGTCCCAGGCGTGTTCCTGCGCTCGGCACCGGCTGCACCAGGGCAGCACATGGGAGGTTTAGATGGAATATCAGGAATAATTTTTCATGGAAGAGGTTGTGAAGCCCTGGAAGTGGCTGGTGGAGTCACCAGCCCTGGAAGTGTTTGAGAATATGTGGATGTAGCCCCTGAGGATGCGGGTTAGTGGTGACCATGGTGGTGCTGCTGGTTGGACTAGATGAGCTTCAAGGTCTTTTCCAACCTTAACAATTCCATGATTCCATGCCTGAAGAGCCGTGTCCACCACGGGCTCCAGGCTCATGCCAACAGCATCCCAAATTTTTGAGGGTGGCTTCCTTCTGGGTGTCCCAGCCTCTGCCTGGGGTGGGACTGATCCCCAAGTGCCGTGGGTGCCGATGGAGCTGGTGGCGGCTCTGAAACGGCGGAGCCAGCGCAGGAATGTCACAGCTCTGCTGTGGAGCTGGGGGAACCCAAACCCCATCACCTCCATGGCTCTGGGGAAGGGTTCACCAGGGAAGATGTTTCAGGCTGTGCCAGCATTGGTCTGGCGCTGGGAGCACCCAGTCAGGCTTGTGCCAGCATCGGTCCAGCTCTGCCAGCATTGATCTGGCCCTGCCAGCATCAATCCAGCCCTGCCAGCGTCAATCCAGCCCTGCCAGCATCATCCCAGCCCTGTGAGCAGCAGTCCAGCGCTCCCAGCAGCATCCCAGCCCTCCCAGCACTGGTCCAGCCCTTCACCAGCATCATTCCAGCCCGGTGGCTGCTCCTGTGGCCACCCCGATGTGCCACGACCGCAAACCCCCGTGGTGGAGGGCGGTGCCCGGCCGGGGCTCTCTCCCCACGTGGCTGCTCTTTCAAACAATCCACTTGACTGTCTGCAGTAATGATTTGTTGCTTGTAAAGCCGCCGTGATTAACTACAGTTTAGCCTCCTGGTTTCATGTCTTATCATGTTTCATCTCACACAAAAGACATTTACAGTCTATTTTCAACTTCAAAGCAAATGCTTCTTGCGTGAGCATTAAGGCAGGCAAATATTTAAGCAGAACCTGTATGGCATTAGTGTCTCTTGATGTTCCCTGCTGAGTGAGGATGGATGGCTGCCCCAAAAGGCAGGTTTTTCCTATTGTTTTGTGCACCAGTGATTAATATTTCATGTTCCCACTGTTACAGATTTGCTGGCTGGCACTGGCCTGCCCTGACAGTGCTTTCTTCGTGTCTTACATGTCCAGCTTTTGTGCACTTGGATATAGGGAGTGTGACTCTTGGCAGGGTCCTCTGGGCTTATTGAAGCCTCCTGCCCGAATTTTTTGAATTAAGTTTGTCTTGATGACGTTAGGGAGGGTGGTGTGTTCTCCTTCCCCACCCACACCTCTGTCCTGTCTCTTCATGGAGCCTTTGGCTGCCCCAGATTTTGGGTGGGTGCTGTGCCCTCCCTCCCTGGCTGTGCCCCCGCCGGGATGGGAACAGCGGGGACGGCACTGGGGAAGGGATCCTGCAGCAGCCAGAGGGTGAGGCTGGGTCCTGCCCTACAGAGATGTGGGGTGTGCACTGGGGTGAGAAGCTGCTCCCATGCCTGGTACCACCCTCTGTGGCACTGGCATCACCCCGGGCACTGCCACCACAACCTGGCACTGCCGTGGGGTTCTGCTTCCCAGCTCCAGAGGAGGAAACACAGCATTTGCGCTGGATCCACCACCACTTCCACACCACAATTCCCAAAACCTCCATCAAATTCCCACCCAGCCTTGTCAGGGCAGGATGAAAACAGCCCAGGACCAAATTCCTCTGCTGTGAAGCCCCGCTGGTGGCGTTTGTCAGAACATTAAATAGAATAAACCCAGGAACCATGAGGGCCGGCTCTGCTTATCCTCCAGCCTGGAGTTCATCTAATTCAATTAGCATGACCAGTAAATAGCACTCGTTTTAATTCAGATGCAGGGGTTGTTGTGGCTCAATCCTTTAATTTCAGGAGTGGGGGAGCTGTGGGAAGACTGCCAAGAATTTCTGCAAAGCCCACATTTGCTCCGGCACTGCAGGCTCTGGCTCTGGGTGCTCGGAGGCCACCTCCAAGTTACGTTTGGGATGAGGTGGGAGCTTCCCAGAGCACCTGGGAGGGTAAAAGGATTTTAAACTGCATCATTATTGGGTGGAAAATAAAGACTTGAAAGCCACCGGGAGGGAATAAGTGGTGGAGTCTATTTAAAGAGGAAAAGCTGCACTCAGGAGCGATGCTGGGGCCATGTGTCTGCAGGGCTGTGCTCATTCCTCCCAGATTATTTTAAATTTGAGCATCTTTTCTGCATCAGAGTCTATCTTTGTTCCCCTCTGACGTCTTGGGATTTTATGGCTGGGGCTGTTCCTGCCAGCAGCGCCACAGCTCTGCTGGAAATCAGCTTCCCTGCTTTAAACCCAATCTCGCAGGCATCCGATTCAAAGCAAGGCTCCAAATTAGTTAATCTCAGATTAATTTAAGATGCTGGCTCTGATGGGTGAAGCACCAAGGCTCTGGCAGGGATGCAACACAGGCAGGAGGTGCTGCCTCTCCCAGCACATCCCGTGTCTGTCCATCCATCCGTCTGTCCAGGTGTGGGACGCTGATCCACGCAGCTCCCTGCTGTCTGTCCCGGTGGGCTAGCCCCGGGAAGTGGGACAGAACCGGGGTGCTGTGCTGGTTTCCTGGGAATTCTGGCTGGAAAGGGGCAGAGTTTGTGTGTGCGGGTGTGAGGTCGGTGAGGGGTCAGGGGCTGAAGAAGCTGGGGAGAGCCCTCCAAGCCGAGCGAGGGGTGGTGCCAGGCCGGCACTGCAGCCTCGGCGGGGATTAACTGGGAACAAGGAGAGGCTGGGATTTGCCAATACCCGCCGAGGGGCGAGATGGATCAGGGCGAGATGGATCCTGTCTTCAACCACAGCTGCTCACATGTGTGAGTCGCCCAAATATGTGAGGTATTTGTTTAATTCCTCCATTTGAGGCCAGCGCCGTGTCCTGATGCTTATCAAACCTGGGGCTTGGACCAAGGCTCCCGGGAGGAATTGTGCTCTCCTGTTAATCTAAGGCATAATTTAAATCCTTAAAGTTTGGCTCAAATTGGGCCGATGTGGTTTGTGTGGGTCACTGCTGGGGCAGGATTGTTTTCACCTGGGGTTGTGCAGGGTCTGAGTTTGTGCTCGGTGTGACAGCGGGGTGAGGGGGATATTTTGGATCCCGGCGTCCCGCGGAAGTGGGAGCATCCAGAGGGAGCTGTGACCACCTGAGCTCAGCCTCAGCCAGGCTGTGAGTGCCTCCCGATGCTTCCCAGGCTGTTCCCAGCATCCTGGGGAATTCATTGGGCTGGCGCCGGGGTCCTGCTCCACCCGCCCGGCTCTCCCCAGGGACCTGCGGCTGAGCCGCGCTGGTGCTTCCCGGGAGAGCTCTGCCCGCGGCGCTCCAGCCCACGAGGAAGCTGAAATGACTGCAAACCATAAAGGAGTCTGTAAAATTAGCGGCTAATTAGCAGCGACTGCGGGGTACATCGCACCGCGGGCCGGCTGCGCTCCCCAGCCCCAGACATTCGCATGCGCCCGTAGCCCTGAGCCACCACCTTGTAATTGCGAAATTAGGGCAAAACAAGGGATTTGTTGCTACAAATGATAAGAGGAAATGGAAACACCTCCCAGCAGAGCTCTGGCAAGGCAACATCTGCCTCAGGGCGTTGCGGTCCCCAGGAGGGATGGGAGAGTGGCAGCGCCTCCCGGCAGGACTCGATCCAGCAGTTGGCGAACGCTGGGCACGGGATGTAGCCACGGATAGATGTGGGCTGGAACAGGGTCTGGTGTCCCCTGCCACCAAATCTATTGTCCCCTGCTGCGGCACGGAGGGTCGGGCTGGCACAGCCCCCAGAAGAGGGAGGGGGGTGGACCAACCAATAACTAACCAAGCAAAACCAAACAAAAAGAAATCCCATGGACCAACAAACAAGCCCTGGGCACGGGTTATTGTTGGTGAATTTCAGGGCTGGGATTTTCCCTTCCCTCTGCTCCGGTTGCAGGCAGCCCCGAGCTGGGCAGCCGCGGACGGGCCGAGGACTGCAAAGCATTTGCTGCAGAATCTGAAGAATTTGGAGTGAAACCCCCAAAGAAATTAAGGACAGATGGGTTAGAGGGGGAAAAAGAAACCCAAATTCCTTCTGCTGCTCGGTGCCTGCCTCCAGGGCACTGCCTTGTGCCTGCTGTGGCTGTGCTGAGGGGAGGGATGGATGGAGGGATGGATGGAAGGATGGATGCGCATCTTTCATGCCAGGCAGCCACCGTGAGGACACCAGAACTTGGCCTAGGGGGTGAAGCTCCTGCAGCACCCAGGGCCATCCCCTCTCTGCCCATGGCTGACCCTGAGGGACCTCTGGAGCTCCCTGGTTCCCATCTCACAGTGGAGTCGCTCCTCAAGCGGAGTAAAGCGAGGGATACATGAGGAAAATAAACCTCCCCTCCTCAAGTCAAGAGCTCCCGGTGAGGCTCCGGGGCCGGGCCGAAGCCAGGGGCTGCCCGGGGTGTGAACCCCATCCCCACCCCCGTGTTTATGTGCCGTAATCACCGGGATTAGGAGCTTTCTGCTGGGGCTGGCGCTGGCAGAGTCGCCCAACACCTGCGTGCTGACTTCAGCACCTCAAATATTTCTGATGCAATTCCTTTTATTCCCCTCCTAAAGAACACGCGATGTGTTAATGGGTAGAAATGCAGCATAATTGTTCCTTTGTGCGGAATCAGTCGGGGGAAATCGCGGCAGTTTGGTTGCAAAACTGGAGCTGCAAACAGGTTTGGGGTGGGACCCACCTGGGCTTGGGATGGCCGGGAGAGCAAAGCTCCCGTGGGGCTGCTGGCAGGAGGAAAAGCAGCGGGCAGGGATGGGAAATGGGCATCCCCTCCTCTCTGAAGGTGCTGTGGGTAACGGCTGGGGGACAGGGCTCGTTCCCAGCTTGATACATTCCCGTGTGCCAGGCCGAGGGAAATGACGTCCAGATGAAGCCACCGCTGGCACTGCCGCGGCCGGGGCGGGGGACGAGGCCGAGCGTTTGCGGATGCAGCGCTCCAGATGCAAACAATAAGGCCAGCGGATCTTGATTTCATCTGTCGAGTAATTGGGCTGGAAGTCTGTGATGGTAATGACTCCACATCAAGCGCTCGGCGCTCAGATGTGACCCATCCCCGGCCGGGGGGCGGGGGCTGCAGCCCGCGGTGGTGGCCGTGATGAATATCCCCCAGATGTTCTCCCCCAGATGTTGTCCCCCAGGGGAGGCCAGACCCACACGTGTGTTGTTAATAACGCCAAAGATCTGAGGTTAAAAATGACCACGGGGCATTCATGTGAGCCCCGGGATGGTGGGGCCTGAGGGCTGGGCCTGCTGCGGGGTGGTGGGAGAGGGGCTGGGGGGGCTGGCCCCGTGTCCTGGCTCTGTGCTTGGTGCTCCTAGCACTGAAGAGCCCCCTGACACCCCATCAGCCAGTCCTGGGTGCTCTGGGGAGGCAGAGGATGCTCCAAGGAGCTCTGACAGCCATGAGAGTCGAAGATGGGAGTGACACGAGAGACAGGGGTGCCCTGGGAGGCACATCAGGGCAGATCCCAGAGGCTTGTTCCGGTTCCAGGGATGACAGGCACTGGGCCCTGCATTTAAGCCCCTGACTGCCTTTGGGTTGTTGTCTCCAAAGCTCTCCAGCACCAGGATGCAAATCTTGTCTGTAGCCACACCAGATCCTGAGGAAGTGCCTGGAAAACACCCTGGTCCCCTGTGCCAGGCTGCTCCGGTCCCCTTGGCACCCCCCTGGGGACTCGGGTCCTGGTGCAGGAGGGAATTATGGCATGGAGAGGGGTCTACCTGGGCTCCACCCCAAAGGTGTGATCCTAAAACCTGTTCCCAGCGTTTTGGATTTATGGGCTCTCCTGTTTTTATCCATGCTCAGACGCTGGGCCCGGTGGTGGGTGAGACCCAGGGGACAACCATCTCCATGGTCCTGTGCTCCCTCCAGACAGAGCTGTTGGCTCCTCCCTTCTCCACGGGGCTCCAGGGCTTTATCCATGAAGATTCCATGGGGCTGGTGCTGTTGGGATGTGTTTGGCAAGAGGGGGAGGAACAGGTCCTGGGAGGCTGAGCTGGGTCTGGGGATGGGACCTTCTGCTCCAGCTGGCTCCAGTGGGGAGTGACAGGAGTGTCCTGGAGCACCAGCACCCAAATATGGGGATGATGTGAGGCGTGGGATGCTGGTGGGTACCAAGAGGCCTCATGATGCTGCTCTGGGGACCCTGGGGCTGTCCCGGGCTGAACAGCTTCAGGTTTCCGGAGGCTTCGCTCCCATCTCGTGTTCCTGAAAGCTCCTGTCGCCAGCCCCGCTCCAGACAATCCCTGGCTTCTCCCCAAGGGGAGGGGACGGGGCCCGCGGGATCCCTGTGCTACGGGAACCAGCTGCCCCTGGGCAAGGGGATCCCCGCCTCCAGGAGGCTTTGCTTCCGAAACTGGGCTTTTCCCCAGGGGTGTGAAGGATGCCCACAGGCAGATCCCGGTGCGGGAGGCGTGTGGGCGATCCCGGCACCTGCGGATTGTTGGAGCACGAGGAATCGCAGCCCCGGGGCTGGGGAGCCGAGTGTGCCCCACGCCCTCTCCTACTCTGGAGCCTTTCCAGCCTTCCCCTGCTGATTGCTCCAGCATGTGCATCCCAGATGATGAGAGATGAACGGGATCGGCCCCCGCCGGCTGGGCGGGGCTCTGCAGCTGGACCAGCACCCTGCCCTCCCTCCAGTGCTCCTGTTCTGCTCCTCGCTCCCGGGTGAGACCCGAGGTCTGGTTGGAAAGGGGGCGTTTTTCACCCGGAATGGGGGGTTGTGGCTTCAGCAGGAGCTGCTGCCCCCCAGGCCTTGGTTTGGCAGCTGATGCTGCATGCAGTGCTTGGGGAGATGAGCGTCACAGGATCCTGGGTTGGTTTGGGTTGGAAGGGACATTAAAGCCCATCCAGTGCCACCCCTGCCATGGGCAGGGACACCTTCCACTGTCCCAGGCCGCCCCAAGCTCCGTCCAACCTGGCCTGGGACCCTGCCAGGGATGAGAGCTCCAGGCTGGCCCAGGGAGTGGGACCATCCCTGTTTGGTGGGGGTGAAGATTCAGGATTCTGGCCTAAAGTGGGAGCCTGATCCCGCTGTTGCTACTTCTGAAATTCAGGTTTTAACTCATTAAGCTCTGGCATCTGCATTGCCTGCAGAGGAGGTTTGGCTGGGAGTGCAGCTGGCCAGGGTTTGATCCAGTGCTGGGTTTTGTGTCCCTCTTTGACACCACATTTTTCGTGTTTCCAAACCCCACCAACACCTGAAAGAAGGACACTGGGAGCCTCCTTGCTGCTTCCAGGGAGCCTTTTGAATCCCCCTTTCCCCCTCCAACCATTTGAGACATTTTCCTTCAAACCTCACTTTGCGTTCCGTTGTTGCTCGGCTCCGCTCCAGATGTTCCAATCCTCGATCCCACACCTTTCTCTCCCTTTGGCCACTGGATATTTGGCTGAACCAGAGCCAAATGAAAGCTACCCCCCACCTGTGCATGGAATTAGCAGCGGGCATGCCAGAGCTCCATGGACTCGTAAATGTGGCCATCTGCACCTGGCAACAGGATTTTTTAAAGGAAACAAGGAAACAAGGAAAACACCCCCTGCTCCCAAACGGGTTGAGGTTTATTTCCTCTGAAAAAAAAAAAAAAAAGAGGAAACTTGTAAATGATTTGCTTGGAAAAAGCCATTTCCCACAGAGATTGGGCATGGCCACGGGGAGCTCGTGGCTGTGACTCAGGGGAAGGAGGATGAGTCCCAGCTGCTCGCTGCTGGATTGGGAACAGCTCTGTGAGATTCCTGGCTGGTGTGGGGAGAGTTTAGGACGGGATTCTCCAGCCCTGCCCTCCAAGGTGACAAGATGGGCCCATCTTAGGGCACAGAACCAGGCCTGCCTGCCCTCCTGGGTTTCCCACTGCAGTGCCAGGGAGAGCATCCTCAGGGCTGCCCCCCTCCTTTGCCATTCTCACTTCATGGGGTGCTGCTGCACCTTCCAGGCTCCCCAATCCCACACCGGTGCTGTCCCTGTGCCTTTGGCACAGCCCCCAGCCCAGCAGCAGGGAAAAATGCCCCAGGGGCATGGTTTTAGGCTAAGAAAGTGGAAGTAAACCATGCAGTGGCCCTATTGGTAGCATGGTGTAGATGTATTTCAAGCAAGAAATTAGAGAATCGGGAAGTCCTGGAATGGTTTGGGTGGGAAGGGAGCTTAAAGCTCATCCAGTCCCACCCCCTGCCATGGGCAGGGACACCTTCCACCATCCCAGGTTGCTCCAAGCCCCATCCAGCCTGGCCTTGGATCTCCCCTGCTGTGGCCAGGAGAGGTTCCCTGATGCTCCCCTCCTCCCTCGAGCTGAGCTGGTGCCTCATTCCCCCACCCCAAATGACTTTATTGATTTAGCCCTTCAAGCAAGCACACCAGCAGGAGGAATTCCTGCACTCCCACCCGTACTGACGGGCCATTATTGGGATGCTTCCAAGCTCATTAGGGAGATGTCTGTTTGCCGTGTAATTAACTCTCAATGAGATCAGCAATGAACGTGTCATTGTGGTTCCAGGAGTTACTGAGCTGGTAAAGAGCAGGTACAGAGCTGTCAGGACACCCCTGGCTGGTCAGGCTCCCGGTGCAGAGGGATGAGCAGAGGTGCAGGAATAACTGTGGGATGTGAGAGGTGTTGGGGAGGCTGATGATGGTGAGGCTTTGTTCATTCCCTGCCAGGAAAGACAGAGGTGGCTCCAGTAAATCCTCAGGGACTGAACCCACCTCATCCCTGGGCTTTTGAGGCACCACCAGGTGCGTTAGGAACCACTCTAGAATTCTCAATCCAGCTGTGGTCTGCAGCTGGACAGGCTCCAGGCTGCATCCACCACCCACTGCCAACACCGATCCCACTGTGTGGCATCCCCTGGCTCCTTCCAAAGGGGACTTTCTCCACTGGAAATGCCATTGCTGCTCCACACTTCATCCAGCCAGGACAAAGAAATCCCTCTGCTTCCACAGACCTGTGTGCCCAGCCTCCTCCTCCCATCCCTGTAGTTTTTTCACTCCCAGGATGATGCGAAATCTGTGTCCCCACCCATGAGGGCACCACTGAGGGAATAACTGCTCCCAGTGTGTGCAAGATGGGAAACGAGGAGGGGACTGGGCTCAGGGCAGGGCTGGGACAATGTCAGAGTCCCAGGGATGGGGTTTGCTCCGAGCTCTGGGGCTCTGCCTGCTCCAATAGAAATTGCACATTTCATGTATGTTATTTTTTAAACCGAAGCTTTAAAAAACCCAAACCAGTGGGTTTTGGCTGCTTTATCCCCTTGTTGGGATTATTTAAATCAAAAGCAGAAATGGGTGGGAGGCTCCTTTTGTGACTCCAGCTGGATGGGAGCCAGCCACGGCTGCTGGAGCCAGAGGGTGACCAGGGGTCCCGTGGTCCTGCAGGTCACTGTCCCACAGTGCCATCGGGAGAACAACACGGAGCTGGTGCACCCACATCCTTTTTCGGCTGATGGAGGTCCCCCTGCCAAAACCCGCCCTCCTGGGATGCTGCTGCCTTCCTGAGCCAGGAGAATGGGTTTGTCCTGTCCACGCAGGCTCTGCATGGCTCAGCCCCCAAATCCTGGCGGAGACGGGGCTGGAGCGAGGAGCTGAGGTGACCAAAGGTCCTGCTGGTGACAGGGACAGCAGCTTGCTGGAGTTGGGGGGTGTTTTTGTTGCGCAAAGTCCTCTCCCCCTCTGGCAACAGGGCTGTCTCCAGCTCCCCGGAATCGCTGTAGCTACGGGCAATTTTCTGTGTTCGAGTTTTGCAAAACCATATTAAGAAAAATCTCGCCCTGGCGCTGCTGGCTCTCCTCCAGGCTGGAAATTGCATTCCCCTGCTTGAAATTCCTCCCGGAGTTTCAGATGGAGAATGTACAACTTCACTTTCCATCTTGAGCTGCTGTCACACATTTTAATAACAGGGGCTGGGCTCCACCCCAGCGGTGGCCGCGTGCCAGGATTCTGGAGCGAACCCGTTGGAGCGGTTGCGGTGAGCCTTGGGATGGCTGTGGTGCTGCTGGAGCTAGGGCTCAGCCCCGGCCCCCCCCCCAGCCCAGCTCAGCCTCTTGGAGTGAGGATGGGGTTTGTGGCTTGGTTTTTAATCCTTGGTGATGAGTTTCTGGTGTCTCCTTTGCCCCAGGTGATGGGGAACTGGGTGCGGAGGGGGTCGGCTCCATGTGCTGCACTCATGATCCGAATTAGGAGATGTGACCCATTCCTCCTCCTTGCTTGCATCCTGATTCTGTGATCTGCTCTGGTGAGCCCTGACAGAGCCCTGATGGTCCCACCTGAGTTTCCCCCTCTGCATCCTGCCCCTCCCCACTGCAGGATCAGGAGAAATCCCCCTGCAATGTGACCCTGATGATGGGTTTTTTCCCCAAAACCCAGCGGATAAACCTCAAAGCTTGCCAGGTCCGTGCCTGGATGACCCCATGGAGACTCGTGGTGGGGACCACAGTGGAGAGCGACCCTGTCTCACTGCCCGGTGGGGCTGTGCTGCTTTAGGGACAGTCACGGCGCTGCTTCTCCAGCGAGCGTCACCGCGCCCGAGGCTGGGGCGTCCCGCATCCCTCGGGATGGGGTTTGCCTCCCTGCCTCGCCTCTCCCCGAGCTGCCTTTTATGGGCTGCTCTTTGAACCCGAGCAGTTGTGCTGTATTTGTCCAACACTCGGCTGCAATCAGGGAAACAGCCTCCCTAATTGGATTGGGACGGCCCGCAGTAATTGGCTGTTTGGGAGCAGCCGTTTCGAATCAAGCTGTGCGCGCCTTTAATAAGTTTGCTCGCCTTTATCAGCCTGGCAAACTGCGCCTTGGAGGTGACCTGCTAAATGATCCCCCGTGTTTCTAAAGCATTTTTCATCCCCGCTGATCCCCTGAGCCCTTTTCTTTCTTTCTTTGTAATAACAAACTCGGGGAAATCCCAGAAATCCCAAAGCAGCCACGCTGCGGCTCCCGCTTGCCTGTGGTGGTGGGCAGAGCCGGGGCTGGAGGAGGATCACGGTGCTGGGGGGAGCAGTGGGGTGGCAGGGCTTCCATCCTGCTGGTTTTGGGATGGGGGAGAGGGTGAGCTCTCATGGTGCTGTGCTGATATTGCTGGGTTTGGCCCCTGGTGGGACTTGTCACCTGTCCTGGATCAGGCTTGACCTTCCCCTGCTTTGGGACCAGCTCAGCCCATGATGGGAAGAGCTGATCCCATTGCTCTGACCAGGATTTGGCCACGCTCCAGCCCTTCCATGGAGCATCTCCCTCCACAGTTCCCCCACTGGAGTGACCAGCCCGGCCGTGGGGCTTCCCAAGGACTGCTCACTCCTGCCAGGACCCAGGGAGGGAAAAACAACCCCTGCTGTGCTCCAGTGGAGACAGCTGAAGGTGGTGAGGCCCTGGCACAGCCCCCCCTGGGTGGCCACAGAGGTGTGAGGGTGGCCACTGCCAGCCAAGGACGCCAAGCACAGGGAGAACATTGCAGAATCCATTTATTTCAACCAGAATGCCCTGATTTTGCCAAAAACTTGCACATGAGCTGCTTGTCCTCAACTGCCTGAGCTGCCTGTCTGGTGGGGTCTGGGCTAAATCCAGGGACCCTCCTGCAGGGCCCCCCCAGCTCTTCCAGACACGGGGCTGGGGTGACCTTGGGCACATCCCAAGGCCTCGGCGCCTGGCCCCAGCCGCAAACTCATGTTTTAAGCCTTTTTCCCAAATTTTGAAGGTGAGAAAGGAAGCCTCTGACTGCACTGTGGGGAGCAGGCGGTGCTGAGAGGCCCCGTGGCACCAGCTCTGTCAGCCCCTTACGCCGAGGGTGAGGAGGGTGAGTGCCCTGTGCCCCCCCTCCTGCCTTCCCAGAGTCTCCCTGGCTGTGTTTGGACAGAAGTTTGTCAGAATGGATCTGCTCTTGCCAAACGTTTCCATTTTGACAAATTGGCATTTTCCAACAGCAACGTTCCCCCTCCCAACCCAAACAGGGAGCTGGAGCCGCTCCCGCCCGGAGAGGAGCAGCTCCTGTTTCCAATCGCTGACGTCAACCCAACAAGAGCTGGCAAGTGCCACGGTTTGGATGCGTTTGTGTTTATCAAACTGCTCTGATAACAGCTCTGCTTCCTCGGTGTCACCGTTCCTACCCGGCTTTCCCTGGGGAACTTCGCCCTGGGAGCTGGGAGGGATCTCCGGTTGTTCCCTCCCTCTGGAGAGCTCCGGTGCGGGACAAGCGGGCCCTGAGCAGCCGGCGAGCGCCAGCCACGAGAGGGCACAAAGCCCTGGCCCTGCAGCCAGGCAGCCGTGTCACCGTGTCACCCTGCAGGCGTGTCACCCTGTCACTGTGTCAGCCTGCAGCTCTGCAACCGCATCACCCAGCGGCTGTATCTCCCTGTCACCCTGCAACCACATCACCCTGTCACCTTGCAGCCCTGTCACTGTCACTGGGTCACCCTGTAGCCCTGTCCCCCTGCAGCCCTGTCACTGCCACTGGGTCACCCTGCAGCCCTGTCACTGTCACTGTCACTGTCACTGGGTCACCCCGCAGCCCTGTCACCCTGCCATCCTGTCACTGTGTCATGCCACAGCCCTGTCCCCGCATCACGCTGTAGGTTTGTCACCCT
>VXBT01002055.1:7926-26384 GCA_013400235.1 Oriolus oriolus | reverse complement strand
GGTAATTAGCGCAGAGCTGCGTTAATTGCCGCCCGCGCCGGGATGCGGCGGCTCTGCAACAGGCGGGTCCCGGGAGAGAAAGGGGGTCCGAGGGAAAGGGGAGCGGGGGGAGAGTGCGGGTCCCGGGTGGGACGAGACGGGGGCGGCAGCTCCGACCCTCGCCTGGCCTGGGGAAGGGGCTGGCGGCTGCTTTTTCGGGGCTGCTGCTGAAGTCGGGAGCGCTACGAGTGTGAAAAGCGGTCCCCGTGTCCCCCTTGTCCCCGTGTCGCCGTTTTCCTCCCTGTCCCCGCGCCTCCCATCCCGGCCAGGGACGAAGCCGGCAGCAAAACTGTGCTCGTTTAACTCCCCAGGCTTTGCGATTTTAACCTTTAGCACTTTATCCTCAGCCGTCACCCCGTTTCCCCACCGGGTTTCTTTAGGAATTGTTTTATTCGCGTGGTTTATTAAAAGAAAAAGGGAGCGAGGACCTCGTGCTTGATCCTGGCTGTGCTTGGAACAGGGAGCGGGCGAGGGGTGAATCAGTGGGATCCTCGGTGGGTTTGTGGCGAAGGGCAGAGCTGGAGTGATCCAAGGAAGTTTGTTTTTTGATGGTTTCGATGGAATTGAACTCTTCAGGCGATAAAGCATTCGGAAGAGCAGCTACTGTGCATGTGGAGTGTATTAAACTCCCGTCTCCTGGCCAGCTCCGGAGCGGCCGGGCCAAGCAGCGTCGGGAGCGATAAGTCCCTTGAAGCCGGGGGTGGAATCTGCTCCGTTGTTTTGAAGGGAATCCAAATGTGTCGATGTATAAAAGCGCCGTGGTGTTCTCGGGGAAACATCTGAAAATAATAAAAGGAGTAGCTCTCCCTGTCCTTCCTGCCTCTCCATCCCCTTCTCCCCGAGCCCCGCGGGAATACCGGGTTTCTGACGTGCTCTTAACGTTTTGGGGGAGGTTGCAGCTTCCCAATCCTCGCCAAAGTAACAACCTGTGAAAAATCAGCGTGTTTAATGGAAGGAGTAATTTTAGTGGTAATTTTACCCGCAGAGTTTCAGCTCTCTGAGCCCACATCTGGGCTGTAAAGTTATGACTTAACACACCTTCAAAACCCAGTAAGCAGCGGCGCTTATTTTTATGGCTGCATTAATATCCCCGTGATTTATGAGCTCATTCCTCAGCTCTGTTTGGGTCCGCGCTGCTCGAGGAACAATAATGATGATCACTAATCTTTTCGGGGTGAGGACTGCGAGATGGCTCTCACTTGGCAAGAATGGGAGTTTAATGACTGCGAGCACATAATTAAAGCGGGGAAGATCGAACGCTTTCATATCGCTCGGCGGAGCCCAGCGAGGCGCTCGCAGGACGGACCGCAGAGAGGAGGAGAAATAAATCTTAGTTTGGATGGCTCTGTTGCGAGTTTTTAGTGCTGTAAGTGCTTGCAGGGAGCCTGGCCTGACACCAGTTTCGAGATGATCCTGCATATGGTTGTGGTAAATTTGGAGAAATGGAGCGGGGCAGGTTTTCGGCGCGGGGAAGCTGCCGCTGGGCTGGGGAGAAGCCGCATCCTTTGGGGCGAGGCAGAAATCAGGAGATGTTTTGCTTTAACTCTGCGTAGAGTAAGTGTGGTTTTAATCACACACACACACACATCTACTTCCCTTCGCTTCCTCTCCGCTCTGCCTCTTGTTTTGTCTTCTCACAAGACCTTGCAGTACCGAGGGATTTTATCCCCGGGAAAGCCAGACAGAGCTAAATGTTTAAAGCTGGGATGTGCTGGAGCGGAGGGAAAGAGAAATTGGACAGAAATTCAGGTTTTTCCAATGGATATCTCAAAAGTGGTGTAAACATTTTTAAAATATTTGAACTTGCTAGGAAACCAAAATTACACCAGCCGCTTCTCACGCCAAGATATTTGGCCTGAAGGCACCTGTAGGTTGTTGCTTGTCTCGAGTAAATGTGGAAAAAAAAATTCCCTTGGAAATATCACTCCAGAATTATTTTGTTCTTTCTTAGTAGCTCAGTCCTGCAGTGATTTCCCTCCTCTGGCAGGAGCATCTCCTCATAAGTGATGAGTAGTTTGTTATAAGTTACTGACTGAAATAATTTATTCTTACCGGATTGTTTTATTTAATTTAAATTTGAAATAGCCCAAAGCCCCCTTTTTTTAGAGTAGTAGTGAAAAGAAAATGTTCTGCAAAAGCATCTCCTACAGAATTCCTTGAGTTACTAGAGCTTTAGCTAATTCTAAGAAGATTAAACACCTTTTCTAGGCTGCAGCATAAATGACTTAATGGCTAATCCAAACATGATGGGATGTTTTCTCCTCAGGAAAAACATGATTTTAATTTTTTTGGCACTCAGTGCTGCTTGAAGGAAACTTAAATAAAAAGAAGAGGCGATGCTGGCGTGTCTGCTGCCAGTTTGGGGTGTGTGGGGGGCCTCTTTGGGAGCCTGGGACTGTCTGTGTCTATTTTATGGGAATGTAGGTGAGGACAAATGTTAAAAACTCGAATTCAATCCGAGACGTTTGGGGTGATATTTGGAAATCCATTGCAAAACTTGGAGCAGCTGTGATGGTGTGGGTGCCTGTGGGGATTGAGGAAAACAACATTTGTGGGTCGAGTCGCTGTGGAGTGAAGGGGTACAAGGGCTGGAACCCCCTCGGTGTGAGGGGAGCAGACTTGGGCTCACAAGTGGCATTTGGGACAGTTTCACACCTTGTGTGGTGGGGCTGGGACTCTGCAGTGTTGCTGCTCTGCTCCACTGGGGACAGTTTGGGGGCGTAGCAGGATCTTTGCATGGGATTGTTCCCTTCTTGGATGCCAGAGCTGGTCTGGCTCAAATGCAGAGGTTCCGGCTGTGCCGTGTGCCTCACACCGGAGTTCGGCACAGCCTCGGGGATTCTGGGGCTGTGGGGAATGGGGCAGGAGAATCGGGGGCGCAGCAGCTTTGGGGAGCACAGCAGTGCTGGGAGAGGGGCCTGGTTTGCATAAAAGGGAGTTTGAGGAAATTCAGCTTTGAGGGAATTCGTGTGGAGAGCTCTGCGCCTGACGCAGCTCAACCGAAGAAGAGTCTCCTCATCCCCATCTGCCAAAACTTTGCGGCAACATCAGCTCAGTGTGACGCTTTTCCTCTGTCTCATGTTTCCTTGCGTGCTCTGTGATCCCAGCCCCTCTTTTCCATCTTGTCTTCCTCCTTTTTCCAAGAGCCAAAGGAGGATTTAGGCAGGAATGGTGCTGGGCCAAGGCTCCCTCCACGCCGCGTGCCTGCTGGGATTGCACTCTGGAAGATGCACACCCTGGATTTGGAGGAACTGTAAAGAATTCCCTATTTTCTTACAGTTTGGACCAGAAGTAGTAAAAAGTACTATGGGATGTCTAGTGAGTGGCCAGGCTGGAGCCCTGCAGCCGGAGGGACACGAGGAGATGGAATCCCCACCGAGCATCCTCTGGCCCCGCAGAGCCTTCCCAGAGCTCCGAGACCCTTGGAAGCCAAATTTAGCTTTTCATCGTCGTTTTCACATCCCATCCAATGCAGCACATGAAAGCTGGCATGAAGGGGGAGGAATTTTCCGTGGGGCTCCTCATCCCTCTGTGCTTCTGCTGGGGTGTCCCAGCTCGGGAGCATCTCTGGGAAGGCGGATGGGGGAGCAGAGAGCCGCTCCCTGGGATGTGGGGTTTCCCCCTCCCCTTCCCCAACCCCATTCATAGCAGCTAATAACGCTCTTGAAAGGCATCCAGGATTTCTTGAGCCAGACTTTGTTATCTCGGAACCTCGCAACCCCGACGCCTTTGAGCGACAGGGGAAGGACGCGGCTCCGGCGCTGCTCTTTTGACTTTTGCCGGGAGTGTTATTGGCAGTTGAAAAGTAGAGCTAAGTAGGTGCCTTGAGGGGTTTTTGTGTGTGTTGTGATTGCACAGACAGATCAGGACACTATAGCGCGAGCTGCTGAATGAAACCAGCTCCTCTGGAGCCACCAGGCTGCGTTTTGGCACCGCGCTTGTGTCCCCTTCCAGGGCGAGCTTCTCACAGGCGCGTTTGAGAAGCGCATAGGTGGGAAGAGACAAAGGAATCTCGCCGGAGTCAGATGGCGATGCAGGGAGACCTGCTCCGGGACATTATCTTTATTCATTGGCACGGCTAATCTCTCCTCCTGATGGACTCGGTTTCAGCGCTCAGAGCAGCCCTTGTTTTCCCGGGGCATTTGCAGACACTCAGCCCTGCAGCTTCTCGCCTTCATTACTTTGCAATCTCTTCTCTTTTTTTTTTTTTTTTTCACTTCCATTCACGAGTGAGAGCTTTCTGTCTCAGCTTCCCGGATCCTCACCCCCGTGTTTGGGAAATGAAACCTCAAGTACAAAGAAAACATGCGGGAAACCTGAGAAAAAGCTGATTTTAACTAAGAATAAGATACATTAAAGCTTTCACTTAGGGCGTAGTGTTTTGGATTGGCTTTTATGCACTGTTTTAGCCCCAGCCCTACACTTAGGACCAGGCTTAAGTGCTGCGTGCCCCTGTGGCAGCCGGACGGGTCTCCCTGATGATGTGCCCCGTTTTCTGCTCCCTGACACACATCGAGCGCTGCCCGGGCTTGGGAAGCAATCCATAATACGTGCAAAGTTTGGGTTTCTGCAAACTGCTTTCACGTGGGATTAAAAATAGCTTTTACTGCCACGAAGAGGAATTAACATTTGAAACCATTTAAAGAGCTCCCAGACAGGGATTGCTGCGGGCGGGGAGAGAGAGGGGCTTGTGCCTGTCCTGCTTTGGGGAGTCAGTGATGGGGTGAGGAGCACGACTCCACTCTCCTGCCCCCCACTTTCACGCTGTTATTCCCTTATTTCCACGCGGCCGGGTTTTCTTCCCGATCCCATGAAGTGCTTCTTGCTGATCCAAGCAGGTCTGGGAGCCTGAATTTGAGCCTGGCTCAGCCCCCAGGCAAAATGAAGTCGGGCTGTTCCTTGTGCTGTTGCTCAGATAGTGTCAGGCTCGAGTGATTGGAGCTGCGTGTTAATGTTGGCCGGGATTTTGGGGATAAAAGCTGCTACTTGCAGGATGGAAGGAGCCGTGCTCTTCCCGGCTGAGGAATGCTTTCCCTGTCTCTGTCTCTGTTAAATAAATGGGGGGATTACACCCAGGCTGGGCAGGGGGTGTGAAGGAGTAACCTGAGTTCCTAAAGGATTTCAGATCTGCCAGCGTTGCTATCCCAGACTGCTTAAATACACCCAGAAATCACGGGGCTGGTTAAAAAAATTCATATGATGGGAATGAATATCTTTGGAAAAGGCTTCTTCATTCCTGTCCTTTTTGTTGTACTCTCTGTTGTAACCTCAGGGGCTAGAAATTGAAACATTGAAATGTGGGGTTTGTTTTTTTAAATCCATGTAATTCCAGAGGAGTTTTGAAAATATGTCAAATGTTGCCCAAAAATTCACAAAGAGCCGGGAAAGCCTCAAGGCTTCTGTTAGTGGAATTATTGAAAGCTTGGAGAAATAATCATTGCAGTGTAAAGGAAAGTTTGGGAGTTTCTCCTTAAAGGTATTATGTGGGTTTTTTTCCCTTGATTATTTTTAGATCGTGACAGAAGGTGGAAAAGGCTGGTGGATTTAGAGGGTGCTTTCATGCAAGGAGAGACAATTACTTAAGAGAGTTCAAAGCTTATTTATAAAACAGTAATTACCTTCCCCTGGGATGGAGACGGGCAGCTCCGGCGGCGGGGAGGAGGTTGCAGCACTTAATTGGCAAAGATGCTTAAAAGCTTCCTCCTGACCTTTTCAAAAACTTTCTGCTGCAACAGGCTCGGGCAGAGATTGAAAACCTGCCCAAGGAAAGGCCAGGTTTAATACCAAGACTTAGCTCTAAATGGCTTTTCAAAGGGCTGTGGAAATCCTCCTGCTTAGGGAGCCGGCGGTGTCGGAGGGAGGATGGAGGGGTGGATGGATGGATGCTCCACGTCTGCGGGACAGGGCTCCGGGAGCAGGGTGGGACCTGAGCCTGGCGGCTCCCTCCCCACATCCCAGCTCTTGGGATGGCCAAAATATTAAAGTGAGGAGCCATGGGAATGCTCTGTGAGGCTTCTGTGGGACTTGGTTGGAAGCCTGGTCTGGGGGTGGAGGCAGCCGGGGCTGGTCCACGCTGGGCACGTTGGGGCAGTGGTTTAAGGTGAGTCTTTCCTCGCAAGAGGATGAACAGGCTGTGGGACTTCATGGAATCCTGAAATGGTTTGGGTGGAAAAGGACCTTAAAGCACATCCAGTTCCACCCCCTGGCACGGGCAGGGACACCTTCCACTATCCCAGGGTGCTCCAAGCCCTGTCCAGCCTGGCCTTGGACACTCCCAGGGATCCAGGGGCAGCCACAGCTTCTCTGGGCGCCCTGTGCCAGGGCCTCCCCAAATTCACCCCATGTGAAGCACAGCCCCAAGCCCACAGTCACACCGTGACAAACACGTGGTGGTGCAGCCCTGAACTTTCCCCACGGTGGGGTTGAGGGCTCAGCTCAGCTGTGCCCGTGAGGTTTTACACACTCACCTTTTGTGGTGATGGTCCTGGGTGGAAAATTCACAGCAGCTCCTTGGATTTTGCCTCCTTCTCCCTCTGCTCAGAGACAGCTCGGAGATCACAGGAATCTTCAGAATTATTCATGCATCCCTTAAGTGAGTCACTCACTAGCTGGAGACTCGTTTGAAATGCAAATGTGGCTGTGGCAGGCAGGGCACTGGGATGGTGACCAGGGCACAGGGGCAGCTGTGCCCCCTGAGTGGGATCCTGCAGGTCACCCCAGGGCTCGGGGGTCAGTGTCCAGCTCTGTGTGATTCCAGGGCTTGTGGAGAGCAGGGATGAGCCAGGGTTTGCAGGGCTGAGATGGTCGAGAGCCATGGACCAGAAAGAGCATCCCTGTTCCACCATGTCCTGCTGGTGACATGGATGGCCTTGATCTGGAGCACCAAGAGTGCTGGTCCCAGACTGAAATATGGGGGGGAATGGCTGTAATTCAGAAAAAATTCACTCTTTGGGCTGTTAAAGCACCAGCTTGGAATGTTTTAGGCAGCCTGGAAGAACAGCAGCACTTTGGGACTGGGATGAGCTGCTGGGCTCCTCCTGGGAGTGATTTAGGTGTGCTCCACCAAGGAAACCCCACAGCAGGCAGGGCCACGAGGGGAATGAACTCCCCTCTCCCAGTCAGCAGCTCCCCAGCGAGGGGGTGGCAGGAGCATCCCGAGCCACCGGGGCCGCTCTGCATCTCAACACACAAAATTGATCAGGAACTGGAGAGAATTACATTAATATAGTCACTTGTCACTGAGGTCTTATTAGGAATCTCCACTCATTAGTGTGGAGAGAATAAGGATGTGACCTTGTTAACGTCCTTGGGCAGGGAAAGGCTGACTGACCGCTTTGCTATTGATTTATCACTTAGCCCCTGAACTGTGCGTGCGTGGCCGTGGCCCTGGGTACACCTGGCCCTGGGCACACCTGGAGGGCTTTCTGTAGCTGGAATGAAGAATTGGCATCTCCTCTCATGCCCCGTCCACACCCTTCAGGCTGATTCAGCCGGGAATTCGCAGCCGTGCTGTGCAAATAAAAAATAAATAAATAAAAGGATGCGCCGCTGATTGATGGGAAGGGCCAAGGAAAGTGACAGATCCGGTCCCCGGAGGCCACATCCCAGTGCTGCTTGGTGGGGGCTGCTGGGGCCTCCTGCCTTGTGCAACTTCCCAGCTGCTCCGGAGCCGCAGCATCCCAAACCCCGGGGCTGGGGGAGGCCGCTCCCTGCCCCCCTCTGCTCCCCACAGCAGCCCCCGGCCCAGGGCAGGAGGGACCCGCCGGGGGTGCAGGAGGGCTCAGCTCAGGTCTGGGGTCAGTTCTGGGCTCTTCGTGGCAGGAAGGACATTGAGGGGCTGGAGTGTGTCCAGGGAAGGGAGTGGGGCTGGGGAAGGGGCTGGAGCACCAGGAGCGGCTGAGGGAGCTGGGAAAGGGGCTCAGCCTGGAGAAAAAGAGGCTCAGGAGGGACCTTCTGGCTCTGCAAAACTCCCTGACAGGAGGGGGCAGCTGGGGGGGGTCGGGCTCTGCTCCCAGGGAACAGGGACAGGAGGAGAGGAAACGGCCCCAAGCTGTGCCAGGGGAGGGTCAGATTGGACACTGGGAGAATTTCTTCCCTGAAAAGGGTGTCCAGCCTTGGCCCAGCTGCCCAGGGCAGTGGTGAAGTCACCATCCCTGGAGGGATTTAAAAGCTGTGTGGATGTGGCACTTGGGGACATGGGTTGTTGGACTGGATGCTCTCAGAGGGCTTTTCCAACCACGATTCCACAATTCCGTAATTCCTTCTGTGGGTGAAATCAAGCCCCCATCGGGGCAGGATCCCAAAATGCTTCATCTCTGCAGCCCTACATCAGATTTTTAAATTTTATTTTATTCCCCCCTCTCTGGAGGCTCCTGTAGGTGCTGGTCATGCCCAAAGGTTTTCCCTGTCTCCACCTGCCAGCTCCCTCATCCCGCTGTCCCCATCCCGCCTGTGCTCCCTGGTAATTCCAAGTGACAAATCCCCTCCTCCACGGACACCCTGCCAGGGAGGAAATGTCGATAAAGTGGAAGCAAAAGAAATCCTCCAATTCCCGGCAGCGCGGAGGGGCTCGATAAGTGCCATTGATCAGGTGCCTGTCAGCGCGATCGCTCATCGCTGCCACTGTCAATACCTGCAGCCGGGGAGGGGGGGACGCTGATGTCCCTGCGGTCCCCGCCGTGCCAGAGCCTCTCCAGGGCTGCTGCTGGCTTTTCCCAGCCCCTCGGAGCTGCCCAGCAGCTCCAACCCCGGGAGCGCCAGCCCGGCGGGACGCGCAGCCGGAGGGACGGGGGGGTTTATTCTTCCCCGAGAGCCATCGGCCGCTTCCTCCGGCGCTTTTCTGGTTCCCAAAGTCATCTTCCGAAGCCACACAAGCCTGAGAAAAATTTCGAGGGGCCGCTGCCAAGTACTTTCAGCTGAGAATTTAGGTTTTGTTGAGGGAAGGCATGGTTTGTCTGCATGAAAAGCCGGTTTTGGGGGGAGGGACGGGCGGAACGTCCCCCCGCGGTGCCGGAGCCCCGAGCGTGACAACCTGCATCCGCTCGCCGCCACCCGCGCGGGCCCGGCCGCCGCCGCAGCCTCTCCTGCACAAAGGAGCCGTCGGGCAGGGCTGGGCTGCTGCCAGCAGGACAAGGGACAGAGGCGTCCCCAAGGGCCGATCCTGATCCGCGGCGCTGCCGCTGAGTGGGACACGAGGGGCTGGGAGCATCCCAGCGCCCCGATCCATGGAAGGGACCCTGTGTGGGACTGGGATTTAACCTGCTCTGGGCAGGCACCGTCCTGCCCTGGCCTCCCGGGTTTTCCTGGGATCCTGGCTGCCTCTGGCTGAGCTGATGCTTTGGTGTTTATCTGGAGCTGGTGTGAACAGGGGAGGTTTGCAGGGAGGATGGACAGGCTCTGTGTCTGCTGGAGCTCAGAGCTCATTTTGGGTGGCGTGGGATGGATGGAAGCACGGTGGGCTCTGGTTCTGTCGCGGTCCTATCCTGGTGTCACCCCTGGCAGATGGCTCCAGGTCACTCGTGTCCCCTGGGGCTGTGGTTGTGTCTCTCCACGCATTTGTATCACATCCCTCACTTTCTCCCAGTCGGTGATGAAGGTGTCCCCAGCCCCTCCAACCCCTGGGCTGCTTTAGGGAACCACCAGGGACAATCACCCCAACCTTCCCCAGCCCCTGGGGTGCGATGGCAGTGGGGACATGGCCTGTGCTGAGCTCGGAGCTCACAGAGTCACAGAATATCCCAAGCTGGGAGGGATCCATCGATCCAACTCATCCCTGGTGATGAGTCCAGCCCAGAGGGGAGCAGAGGTGGCCTCAGAGCCCCCAGTCCTGGGCAGGGAATAGGGCTGGGAACCCAGTGCAGCCCTAGCGGGTCACCCTCGTTAGCCTGGGTGTGACATGCTGGTTAATTACCCACTGTGTCATCAGAAGGGACGTGTGGGGCCGGTGTCACTCAGCCACCGCGTCCTCGCCCCGTTTGATCCCCGTCTCGTTACAAGGCAGATAATGAGGGACAGCCTTGTTCAGTTCTGATCTTGGTGTGAATATTAAAAATTCATATTTCACTGCTTTGAGGAGTATCAGGAAGCGTGTGAGGGTGTCCTGCATCCGTGGGGCTGAGCAGGGATCACACCCAGGCCTCTGTCATGTTAAAGGCTCATAAACCTTGAATTACTGAACAGGATCTGTGAAGGGGAGATTCCTTTCAGCATTAATCACTCTGGCGATGCAAGACCTCTTCTAAACATTTTTTTTTCTAGCCAAAATGTCTTTAAATAAAGGCTTACAGGTTTAGTGACCACCTCACTCCAGCTGTGTCCAGCTGTGCGAGCCTCATGTCAGCGTCACAGCCCAACAAGCTGCTGGAAGTGTCAATGCACACCTGGTTGTTTGGGGTTTCTGGTTTCATGACACCGAGGGCTGATGACTTCCACCCTCAGCTGTGTGTGTGTGATGTACCCAGCTCTGACCCTGAAACAGCCCCCAGACCCCCACTTCTGCTGGGTGAAGTTGGAGCGGAGTTGACGCATGAAGGGAAAGGGTGAGCAGTGCCCTTTGCAAAGAAATCTGTCTGTGAGACCCCCTGCGCTCAGCTGGGAAGCTCTCAGGGACAGATCCTGCTCTTTGCATGCAGCTGAACGTAAATTAAAGCACGATCTGGGTGGAGGATGGGGTGGGAACTCTTCTGATTTTATTAGGAATCCCCAGAGATCTGATGATTTTTGAGCCATGGAGCCTTGGCACAGGGAGAGTTTCAGTTCTTGCTTGAAGCCAGCATGTCCTGAAGACAAGAAAACTGTCCCAGGAACCAGGAGAACCATGGCCCATGTGAACGTGCACAGCTGTGTTTGGACAGAATCCCAGTCTGAACTGGATCTGGGCTGGAGGTGGTTCATGTTCTTTTCACCTGCAGCAAGACCTCAGCAGCAAAGGGTATGAAGCCATTTGGAGATGTAAACATCTCCCAAATCATCTCCCAGGCCCCAAAAGCCCCCAAACCATGCCGGCAGCCCGGTGAAGGATGGTTTGAGGATCTCAGCGGATCAGACAAAAGCAGCTGGGAGCAACAGGAGGTGGAAGGTGCTGGGGCAGTGGCTGGGGGTGCCCCCACAGCCAGGCAGGTTTGTCCTGTGCTGGGGGGGTCACCTTGTCCTGGGATGATCAGAATGAGACACCACATGTGCTGTCAGCTCCCCCAGTCACCGTGCAGGACGGAGGAGAACAACTTAAAAGAACAAGGAAAACTGTTGCCACTTCAAAACTCGGCTCGGAATTGATGCCAGGCCTCCAACAGACTGATGCTCCTTTCTTCTCCCGTTAATTAATTCCTTTGCCTCCAGTGAATTTCCATCTTTTATTTGTGCGGCAATCAAAGGCTGCGAGCAGCAAGGCTCACATTAGGAACAGACCCATCCAACCTTTTTTTAATCTTCCTGTATCAGTTCCTCGCCCTCTCCTCGTGCTGCCACGCTGCAGCTGAAGTGCAGATGCCAAGAGATGACTTTGCTGGAGGAGAGAAGGGGCACGCAGCCCCCCGGAGTTTGCTCCCAGCAGGGCTCCTTCGCTGCAGAGAGGAGGAAGAATCCGGCTCAGTTTGGCTCAGAGACACAAATGGGCAATTACTGGGTCACCTGAGAAGTGCCTGGTGATTTACAGCGTTATTAAAAGGTGATGGTAAAAGTAGAGAAGATTTGTAGCATCTGCATGGAAACCCCGTCCCTGACCCTCACACCCCAGATACCAACAGATTAAATATCCAAGGAGGCCTTGAAGCCTGGGGATGGCTTTGAGGGAGAGCCCTGCACATCTGGTAATGCTTGGCCTGATACTTAAGCCCCTGGACCGTGTGTAATGAAATGTAATTCCTTCCTTGCCCTGCTGTGGGTCGGGAGAGGCTCTTCCTGCAGGAAGGGCGTTCATGGCCAGGGCCTCGTGGAAGAGGAAGGTGCAGCCAAAGTGGATGTGAAGGTGAAGATGGGCTTTGCTGGGGGCTGTGGGGAGAAGGGTCCCACTCAGGGAAAGGAAGTCATCTCCAGCGGGGAGAGAGCCAGGGCTGGAATCTTCCTGCTTGGTGGAAGCTCAACCTGATCCCAAAGAGCAGCTCCACAAGAGCTTCATGGCTTGTGGGTCTGTTCCCGCGTCCAGCACTGGAGTGACAGCTCTGGCTGCCCTTGGACTGATGGTTGGATCTCCTCCTCTTGCCCTTGGAAGTCTATAGAGGTCCAGGTCCTGTTGGCTCAGGTGGTGGGAGCCTTCACTGCTGGAGCAGTGCAACATTCCCGTTTCTCCCTTCCCATCCTGGTATTTGCAGTTCTGGCTTCTGGTCCGCCTTTGGATGCTCTGCTTGTTAGAGGGAAGAAATCCTAGCTGGAGTTGAAAAGTGGGAAGAGTGGCCTGATGGGGGAAGATGGTTTGAGGTCCCACACCTTGACTGGGATAGCCTGGATGCATTATCACATGTTTTATCCAATGTTTTATCCCATATTATCCCATGTTCTATCCCGTGTGTTATCCCTTGTGTTATCCCATGTTCTATCCCGTGTGTTATCCCATGTTTTATCCCATGTTATCCCGTGTGTTATCCCGTGTGTTATCCCATGTTCTATCCCGTGTGTTATCCCATGTTTTATCCCATGTTATCCCGTGTGTTATCCCGTGTGTTATCCCGTGTTCTATCCCATGTGTTATCCCGTATATCAGTGTCCAGCAGAGCCTGTGTGGTGTCAGGCTGGAGAGCAGTGTGGGATCTGAGGGAAAACCTCTTTCTGGAGACTCTGCTCCTCCAGGGCTTCCCAGCTGGAGGAGATCTCCCCTCCCAGCCCCTCCTGGCAGGATTCAGTAGGATCCTCCTGGCTTCGGAGGAGCGATGCCGCTTTGCAGCAGCGGGGTTCCAACTCGGAATTATATCTCACCCTGCCTTGTTTTGGGCAAACAGGGATTTTTAGGGAGAAATCTGCGGGTGGAAGCAGCTCCGAGGGCCAGGCTCGCTTGCTGGAAGCTGCGCTCGCAGCCTGTGCTCGGAGCCGAGCTGGGAATGAGCAGAGAGTGGAGGGTGCACATGTTTTCAGGGAAGAGGGGAGAGCTGGCAGGGGTAGGGATAAAAGCAGCATATGTCTGATGGAGTAAGTGGAGAAATGCAGCCCAGATGGCTGCAGGGACTGAGAATGGGGAATAATTCCCAAAGTCTTTGCTCTCTGGAGCAAGATTAGGGCACTTGCAATCTCTTCCTCTGGGCTCAATTTGCCTCCTGTGGTGGCTTTGGGCAGAGCTCTTGATGCTGTGTGTGACCTGCAGGGATTTGAGGAGTTGTTATCCGGGGTATAAACACTGAGCAGCACACAGGGAGCAGGGGGTGGTTTGTAAGGATGACCACTCCATCCCAGGGAAGTGGGGATTTGGGAGTGGCCTCATCCCGTGTGTGTTACGGGGTCTGAACAGGAACTCAGAGAGGTCCTGGGGGAGGCTGGGCATGGAATCCGGGAATCCCAGACTGGTTTGGTTGGAAGGGTCCTTAAAGGTCATCCAGTTCCATGGGCAGGGACACCTTCCACTATCCCAGGGTGCTCCAAGCCCCCTCCTTGGACACTTCCAGGGATCTGGGAGCAGCCACAGCTTCTCTGGGAAATACATTCCAGTCCCTCCCCACCCTCCCAGCCAGGAATTCCTTCCCAATATCCCATCTAACCCTGCCTGTCCATGTGAAGCCATTCCCTGGGTCCTGTCCCTCCGTCTCTTGTCCCCAGTCCCTCTCCAGCTCTCCTGGAGCCCCTTTAGGCCCTGGGAAGGGCTCTGAGCTCTTCCTGGAGCCCTCTCTTCTCCAGCTGAAAACGGGCATTTGTGGTTTAGGGGACATTTTAAAATTGTACTTTTTAGGTAATCTTTATGTAAAAAAACCCAACCAAAAGTACCTGTGAGGGGAAAGGCATGGTAGGAGCAGAAACTGCAGTTCCATCAAGCTGGAAATCTTAAATAATCCAAAAATAACCCAGGCTGCAGGTTTGGAAGTTGCTTTCTTCCCTTGTACAAGGAGAGGGAGAAAAAAATAAACCTGTGTGTAAACCCTGTTGCGAGGAAATGAATTGCAAATAAGAAAAACAAATTCAAGTTAATTCTTCTTTTCCAAGCACGGCTCCATTCAGTGTTTTGGGAGTCAGGGGATTTAGGGATCTGGAGATAGCGTCAGTGTTTTTGGGTAACAAGTACAAACTGTAGCGGCTTTTAAGGCTTCAGAAGCTGTTTCTGATTAGGATCTTTTCTTTTGACAACTTTTTTTCTTTTCAGGAAAAAAAAGGGAGGGGGGAGGAAAGGGCTTTTTGTAACACAGTTGGGTTAGAGATGAGGGAAAATCTGTTTGAAATATGCAGGGACCTGAAAGCAAATCTTGAGTGAATAATAAGTTTAACTGACCTTAAAATATCCCATTGCCATGAGGGATTTGGGAGTAATACTTCAAATGGATTTTTGATGAGGCTCTGCAGGCTGTGGGGAATTGAATATTTTTACCCAACACGTTTTCTGATCTAAATTTTCACAATCACTGGGAAAAAAAAACTATTTGGGAATGCCTAAAGAAGGGTTGGGGTTGTGTTGTTTAACTTTAAAGCCACTGCTGTGCAGGGAAAAAAAAGCAATTTGCTGCAAGGTCACTTTTCAGAACTACTTTTATTCCCCAATATTAAATTTAATCCTGGAGCAGAATTCCTCCTGGTTGCCTGCTGTGCCTGCATCCTCAGCATTCCATGGGGGGATCCAGTGGAGCATTATCCCTGTGCCCACTGGCACAGTGTGTGTGTCCCGAGCCTGGCACCAGCCTGGGGGCTCTGCTGGGACCCTGCTGTGGTGTCACTGTCCCCGGGATTCCTGGGATCCCTGCAGAAAGCCCTGGCTGGTGGGTGAACAGCCACGGGAGAAGCCCCAAACCCCAGGACAGACCATCCCTGTGGTCTCTTCTCCCTCAAATAGAAGCCAGCAGCACTTCCTGGGCTGTCCTGCTGCCTGTCCATCTGTCCATCCATCCACTCAAGGGGCAGTTCCACCACAAAGGACAGAGGGATGTCCCGTGTCCCCAGGGGTGTGGGGCTCTGCCAAGGGCTCCAGTCCTTCCCTCCATCCTGGAGCACAAAGTGGCATTGTGTCGGTCTCTTGTCCCGAGTGACAAGGTCAGGTTGTGCCAGGGGAGGTTTGGGTGGGATATGAGGAAAAATTCTTTCCTGGAAAGGGCTGTCCAGGCCTGGCACAGCTGCCCAGGGCAGGGGTGAGGTGGGGTCCCCATCTCTGGAGGGAGTTAAAGCCCTGTGGCTGTGGCACTTGGGGACATGGGTTAGGGGTGGCCTGGGCGGTGCTGGGGAATGGTTGGATTGATGACATTAGAGGGATTTTCCAAGCTAAATGATTCTGTGATTCTGGTCAATGCCCTGCACCAGCCCCTCTGATCCCGAGGCGTTCCTGGATCAGTCCCTTCGGAGCCATGTTACACCCGAGTGCCATTCCCAGCTTCCAGCCTCCCTTCCCTGTGCTGCCACCAGCCCTGGAACGGGGGGAGCAGAGCCCAGGTCCAAACCTGGGGGGATCGAGGGATAATCCCAGCAGGTGCCGTGTCCCCATCCCTAGGGATGAGGATGGGGACACTGGTGGGAGATGTCCCTCAGGGAGGGGGGGCTGTGCTGGCTGCCACCAGCGGAGGGGAGGCTTTGGGAACTGCTCCTGTCAGCCCCGAACATCCCACCCTGTGGGGCTCCAGCAGCAAACAAGCTCCCAGTGTCCTCCCTGCCATTCCCAGGCAGCCGGAGTCCCGGCACGGCGCCGTGGCAGGAACGCCTCCTGGCCTCCCACTGCTCCTGGAGCTCCAACAGCCTCGGATTTTCCCTCCCTTGCATTCAAAAAGGGGAAAAAAGGGAAAATTGTGGTCCTGCAGCAGCTGCTGGCGCCCTGGGCTGGGAAGATCCCTCCCCCTCACATCCCAGGGACACAGAGCACATGAGGGTCCTGGCTGGGCACTGCCTCAGTTCCCTGTGGAGTGGGCGATCCCACAGAAGTGGGGATCCTGGCGGGGGTGGGGGTGGCTCTGGGACCAATGAATCATGGAATCATGGAAAGGTTTGGGCTGGGAGGGACCTTAAAGCCCATCCAGTGCCACCCCTGACATGGGCAGGGACAACTCCCACTATCCCAGGGTGCTCCAAGCCCTGTCCAACCTGGCCTTGGGCACTGTCAGGGATCTGGGGGCTGGCACAGGGAGCTGTTGTCTCCGTGGCTGCTGCCTGTGGATGTTTTTAGGCTGGGTGTTGTCAGACACCCAAACTGCGCTGCTGTTCCCGAGCCCATGGCTCTGCTGTCCGGGGCTTTTCCTCACCAGCGGCTGTTCCCGAAGCTGCTGCAGCCTTCAAATCACAGAATCATGGAATTATTGAGGTTGGAAAAGCCCTCTCAGACCATTGAGCCCAACCATTCCCTAGCACTGCCAAGGCCACCACCCCTGTCCCCAAGTGCCACATCCACACGGCTTTTCAATCCCGCCAGGGATGGGGACTCCAGCCCTGCCCTGGGCAGCCCTTTCCATGAAGGAATTTTCCTGTTGCAGCCTGTCAGGCTGGCTCCAGCCCTGCTGTGGCCTTGGCTCCCCAATTCCTTGGGCTCTGCTGCCCAGGGCTGCTGGGATCGATGTTCCCGTCAGGTCGCACTCCCATCCATCATCCCTCTGCTCATCCATCAGCGCCAGAGCCTCGTGTGTCGAGTTAAGGACGGAGGTGCTGTGGGAGATGGGGAACGGATTCAGCCTCCTGGCTGCTGGAATTGCTGGAATTTTGGTGCACCAGACCGCTCCCAGTGCTGTACAAGTAGGGAAGTGAGGGTCCTGTGCTGGGCTCAGGGGGAGCGAGGAGCCCATGGGAACACGGATTTGCCCAATCCCAGGGTGTTTCTCCCATTGGGAAGAGCCCACACCGTGAGGCTGGGGTGTGCTGGGACACTTCCTCACTGTTTTCCCTATGGAGAAGGCAGAGTGGGGACAGACCAGCAGAGTCCCTGGGCTGTGGGATGGGTATCTGATGCCCCAGACCTGGCACAGTCCGGCCCCTGGCACCAGGGAGGATTCTCCTGCTTGGGAACGGACTCTGCCCGGGAAACAGGGACACCCCAAAGGGTCTGCCTGGGGTAGCTGCTTTTTGGGAAGGTCTTTCCAGCTTCTCCAGAGGGGGTTTGGGTGCAAAGGGTGCATTCCTCTTCCCTCCACAACGCTTCCTGCACAGACACCTGCACTGAGTGGGAACTGGGGGGCCTGAAGGCCAACTGGTGGGACTGGTGTGGACTGGACTGGTGTGGGTGGGGCTGCTGGCTCTGGGCTGTGCTGGAGCTGCCCCCCCCCGAGCTGTGGGCAGTGCTCGGGGTCCTGGCCACCACTCAGCTCCAGCTTTCCATGGAAATGTGCAGAAATTCCTATTTTTGATCCTTGTCCTCCATCCAATCCGGCTGGAACGGGCCGGCGGGATCCAGCGGGGCTGGGGAAGGCGGGCAGACAGCTGGACAGACAGACAGACAGACGGAGCGTGTGATTGCTCAAGCCTCGCTTCCTTAGGAAACCAAGCTAAAAATAGGCAAAATCCAGTTCTTTCCCACAAATAGCTCCAGTTGCCACAAACTGAAGCTTTTCCAGTGAAAAAAAGTGTTTTGTTAGAGAATTCCCAGGTGTTCCTGCTGGAGGGAGGGAGGGAGCAGTGACAGGATGGGTGGAACCCCCCATCTCCATCACCTGGGGCTCACCCAGAGCTCTGGGAGCTGCCCACGGCTCGGGAAGCTGGAGAAACATCGATACCATGGAATTCCGGAGCGGTTTGGGTTGGAAAGGACCTTAAAGCTCATCCAGCGCGACCCCCTGCCATGGACAGGGACACCTCCCACTATCCCAGGGTGCTCCAAGCCCTATCCAAGCTCTCCTGGGACATTCCTGAGCCTTCCCAACATCTCCACAGCCCCTTTTTCCTTTTTTTTTTGCAGCAAAGCGCGTAATCCACCCCCAGTTCCCTCCTCAGTGGGGGATTTCCTTCGCCTGGGGACCAGCTGAGCCCAGTGTGAGGGGGAGGGGGCTCCCAGCAGCATCCCCAGCATTCCCAAGCCTCGTTGTCCAGGCTTGGCTGGATTTCAGAGGCTTCCCCCTTATCTGTGGAGGCAGCAGTTGTGGGGTCCGGTGTGAGGGGCTGCAGCCCTGCACACATGGCAGCGGCTGAGCAGGTTGGTGGAGACAGGAACCCTTTGCCATCCCATCCACTGCTGGGGCTCCTCTCCCAGTTCCCTTTCCTGGCCCCTGCCGCTGCATGGGATGGCACGGAGAAGTTTGGGAATGGTGGCTCCCATCCCTGCCATGCTGTGGGCGAAGTTCCTCGCCAGGAAACGAGGCTTTTTTCTGATAGTAAAAAAAAAAAAAAAA
>VXBT01002051.1:105482-205830 GCA_013400235.1 Oriolus oriolus | reverse complement strand
TCACTGCCTTCATTGCCCTCACACCCCTCCACTGCCATCAGACCCCGCATTGCCCTCACTCCCTTCACACGCCTCAGACCCTTCACACCTCTCACTCTCCTCAGACCCCTCACTCCTCTCACACCTCTCACTCCCCTCACATCTCTCACTGACCTCACTCCCCTCACAACCCCCTGGCCCCAGGTTCCTCCGCGCCCCCGCATTTTTACCGGGACACGGGGCTGAGGGGGTCGAGCCTGAGACCCCGGGACGTTCGGTCAGGGGCGAATAAAGCCCCGCCGGCCGGAGGGGCGGCCCGGCTGCCGCGGTGAGCGCCGGTGAGCGCCGCCTGCCTGAGGGCCGGCGCGGAGGGGCCGTGCCCGTGCCCATCCATCCCTCTACAAAACATTTTTCAAAATCATATAAATGCGTGTCAGCCTTCACGTTTGCACTCCATTTGGGGAAGAAAAAACCCAACCAACCAATAAAACAAACAAACAAAAACAAACCCAAAACTTAGTCAGAAAACCCACTTAATTACTGAGCTGAGTAGTCATGGCACAGTACTGGGATGATAAAACAAGACTCGCTTCAGATGTTTCTGATAGGAAGTTAAATGAGGCCTAGAAGGGAAAGGAGAGCACTGTTTCGGGGGGTTGGTCCTTACTGCAGTGAGCACCATACTTAACTCCATAAATTTCTCATAAATTTGGGTTAAGCACATGGCCCTGGACACCAGAGCACTCAGTGCAGAAACAACAGTAACAGCAGAGGCTGAAAAGCCCCCAAAGGCATGGCTCAGGACTAGCCAGCAAAAGGCAATATTGGCCACGGAAAACAGAAACTAACTAAAGGCCTTATATTGATTTAAAGCCTTTTCAGACTGTTTCAAACTAGTTCTGGTCATGGTTCGACTTCTCAACCACTAGTGCTGCTCTAAGGTCTGTCCCAAGCTGGGTCAACACCCAATGCCACAAGAGTCAGTTGATTTAGCAGGTTAATTCCCAGTTTTAACACCTACATATTTCCCTGCAGGTGAGGTGACATGGTGCAAGTGCTGCAGTACAATTTTCTAGAGTAAGATGTTGGTATGGATGCAGGCTTTTGCCTAGGGAATATGCACGTTTTGAGGGATTCAGCACTGTTGCCAGTGAGAGGCATGCCAGGCTGACTAATCTTTATCCTAGCTTTATCCACACCTCCTCTTGTCCTGACTCATGCACAAGCATAGTCCCAAAGGCAGTAAAAGCACAAAATATTTATTGGAATTCAAAAGGAGTTGTGGTTTGTTTCCTGTTTATGAGCTGTGGGCTCCTCAGCCCACACCAAATATGTAGCAACCTCCATCTGCAGCCAGGAGGGCTGTGTTACTCGAGGCATGGAGGAGAGCTCTCTTAATCCCTGTTCTGGAAGTGATTCTTCGGAAGAACTTGGAAACATTTTGTCCACGAAAATGACTGGTGTTGCAGAAAGTGGTGAAGAAGGAAAATCTATCCCACACCTAAAATATTTACACAGGAGACTGTAGTAATTCCTTTTGTACCAAAAGAGCTTTAAAAGTGTAGATTACTGGCTGCATTGTGTAAATTTGTATCACAGTTCAAATCTTAATCACATACTAAATATCATAAACATCCATTAGCTATTCAAATGTGCAAGCTTTTAGAAAGCAGAAGTTAGATTATTTACTAGGTTTTTAGCTGGAATAAGCTTTAATTAGTGTTATATTCTATTAATATGCAATAACCTTATTACAATTGCCTAACAACTCGAGAGTTGTGAAAGAAGGAGCCAGATTTGTGCAGTTGCTGATTTTCCATCTTTCCAGTAGCCAGCTGGCTTTGCCAGAGGCCAGCACAGCCATGCACAGCATTTCTATCACAAAACATTTTGCAAAAGAGAAATGCCTTTTAATTTATTTAAAGGCCAGATATGGAGCCTCTCATAACAATTCTGTGGGAGCAGATGAGCAGCTCCAAGTCAGCACAGACTCATTCAGAAGTCTGGGAGACAGACCATACCAGGAGAAACTGGCAGCGCCTTCGCCACCTCCTCCAGCTACGGGTAGAACGCAGGAAGTGGGCTGACCCTGCGCTCAAATATTTGCTGTGGTTTCTCTTGCTTATCTGATGATAGAGATTTTAACAGACAATGGGCCTTGTTTTTGCTGGGTCATCGTGAAAGACTTCCCCTACAAAGTCGATAGAGCCATAGGGCCTTCCCATCTGAGTATTTATTTGAAGTATTTATGGGAAGTGCAGAGACCCAGTATTGTAGCCAACACTTTATCAGCTGAAATTGCACGCATAGGGTTCTGTTTCTCTTCGAGTGCCTGCTGAAGCCTTAAAGAGCTAACATGTGCTAATGGAAAATTAATTAAATTATCTTTGAATCATTCTTATTAAAAGAATAGAAGTGGCTGGACAGTCACAAAGCAACAAGTTTCATGAACAGAGGTCACTAGCAGAAGCCTAGAAAACTATCCAAGCGTAATTTAAATCTTTTTCTGTATAACTTTGTGCATGCTGGATCCTGCCCCTTTGTGCCTGGTCAAAATATGGCCAAGCCAAAAGTCCCATGTGATAATGAACAGGAGATTATTACATCTGATTCATTTAATATACAGAGTATGCAAATTATTGTTAAAAGCACAATTCTTTCTCATTAAATCAACCCCCTTAAAAAAACCCAAACAACAGCCAAGAAAACTGATGAAGCAGAGGAGGCCAGTGAGATTTATCCACCCTGAGCTTTCCTTATGAAGCTCTGTCCCAGCATAGCAGTCTGGGTACAGAAATATCTGTGCTGCTTTGCTTTGCTGTTGGTTTTAGGTCAGGCTGGATTTGAGGGTTGGTTGTTTTTAGATGCATGTCTCTCTCCTGGATTAGAACAAAGCTCTAAGGCTAAAGGTGATAAATGAAAACATTTAGATAAGTCACAGAAGACTCATTTGACTCATTTTAATATGATAGCTTTTGGATGGAAGCAGGATGCAGCTTACAGGTTTACACAAGTCTGCTGCTCCACAAAACTATTTAGACATTTAATTTAAAAAAAAAATCTAAGATGAGATTATATTTCCCAACAAAATAAGCAATGAAGTTGTTACATTTAATTTTTGTTAGAGATGTCTACCATGCCACCGCATCAATATAAGGTACGGCCTAGGTCATTCAGATAATTTCTTTTCATCTTTGAAAGTTACTTTGCTTATTACTCTTCACTTACTGAAACAATTCATTACTTGCTAGAGTGTCAAGATCAAACATTGCAGGTGTCCATATATCTCTTCCTGTGTCAAAAAGACTTCAGAACAGTTGCATGTAAGATCATGGTGCTTTAAACTTATTAACCCTTCTTAAGCCAAAATGTTCAGAATTCCTCTCATTTGTCTTTATGCTGGTGCTGTCATTGTCGCTGTGGGCTTTCACTACATGGTTGCCAGCCAGGTTGAGAACTGGTGAATTAATAATTTAAAAAAAATTTTAATGTGACAGTTCTCTCTGCCCCGATCATTATTACAGTCAGTGTGTTTCACTTCTTTGTTTTAATAAAAAAGTTCTTTAAAGAAAACTATTAGCAGTGACCAAGCACCTTTCTTACAGTAAAGCAGGATGTCCCAAAGCTTTCTTCTGAGGGGGAGCCCATGCTGGAGCCTTCTTCAGGATGGGGAGGAACCAGAGGGAAAATTACTGACTTGAAAACACTTTATGGGAATAAGCAATTACTCTTAAAACTCAGCTGTGGCTATTCTTTCCCACATTTGCCCTACCTTCTCATCTGAATAATTTCTTTCTCCAATGTAAGATTCCTTTTCTATACACTTCTTTTTCTGCTGAACACTGCATTACTAGATTCAGCAGGATTTAGCAGGTTTATTTGTGGGTTTTGGTTTTTGTCTCTGAGAACTGCTAAAAGTCAGTTAAGCTTAATATAATAAACATATACATTTTAGAAAACAAATCACTGCTTGGTATCTTGAACTGGGGACAAGTTTTGTTATTCTCTTACTGGAGTGGATTGCTCCTCCCTTTCTTTGACAAACATGGTACTTGCCATAGTGTGACTGAAGGAATAAGTTTCTTCCTTTTTTGGCAGATTTTTTCCTATTATCCTTGGAAATAAATGTACCCTTAATTTAGTTGCTTAATGCATTTTAATTTATTGATCCCTGTATTTCCAGTTCTTTGAACTGAATACTATTTGAATGTTTCCCATTTGAAAGAAAGAGTTTCTTTCTGATCCAGGCTTCCCACTTACTCCTACTTTTGCTTTGTTGGCTCAATGAAGCCTTTGTTGTCCCTTTTTCCCCAATCTCAGTTTCCCAGTTGGTGTTTTACCTGTCTCACTGAGATTCTCTTCTTGGGCAATATACTTAAAATCTGTCCCTGTTGTCCCCCTCATAACTGTGATTCAAATCTTACACACGAGTGACTATTGCGACATCTCTTTTGGCTCTCATTCTCCCTCTCTGCAGCTAAAGCTTACTTTCACTGTCCCCTCTCAAGTGTCTTTACTATTTACGTCAACTCTGTACCCCCTTTGACGTCTGCTTCCAATTCCCAACTCTTCTTTCCTGTAACTTCCGATGCACTCTCTACTCTCCTTTAACAATGCTGCGGAAAACCTGCCTCTTCCCTGCAGAGCCTGTAGATGAGCATGACACAGCACAACAAAGAAGCAAGACAGAATGTTCGGTGGATTCTGCTCCTTAATACCATTATTAGCAATTTCTACTTGGTTTTCTTTAAAATGTGTCCTCCTATGCACCTCTGCAGTGTGTGTTTATTCCCTTGCATGCCTTGATCAGATTACGCTGTCTCTGGTCAATTCTCCCAGCATCAATGCTTATCTATCCTTGTCTAGCTCTAGTTGTAGCCTTAACGTAAGTTGCAGAAGTTTCTGGGCCTTCACTCATGTTTTATGCAGATTTCAAGATGGAATTGCTGTGAAAATATCGGCTTGCCCTAAATAATGTTGCTTTGTAAATAATTCAGTCCAGGTGCAGAAATTAAAACTGAAGTTGCAGCTTCTGTTTGCCTCCGTACCCTGTACACCTCATGCGCCAGAGGTGTAAGCACACCTCTTTAGCAAGGAGATGCCGAGGTTGTACAGGTTGTACCGCTGCCAGAGCACCCGAGGAGCTGCAGTGCCAATCATGCATGTGTGCTTGTTTTGGTGCGAAGTCCAGTGGCTCCTGAAGGGGAGCTCAAAGCTAAGCTGATTTGGGTTTGTTTGGTTTTAGCTGAGACAGTTAAAGGGAAAGTACAGGTTGCTGCTGTTTCTGGAGTTGGCGGCAGCATGTGGCACACAGTAGGATACGCACCGGGCGGCACTGGTGCTGTGTGTCCACTCCAGTGCATTTCCCAGAGCTCATCTAATCACAGATTTACAGTTTTTTAGGATCCTTAATGCAAGCAGTTTCTTTCCCTTGTACTGCTTGTACTGATCTCCCCCAGAGGAAGGGCAAGTATTTGTATCGTGCTATCAGGTAAAAAACGTTGAGTTTGGGTGCTTTGGGTGTGTAAATGTGAGACTTAGTCAAGGCAATTAGCTGAGTAACCATTCAGCTGAAATTGTTTTCCTACCCTGCTTCCAGGCCGTGACTAACACCTGCTGCGATACACACCCAGCTTTTCCAGCACTCACAACTGATACGCCGAGCCTCAGCCACAGCTGCCTTGGGATGAACAATCACACAGCTCGTTTCTGGGCTCTCTGCTCAATCATTGCACACCTACAAGTCAGACTTGAAAACAAAAGCACATATAATGGGGCTGATGCTTTGTAGGTACCAGTTTTTCCTTTAGACTTCGACTGTCCATGTTCTCGCTCAAGTACTTCTCACTGCTCTTCACACTGACGAGCTTTGCTGTGTGAATAGGAGCTGCAAGTCCTAGATAGGTTTTTTAAAAGCAAGACTGTACTTCTAAAATTGTTTAAAGTGTTTGATAAAATAATTTGTAAACAAGATGTTAAAAAACATAGAAGAGGGAGGTCAGATAAGACTTGGAAACACATTGTTATAAAACAGATTAACAAGCTTGTTATTGGGTAGAAATTGAGGCTCACCCCAGGCCAGGAGCAGAAAGGCCATGGTTTTCCAATCCCGTGGCCTCAGAAATATCCCAGCCTCCAGTACCACCTTATTTGTCTCACGCCATGCTGCACCGGTCCTCAATCTTCCCATTTCCAGGTCTTTGCTGTGAACCAGATCAGGGACCCTGTTCCACTGAAAAATAATAGAAAATAGCAGCAGAAAATAAAAATCATTTCATGATCTAATTAATGGCACGTGCCTCACATCCGGGAGGAGCACTGGCTGAATTTCTGCCATCTGCGCTATCCTGGAAATCAGCCTGGCATCAAACCCTGGTCCAGCCTGACCAAGGACATGGAAAAGGTGGTAATGGCAGGGAACCTGAGGGATAAGGAAATAGAGTGAAGGGCTTCTTTCAGTGGCTACAGAGAACCTGGGGAAAGGCGGTGATTTTCAACTGGATCATGAGGAGCAAAGCCAGAGGATATCTGTAGGAGTGTGGGCAAGTCTGGGCTGTTTGGACATAAGGAATGTAAGCAGCAGCAGGAGCCTTCTTGGGGAAGGACGTCATTGCAGCAACACGAAAGCATCAACTGCTAACACTGTATTTATCCAAACCGTAAAGAACAATTTTAAATAAGAAGAGGTTTCAAAGCTGTGTTTAGCTGGAAGATCTGTGTGGGAGAGGGGTGGATACCTTTGGACTTTGTTAATAATTAAGTGGAGGAGTGTGTTAAAGCCTATGGAATGGACAGCATGGTAGTAAAAATATCGTGACTCATTGAAGCTGGAGGTTAGCAAACAGGCCCAAGTAAACAAAACTGCACATGACAGATCCTTGTGCAGCAAGACCCGTTTCTCTTTAATGAAAATGAGCCTGAAATGCTCCATTTGCTTCTGAAAACCTCATGACCTCACGGAAATGATTTGATACTGAACCTGCAAGAAACAGAAATTTTGTTCAGAACTAGATGAAAATAGAACTAGATGAAAATCCAGCATGTTTTCCAAGCCACACATTTGGAACATTCAGCACATTTTCCAGTTTTTTTCTCATAATAATCCCTGAGCTAATGTCTTTCCAGTTAAAGAAACCAAAAACATGAAGAAACCATCTTTTCTCGTATCATTTAACTCACTCCAAATGCAGCAAGAGCTGGAAGAAAAATCCGGATATGTAGTTTAAAAGAGGCAAGATCAAGAGCTTGTCTAAGCAGCAGCCTGTGAAGTCTGCTTTTCTGTGTACTAGTGTCATCAGATGTTTAGTTTTTAACTGAATTATTTCACAGGTCTTTGCCCATTAAATAAAAAAAAGTTACTATCTTTTGCGTATCTTAATATAATTCTCTCCCTTTCTCCCTTTTTACCTCCTGTTTATGTCTTGAGGTACATTTGGCTCTAGAAACTGGCAGACAAAATCCATAAAGTTTGAATATAGAGCAGCAAATACACCAAAGCTGGTCTCCTGCCAGCTGCCTGCCTCTCAGGGTGCACACACACTGATTGTCTGGCTTCCCCCTTTCTATAGCTGTAGCTGGAGACCCCAAAAATTCCCAAGCCACTGGGAAACGCTGACAACAGGACAAGCAGATCACTGATGCCATTTCAGGAACCTCCAAGTACAAAAAGCATCATACAAAAGTGGTTAATTAGAGCTATATGATAGAGTTTTGCACCCATTTTGAGTTGCTACCTGACCGCAGTTGCTCTGATTACCTAACTCATCTGTGTGCAACTCTGCAAATATTTGTTAGAGAACACAAAATATTTGCTGTTTATCCTGGGGTTCAGCATTACAAATGTTTGTTTAATGTCCAGGCTGGGATTTTCAAATGTTTCTGATATCTCAGTATACCTCCAATTTATTTCTATTTAATCTGGAAAGAAAAAAGATCTTGTCAATCTACGTGCCCTGTACATCTCATCCATGTTTATGTTCTGGGAGTTTGCCTGTTGGAGCTGTGCAGAAGGCAAAGTGCCCTGTCACTCTCCCACATGTCACCAGGTTTGTCGTGGCATGCACACACGCACAAAAGGCCTCGGATGCCCCATGCAGAGTGAGGTACCTGTGGCACTGCAAGCAGGGGGAAGGCAAGGCACTGTTATGTTATTACAGGCTAAGTGAGGTTAGATGGAGTGAGGGTGTGAATGTGCTGACATCACCTAATTACTCGGCGGTACAATTACAAGAGCTCTCCACTCAGATTTTACAGTTAGATTAGCTATTACCTATGACTGTGCTCCAGCAGGAGCTGTAAGTAAAAACAAACCCAAGCCTCCCGAGCCTCTTTTTTTTTTTTTTTGACCCAGTAAAGCTCTAATTACAACACAAAGTGAAAAAATGTCCTTTTTTTCCGTATCAAGGGCAATGCCATAGGCTAGCGTTCCGACTGGAAACTGAGTCAGGAAGAAACCCTCAAAGCCAGGTGTCACAGGTGTCACACAACTGCACTTCATGGTGTTCTGGCAGCAGAGGAGTCTTTTGGGGTAATATCAATGTATCTGCTTAGCACTGCTGAAAATGGAAAACCACATTTCCTCCTCCCACTCCTTTCAGGCACAAACTCCACCATTTACCTTCTTTGGGGTTTAGTATTCTTGGCATTTTTCAACCCCCCCAAAAGACCGGCGAGTTGTCTGCAGGGACTTGCGTTGCCTCAGCTGGGAGCCACAGAACACCAGAGCAGGCACAAGGGTGAGGAGAGGACACCGGGAGAGGGCAGAAGGAAGAGAGACCTTCCACCTTGCTGCTGTAAGGTGTTACATCAGTTCACTTGTTTGTAAACCACACCTTGGAAGAAGGTGGTAAAGGCCATATCCACTTTCTTTGGATATTAAAAAACAGATCTAAGAGTGGTTGAAATCCCTAGTGGGTTGTTTGGTTTCCCCTTGCACCAGTATTAGTTTTATTCCTCTTATCTTTCCCATCTTCAAATCCCCTGATTGGGGCAACGTTCCTCTTCACAAGCACACACTGTCCTTGCCTGCTCTTTGTGTCAGTCCTTCAAGCCCTATTTCTTTTGCAAACTCTGTTTTTCCAATTGGTCAACTCTTCACTGACTACTATTAACATAATTACACTAGAATTCTTGCTCCTGTTTCCCTGACTACTCAGTTCTTTGGGGTTACATCTTACACTTTCTCTCAATTTCATAAAGTGCTGTTTGCCTATACATAGCTAAAGATCCTAAGGTGTTTTAGCAACTTCCATTTGCTCTTAGAGAAAGGACTCAAGTCAGTCATTATCCCACTATCAACCCCATGAACTATATGCAGAAAAATATTATTTATTACATAAATAAAGGTGAACTAAACATTCAAAAAATCAGAATGGAATACTGGAATCAAAATGTACTTAATCCAGACCCAGTGAATCTCTGGTTAAAAATAAAATACAATGCTGGGTTTTTTTCTCCCTAAACTCTGTAAACCCTCGGAGACCCCAGTTGGAACAACTAACTATTTTTTGTTTTTTCTGTCTCTAGCTCTTATGTTGATTTTTCACTCCAGAAATAAAAACTTTACAGCTGGTATGTATATTACACTAATGATGCTTTGATTTAGAAATACAGCTAACAGATGTTAAATTAATCTAGTCAGATTTGAGTTACCTTTGAGACCTGGCTACAGTGTTTGCTTTTGGAAGGTATACACATTTTATTTACCCCCATAATTCATGAAAGTCAGGCTGTCTTTGGATAAATGATGATTTCATGCTTTTCTCAGATATCCACTCATGCCCATAAATTTGAAAGATGTGTATTGTGCTATCGGAAAATGTACTTTGAAGTCAGTTTTAGATTTGGTTGCTAATCTGGTGGCCCTGCTTTTGTCTTCTGTAAACAGTGATAAATAGTTTCCAGTGGGCCTGAATCCAGCAAGGCTCTTCACTAAAGAGCCTCTAGGTAGAGTTACTTCAGAGTGAAGGGACGAACACTACATTAAAAGAAAAGGTTGATAATACAAATATATAAAAATACCAAATGCTTCCTGCAATATGTGCAGTTTTCTGGATTTGGATAACTGATCTGGACACTGCTCCAGCCAGAAAAGCAGGTTGTACCCAGAGCAGTCTGTGCCTGATACGAGGTTTCTGATAAGCTCCTGGATATCAAAAAGATTATTGAACAAATGTGTTTGATACAGTAGGTTACTATTTTATATTGTTTTTCCATTCCTCATCACAAGTCATGATAGGACTAGAAGAAATTAGGTTATTCAATTCTAAGGCTTTGTTGCTCCAAGAGAATAAAATTGTACTTTTAAAAACTATTCATGTGCCTTGGGGAAAAAAACCCCACCTTTATTCCCTGGATTAATCACTTGGAGCAATGTGCTAAGTACACCGAGCCGTTCTTTTTGTGGAACACGAGGATCAAGCCTTTGTTCTTGGCAGCCACATCCTTCATGCCGTGCATACTGGAACCCACCGCTGTTATTTTTCATTCCTCCTGGAGAACAGAGTGCTCTGCAGCAAAAAAAAGGGCAGCTCCTCCCAGAGGGGCCTGTGCTACAGCAGCAGCAAACTCCCAGGAGGAGCCTGAGGGCATGAGGGTCACAATAAAGGTGACAGTGAAAGCCTGATGTGGCACCTCTCTTCAGTAAGTGCTGCGTTGGACTTGGCACCTTCATAAATTTTTATGGGTGGTGTTCAGATTGAGGCTCAGGAGCAGGAAGCTGCTATTAGACAAAGGAAAATAATGGAATGTGTAGATATACCAGATGCAGAGACATTGAGGAGGAAGGACATGGAGGACTTCAAATTGTACTTTTCTGACAGTGAAGAACTTTGAGTGGAGCCTGGGGCAGGATGGCTATTGACATTTCCACCCTTTTGTCTCTATCAGTACCCTGCACCCTGTCTATCCCACACCCTGTGATCAGGTTTTACCTATTTTTGGGGGGTTCTGTGAGAGAAAATTGTGGTTATTTTTGCCTTGCCAGATTCACTGGTATAGAAGAGAGACACAGCCAGAAAGCTATTTTACAAAACCCTAACAAACAGCAAAATTCCATTCTTGCTTTCCTCTTGTATCACTACGAAAAGTGTAAGTGGTCAACACAGCAGGACTGCAGCTGATAGGAGGGCAGTCCTCCCGCAGACCATATAAACCAGTCACATGTTATCCCTTGGTCAGGAGCAGATGGATGCGCGGATTCCTTGTACATATTCACCTTTGACTGATGTGCCTCCAAACGCCTGGGCCAGAGCTTACAGAGGTGAAGGCAGCAGCAGAGAACACCCTGCTGCATGCTAACCCTTCCAGCATTAAATGGATTTAGAAAGCACTGTTTTCCAGAAAAAAAGGGACTCATAACCACCTGCAGTGGCTTAGCTTTACAAAGTGCAGTCACTCAGTGTTAACAAAGTTACTCTTCCTATTTGTCAGCAGGCACAGAAACCTCGCAGGGCTCCACCCAGAACTGCGCAGGCACTGTAGAGTCATCAGATTTGGTAAGAATTCAGCCCTACAGAAAACAACTGCAGCCATGAGTGCAGATCTTTTGCCCTCAAATTAGTGGAAGTTTGAAATAAAAAGTGAACTTGTAGATTGACCTTTTAACACTCAATGTATATACATGACTGCTCTGCAAAATGAGGATGAGCGCCCTCTTATCAAATTTATTTTCACATTTGCTTGATAGAACCATTCCTCTCTCATTTAAAAATATTTCTCCTTGCATTTGTCTTATGGCATTACAAGAACACAAAGAGGTGATTTCCCATAAGCTTTTTTTTTTTTTTTTAATCCTTATAAAATTTTGTCTCTACAAATAACAAAGAATACCCCCCTGGAAATTATTTAAGCCTAAAAATTAAATATTTGCTGTTTAAATTTCTCTCTGGTTTAAAATAAAAGCTGCAGTCCCTCTTCTGAACAGACAAAGCATAAGGCAACAGCAGGATCTGAGCAATGTAGTCATCAAAGCCACTAAACAAACCCTAAATCCAGTTTTAGCAAACCATAGAGTAGCATTTTAAAGTACTCTGGTGGTAGTTTCATATTACGAGCAGCTGGTTTAAAATAGTAACAGGACCATTGTACCATCCTCTGAAATAATGATTCTATCATGACAAAAATATTTAAATGAAGTAAATGGACATTGAGTAACTGTGGACTTCTGTACTGGGGATTGCATGGTGTCAACCCATGGTCAAAACAAGGTGGAGAGAACAGGAAACACCTGAGACAAAATGGCTTGTACCCTTTTCCATACTGCTGCTTAGAGCAGTATCCACTCATCTTTTGAACAAAGACAAAAAGACTTACTTCTACTACTAAAAACTTCCAAACCTCCCAAACCTAAATAAACACAGTTCTTCCTTATTCCTTGTGTGTATGACGGGTACTTCAAGCTTTTTACTCTCAGATTATTTTGTTTTTCTAATTGTTAATAAAGTAAAATCTCTCCAAATTTTGAAATTGATGCGCTTTGAGTTTTTCAGTGATGACATTTTATACCACCTCCCACCCTGTCACGGTTCTAACACATTGCACTGAAGGTCCCCTGCAACTTGGGATTGTACAGATTAAATAACAAATTCAAATTAGTTATTTCAAACACACCTGGGAAATATTTTGAAAACATAGTGATGCCAATGAATAAAAGACTGTGCTCTGGGACATTCATAATGATTGTTGTTACCATCACAGAAATCTCTGTAAGAGAATTTGCTGCACACTGAGAGAGGCAGTGGAGGAAAGAAAAGGCTTTGAAGATCACCTCAGTTCAGTTTACAAGAGACATTCTGCATGTCAGGTGAAATACACTGTAGAGTGAAGCTGGATACTCTCCAAGTTTTTCTGTGGAGACATGTCTCAAGTGAAAAGCTTACAAAACCAGAAGTTTGAAGTGCTGGAATGGCAATGAAGCTTGGGGCTGATCAGGGCTGCATCCACACAGCCTAGAGCTCTTTCTTTGCTACTGAATGGTTTCTGACAAAAGATTGAACCCAACTGTTTAATTCAGCGAAGGAAGGACAGCAGATGATTTTTCATCTCTCCTACAGGAAGCAAAATACCTGCTCTTGCTCAGATCCATGGAACAGGGGCATGTCATGGGAACACCTTTGTGAAAGAGAAGGGTAAGAGGCAGTTTCCTTCCTTGTGCTGAGCTGCTTCAGTCCTTTTAGAAGCACCATGAATGAGCTGGAGTTTCTAGACCTGTGTTTTCAGGTGGCTGTAACTGCTGCTTGCTAAATACCCTTGCACATGCCTTTGGCCTGTGGATCCATCACCATAAACCCATTTAACGCATGTGCCTGTGCAGATGTGGAGTTGGGAAGCAATAGCTTAAGTGGGGTTCTCCGATGTCACCACCCTGTGCTAGCTTAATTAATTTAAATAACATCTCATTTTAAGCAATTAAGTTCTTATCTTTACTTAGGCTCTTGTTTCTTGGGCTCTTGCTCAGAAAATCATCATGATCCTCTATAAAAATACATAAGTATTGATGAAATGAGCATACATTTGGACCTGGAATGATTGCTATGCTTGTGTTAGTTTGTATGACTATTCACTGCATTCACTGGGGAAGACCTAACCCAATAAAATTTTACATTTGTATTTTTACACAAGGTAGCAATTCTGACTGTGTAGTTACTAGAGAGCTTGAGAGCAAGTTGGAAAAATTAATAGAACTATTCCTAGCCATACACGCATTGCATGTGTGCCAGGAAACAAGTAAAACCTGATTTCCCAAGCATTTTGTGTGATGGGAGCTTCAGCTGGCCATGTCCTCTCCCCCAGTTCCTTTAGCTCCACGTCCTTTGTTTTCAGCCCTAGACTGAACATCCCCCAGCATCCCTTGTTGCGAGGCACAGGAGCTGATTTGTACCCATGCTGTCTGTCCAGCTGGCACTCACTTTTGCAGAGACCACATCAGCTGGCAAACACCAATTGTGAGAGAAGAACAATCATTACTGGTACAAATTACAGCAAAACCTGCCCTGTACCATTCCAAACCTGCACGTACTGTACCTCACTATTACTTTCATCACCATTACTGATAACTTCTCTATTGGCTTCGGTGCAGCACTTGAAACAATGAAGGTTTTCTTTGCCCATTGGGAACTCCCATCTTTGTACATGGCATATTAAAACCTGCAGATTTCTCACACGAAATCCCAACTAGGTTTTAAATGTTCTGATTTGTGAAGAACACATAAACGTGGTGTAAACTCGCAGTTCATCCTTGCTCTGATTTCTAATTTGTCTTCAGGCAGGTTCGTTTCTAACCGAGCAGCACGAGAAGTGATCGACGGCAGCGGGGAGAGCGATAAACACCTGACCTCTAGTGGCAGCTGTCCGGGCTCGGTGGGAAGGGAGAGAGCTGGAAATGTGGGGGGAAAAGGGATTATGGTGTAAGTTGGAACTGTGAAGTGGAGCCTGAGGTTCCATTAGTTGCTTTGTCAGTTTTTGTTTAATTATCTTTCCTATCGAAATCTCAGTTCAGAATCCAGGGTGTTTCTCTTTTTGAAAGTTTTCTTCATGTTTATTACTATGTTTAAAAAGTGCGTGCACAGTTTTCCAAAAGAAATACAGCAATATCCTAACAGGTTTTATATCTTCATATAGAAAGCTTTTGATAAGTTTGTCACTTTGGTTGTTTCCCCCCCATGCACACACAATTATTCAAGAAGCCCATTTGGGTCCTCATTAGACTTCATTCCTGCTCCTCACTGACACAGAACATTTCCCCAGTGAAAATACACACTTCACTATCAGCACTCTAGACATCAAAGCTTTCCTTCGTATTGGGCTAAAAATACAGCAGCTGTTCCATAAACAAAGGTCAGAACCTTGCTAATCAAGTGGTTAACCCAAATATTAAATCCCCTCATTGAGAAACAACAGTCTTGTTTTTAACCCCCGCAGGATTAAATTTCAAAGTGCTGGTTTACACAAACTTTCTCCTAAGCAAAAGATCATTGTCTGGAAGCTATGGTTAAACCTACTTTTCATTACAGCTTTGTGAGGCCTTCAGACCACCAATACAATCTGTTAATGTGACAGTGGCAAAGCTGCAGGAGGACTGGAGCAATGGCGTCCTTACTTTCCAGTTGGAGTTAGAGCAACTCACGCTTATTTCCTGAAGCCAGAGTGAAAATGAAGCTACGCATGACTCAGAGCATTCTGGACATTATAAACAAGTCAATACAGCCATATCAAGAGATGATTTCAGAAAAAAAAGCCATGCAAATACTTTAGTCCATTTAAAAGATTACATTAACTGGGACCTGGTGGGATAACTCTGGGGTTTCCTTATGGCCGACAAGTGCTGATTTGAGAAGGGCATAGAAACAGTACTATACTGTTTAATTTTAATGTTTCTCATAAAAAACATTAAATTATCATAGTTATGTCCACAAATCTTATTATGTTTGAGCCATTTATATGTTTTCTGTTTAATTAAAAAAAACCCCTGCTATATTTTTCATCTAGTAGCCTCTGAGAATCTGATTTTCCTTCTCTCTGTTGAGACAGTACAAAATCTCCTTCCTTACCTTCAAGGTGCTCTGGCACAAGCCCAAGATACCCAATGGCTTGTCCTATACAAGATGTCAAAGTGAATTAACAAAAAAAGATGTGAATTTAAACTGAGTCTAACTCGAGCATATATAATTTCTCTATGGACACTCATTTAGGAGTCAGCTGGCCATAATTACCTTAACTTAATTCACGCTCAAAGTGAATTAAACTGAAGGGAAATAATGGTTTATCAACATGGGAGAGACACTGTACAATAAGCTCGGTGTAAATTCACAATTCATCAGCTGCTGTGCCCTGACTTCCCTTGTGGAAATGCAACGTGCCCTCAAGGTGCCTTTGTATGAAGTAACTTAATTTTTTTAGGGGGGAAAAAAAGACTATATATGGAAGTGTGGGCTGATTGATAGCAGGTGCAGAAGTGATTGGATTTCAATGGTGCTACGCTAGAAAAAAGGTCAGCATACATCATCTGTGCAGTTGAAGTTTCTCTGCCATTTTGGGACCACAATGGCACCTTCTATGCTACAGGGTCTGTTTTGAACTGCAGAAGGCAAATAGCATTTTTGATGTTTCCATAGCAGGGGAACAGCCAATTAGTACCAAGTACCTGGTGTACCATCGACTCATATTTTTATTCACTATTCAGTTAATCACCATGGAGGAGTGCAGAGAAGCCCTAACCATTTCTGAATGAAAACAGCCAAAAGCAGTTACATACTAAAATTTACACTGTTACCCAGCTTGGTTTAACTTTACTGAGTATCTCGGTATTAATTTCCCCCTAAATGATTTCCCACCTTTCTTTATTCATTAGATTTAACAGCATTTTTCTGTTAGCATAAGCAAAGCAGTAAGAAATATGGAGAAATATCCCTACTTGCAGTACTCCTTTAAATGTAACCAGCATCGACAGGCACTCTGTGACATTATTATCCAGTTAGGAAAACATCCCTGGCCCCATTCATTCAGCCGTTCCTGCTCATTTTTCCAGGCACAGAACGTTTGTGCCGTAGCAGGCCTTGTCAGATTTGGAGCCCTTCCAGTACCTGATGAGCATATTAACAGTGCTCCCATTCACGGCCCAGAGCCTGCCAGTTCCATCTAATTTTAGGGAAGTTGCTATTTATAGTCAGATGGCTGCGCTCGCTCTGGTGAAAGCCTCGCCACTGCTGGGCGTGGGGGGGAATTTTATATTTTTGTGCTGTTTTAGTTGGCACACGCAAAGTTCATGGTTGTAATTTACCCAAGTCCAAAATACTCTGCCGTCCTCCCCGAGGAGCAGCGATGCTCCGTGTGAGGATTTACACCAGGAACACTGCGGCACTGTTGGCTGGCTGGTTCTCATCCAGCCATGTGCCGGCTGTGTCCAGGCACAGGTGACCCAGAAGTCAGATGACAGCACAGAATCACAATCTTTGCTAAATGACTATATGCAGAAAGGTTTCAAGGTCCAAAGGATGGGGGAGAGGGGGAGAATGTGGGGGCAAATCTCTCTGTGCTGTAATGCTTGTAGTACAGGTCGACCAAAGTGAATTCCATTTGCCTTGTTTCCAAAGAGCACATTAATAGCAGTAGTAATAATACTACCTTTGCACCACAGGACTTTGTCAGAATTTATTCACTAACTTTGCAAGTAGTGCTAAATGCTGAGAAAACTTATGGGGAAGAGATTCTCCAATGTAGACTTGGTGGTCAAATTTACCTAAATAGGCTGTTACGACTTTGGCATTACATTAACGTACCAAGAACTAACTCTACACTATGTATATATGCATGTATGTGTGTATGTATGGAAAACTGAGAGAGCTGAGAGGAAATCAGCATTACAGTTCATTTTCTCTTGCAGAAAAACTGCCACATAAAAGGGAGAACTCCAGAACTATTTCATTTAGAAATACAGTGTTCAAATCATATATAGTCTGGTGCTGTGAAGTTGTATAATGACCCTTGGGAAAACATAAGTCAACCTCTTCCAGTTCAAAAGATACTTCATTATGTGTTTTAGTAATTGATAATTTGTTCCCAGTTTCCTTGGTGTGACAGGATGGTGGTTGAAAAACTAAATTCACTTTTTGTAAATTGAAATTGGGGTTCAGCTCATTTTAGATTTTCATAATGAATCCTGACCTTGGTAGAGGAAGGTTTGAGTCACAGAGTTTTGGTCAGATTGTAGTGTTTTGGCTTTAAAACACCTGAAGTTGATAGTGTCTGCTCTTGTTTGTCTCTACATAGGCCTCTGGTATGGTAATATCAATTTCCTAGATTTGTAGGAGGTGCTTGCAGGGGTTATTTACTCCCCTTCTGATGTTGTAACTTGCTGACATAAAATACATGTTCTGCTCATCCCTCATTCTTGCTCCGATAGACAGGAAGACTTAGAAGCTGGAACAGATACAACTATGAGAGTAAAAAAAGAATCCTTGTACTCATCAATCTTAATTGCATTCCAGTTCCTAGTTAATTTGTGTATCACAACAAGAAAGGAACATTGAACCAGCAGAGATTCTGGTTCAACTGAAATTCATATTCAGCCTGGCTGGGATTCTGCTGACGCAGAGCTGAACTGGAACCGAACCAGAAAAGCAGCTGAAGAAAGAAATAACGGCATAATTCTGTGGCTAACGTGGTTCACAGGACAAAAAGTATTCTTTTCTCTATTAATTTGTAGCTGACTGCTGCATGTGATAAACCCCATGCCCCATGGTCCAGCGGCCACGGGCTGGCAGAGGACTGTCATTTCTCTGACATTCAGAGCCAGAAGTGTGTTTTAGCTGCACAGTAATGCCAATAAGTGTTCGTCTCCCGCCCTCCTCGCCAGCTGAAAACAGATGTTCCAGGAAAACGAGGGGTTCAGATGTCACTGCAGATACAAACTGCAGTGCTGCCTAATGAGAATCACAGGTAAAGCTGTAACAGCTCTGAAAGGGCCCTGGATTAACAAATATTTACACTGGTTTGAGCACGAGTGAAGTCAATGAGGATGCGCCTTGTGTGTTACCGGCAAGGTAACGTTGAGCAATCCTTGCAGCTGCAGGAATATTTGGGGTTTTTTAGGGGTGTACAAAGAGGTGATGCGAGTCCAGAGGGGTTCAAGCTTCCTGTCACCAGCAGCCCCAAACTCTGCAGGGTGGGTAGAGCACACACACGTGTCCAACTGAAAGACACAGCAATGATGACATCTCACCTGCGTCTCAAAACGCTGCAAAGGACCAGGGGAGGCAGGTCCCAGGTGCCTCCAGGTGCCCACACCGCAGGTTTTCCCTTGTGCACTCAGGCCAAAGGGGCATCCCCTCACAGACAGATTTCCAAAAGCTTTGATTCAGCCACTTCTGAGAACCTCCTCCATGCAGAGCTTTTCACAGCAAATCCCCACCACAATTTGAGAGACTCCTTCTTCCTGCATAGGCTGTCAAATCTCCCTCCTTGCACTACATCAGCCTTTCTGGGTTGCCTGTCTTGTGTGGCTTTGTGTTGTCTATTAAGCAAATTAATGACACTGTCCTTATTGTTTGCATTTTACATCTTTGCGGCCTTCCCAGAAAAAGCTGACACGATACTGCTCTTCCATAAATGGTACTTTCTTCCACGTGTTCTTGTGACCCATGGAGACATTGTGCTATTTTTCATTGTTAAATTCAGCATCAACGTGGTTTCTCTCCACAAATGCCTCCGGTGAAACCTAAAACATCATTACCTGTTGGTCTGCACTGTATAAGGGAGAATAAAAAAACTATGTGGTAACCAACCCCAGAAGCTTCTCCTGGCACCAGATGGTGGCTTGGGGCTGGGTTTTGCAAGCACAGAAACTCAATGTCTCCATCCTTCTTCCTGAGTTTTATCTGGCACTGGTACTCCTACTCATCCCAGCCATTCTAGAGCATTGATGAGTTAAATTACAGTGACTTTGTGGAATGATTTTGAACTAATTAGCCAGTATAAAATTTGTGGCTTTTCATACACCTGTGGTACTTGAAGAGTTGGTGAATTTTCCTTTATAGAGAACATCTGGCTGGTAGCAAGGCAGGGATTATAACTTCAAGGAAGGTTTTTTCCTGTGTGCTGAAACAAGACATTTTCCTCTACAGCTAATATTTGCCTTTTTTAGCTATTCTGAGGTAAAGCAATTGCTTCCATCTTTCCTATCCCCACTCCAACTCTTCATGTTTGAGGTGTATTCTAGTTTATTGTTCTGAAAGCAAGAGCAGCAAGATCATTCTTCAGTCTTGACTGATGCTGTGCCCCTAGTAAATGCAGACTTTAATAGTAATGGCCTTCCACTCTCTCTTGTGGCAGTAATTTTGGGGTCTACAAACACTGACATCTGTATCCAAAGTGAAAAGAAAATTTAATATACTGGATGGATCCATGTCTCCACGTCACAGAATCTTGACGGCTTTTAATTTCCTTTTGCAAGTTCCGTGCTGCTGCAGATTCTCTCAGTCAGTATGAGCCAAAGCAGTCGAGTTTTTTTGTACTTCCATGCTGCTTAGGACGTTTTCTGATCAGTGGGAGCCAGCTGGTCAGTGGCTTTACCCATCTGTCTCATATTTATGAACATTACAGCTGGGCTTCCCAATTTGCCCAGACACTGTAGCTGCCCCAGAGGTTTTATCTCTCAAGTCTATATCACCTGTAATTACTTCTTGGGAAGCTACCTGACGTTAATTTAAATATTTTTAGAAAGCATCCAGCTCTTATTTAAGATTATTTTGGTCTTTTGATTTTTGTGTGACTGTCAGAGTTCAATTTCTTCAGGTGCAGCAGTTAATCAGCTTTCAAAATCTTGCCTATTATTTCCACTGGGGAGACTGACAAAGATACCACCTGTACTTTCCTTTTTTAGGCAAGGAGAACATCAGTTCTGTAACATTTTTCCCCAACCAAACCTGTTACGCATTTTTTCCATGAGCATCTCACTGTGGCTTTTAAGATTTCATGCTGTGTAATTCATTTTGAATAAAACCTTCCCCTGAAAGGTTAAAATTAAACCAAGCAGCTAAACTGCTCACATCAAAGCCAATACAAATAAGCCTCCACTGGGGACTGAAGGAAGTAGTTTTATAACTCAGATTTTGGGGGGAAAGGAGCACGAAGTTGAAACAGAAATATTTAGAAGTGCCAAAAGGGAAAGTAACTTCTTTCAGAGAGCAGCTTTTTATTAAGTCAGTAACACTTGCTGCAAAAGAAGTGAAACTTTGTATAAAGGCACCATTGCACGTGGAAAACTTGTTAAATAAGGAGGAAGGGAGGAAGGAAGATGTTAAGATAGAATCATACTGGGGGTTTGTAAGTCATAGCTAATGTTTCAATACTGTTCTTTATAATTTATACTGCTTCTTTAGGGACTGTCTTAAACAGAATTTTCTCATATTTTAGATGCCTCAGTTTCAACCTTTTGCCAGGGAGCTTCACGTGCATCTCCCAGTATCTCAGACAAGTCTGGCAGCTGAAGCTGTACCCCAGATTCCCAGTGTCTGGAAGATGAAGTGTTTGTTTTGTAGTTGGGATGCATCTGTAGATATAACACTTCCACACACATCCATCCCTGCTGTGATCACGGATGTCCCAGCCTGATCATTCTCCAGCTTCTCTTCAGATCCAGTTTATTTCATCTTGATGTGTTATATTAATCTAGTATTTCATTTTTAATTCTTGCCATCTTTCATACACACATTGACAGTCCTGGCAGTGCTGAAGCATGATCTTCTGAGCAGCTTGCCTGTGTCTCTCCCAAGCCCTCCCTGCCAGCTCCCCTGTACCTCGATCCCCAGTGAATGTTTACACCTGCAGGTCAGTGACAGCGTTTCTGAAGCCTCTTTTCCCCTGACTGTTTTTCATGACTGCTTCTTTCACATGAGGAACTTAAAAGCTTCGACAGCTGCTGAATATTGAATTGCAGGAGATTCTTCTGCTTGGTTTGCAGAATCTCACACTCTCAAGAGTTCAGATATTGCTTGAGACGAACTCTCACTTTGAAGACCAATTCACGTGAAGTTATTTTAAGCCAATGTATACTCTGTCCACTAGAAGATGTCCTGCTGAGCAGGAGGAATTTGTATTTTGAAAAACTCAAATCAGATTCATCAGGCTCAGCTTCAGACTCTCTCCAGCATCAGATTCTCTCCAGCAGCAGAATCTCCTGACTAAGCCAGCTTCTTCCACTAGGGGTTCATTTTGCTCCCAGCTCAACTAATTATTTTTCCAACCTGATCATGTTACACATACGCAATCTCACTTGAATTTCCATCACCTGTTGAACCATTCCCTGTGTCCTCCCTTCCTCCTGCTTCTAATTTTCTATTTTCAGGATTCCCTCCTTCTTTAGGAGAGAATGGACAAGTATCATCATAAGGGTTTCATTCTTAGCTTGGCTGGCAGCACCTTTAGCCCACTAAAAATTTGCTTTAGCATCAGGCTGGGCACAGTTCAGCATTCAGGGCATTACTTACAAGCATCAATTCTGCCTTTCAGTGACTCCTGTATGTTAGGCAATGCAAACTTAAAATAGATAAATGAATAAATACTTTACTACACTGAATCTATCATTCAATCAGAAGGAATGTAAGAAGAGATAGGTAAAATTTTCTCCTCAGAATGTCCATTAAATTTTGTCTTTTACAGAATATTACTATGCTTTGAATATTGTGATTTCTTATATGATTTGAGCTAATTTCTCCCTGCTTTACGCTCTTTTTTTTTTTTTTTTTGAGGTCTCACCTTTGTATAAGAACCTTGCAATAGGGGAGAGTTAATCTCTGTTTCTGAACTTGTTTTGGCACTGAAAGAAATTAATTCTGTATATTGAAGCTGAATTTTAGATTGTTTTTATCCTTTTATTCCAGTATCTGCATGAACATATTGATCAGGCCACAGCTACTCAGGACTTGTTGGGATGAACCTGGAATTTAATGCCCACTTTTGGCCTCCCAGCTCAAGAAAATGCAAGACATTGGGAGACACTGAAGAACTGGAGAGGGTCCATTGGAGAGAGGGTTGGAGAACCTGACATATGAAGAAAGGCTAAAGGAAGTGGATTTGTTCAGCTTGGGGAAGGAAAGGCCCAGGATGGGTCTAGTCAGTGTCTCAACACCCAGAGAAGGTGGTTCTAGAGGAGATGGAGACACTCTTTTCCAAAGGATTCCTGGTGCCAGGACAGGAGGCTGTGGGCACAAGACAGTTTAGGGGAAATTCCTTCTGGATATAGGAAAAATTTAATTCTTCAGACAGAAAATAATTGAGCACTATGCTTCCCAGAGAAGAGGTGCAACCTTCCTTAGTGGAAGTATTAAAGATTTTGTTTTACAAAGCAAAAGACAACGCCCTGGATAATCTCATTTAAGGAAGAAGAGGCAAGTTCAGGCTGCAGCATGCAGTGCTAGGAGAGACTTAGGGCACAAATCAACAAATAGCTGCATTTCATTAAATGTTTATAGATGAGCAGGGCTTGTCTGGTGCTAAACCACCAGCAAGACATTTCCTCAAAGTCACCAAGCTTCCTGAAAGCCAAAACATCATCCACTGCATCGGTGCTGCCATACCCATGAACTGCCAAACTCAGCCCCTCCTAAAATGCCAGTGATGCCTGGCTACCCAGAGCACAGAAAGTGTTGCTGAGTCTCTCAAATGAGGCAAATAACTCACGAACTGGTAATGCCAAGCATGTGAAGCAACGGGAGATCAATGCCTAGGTTATCAGAAAGTCTTTATATAGAATTGCAAGGCACTCACTGGATACTGACAGTTGAGAGGCTTCTTCAGGGACACTGAAATCCAAATCATCCAGTGCCTCCAGAAGAGGTCTATATATTTCAGATGCCAGAGCGAGAGATTGCATCAGCAGATATCTATCTATCCATCCATCTATCCATCCATCCATCTATCTGCTTTTAGTTAAACTCTTTGCTTGGCTCTGGAGCCTGCAGCATTTATTGCAGCCAGGGAATTGAGGTTTCCTACAGCCCACAGCTGAGATGAAAGACACTACATAGCCAGAGCACTGTTTACAGACCTTGAGTATTGATTTCTGCAGTAGCTATGAAGTAGAAAACTACAGGTATGTTTAGGAGTTTTTGGCTTTTTTGGGCCTAGATGTGTCACTAATAGAAGAAGGAACATTTTCAGCGCTCAGAGCTGATCAGAATTTCTGTTACTCCTTTATCAGTATGGTCTGGTTTTGGGTGCATAGGAAAGAAGAGGCTGTGTTCTCCTGAAAGTGGGAGGCATAAAGCCACAGCAAGTGTGAAATGCTCAGTCCCCTCAGTCATCCTCTTGCTGACTGTTCTTACAACATTTCCTGGCCCTGCTAAATAGAAAAGTTAATTTTTGTGCCCCCAAGCTTGCTGAAGCCTGGGCAGAGAAGCACACAGGACAATCCCTGCTCTACAGATAAAGACATCATGTGCCCCTTTCTATGCTGGTGCAGTTTTGACCTTTCTTCATTTAAATATGCATTATACAGCCCAGCAAGAAGTGCAACATAGTTTAGGCTGATATTTCATTCTATGATAAAATATGACTTTTGTGTCCCACTGGAATGGTTGTAATTGAGCACACAGATCAAATGCACAGGCAAGAGGCTCCCAACAGGAGAAGTGGGATTTGAGGAACATATTTGTGGCTCTTGCACAAGCTGAGTGTGTCACCAAGGTAGGGAAACACAATGCAAAAATTACTAATTAGCAAACTGTGTGATTACCCCTAGCAAAATCTGCTGTCAACTCAGGCTGCTTTCAGCTGGAGGTCCAGCCCTGGCCAAAGTAGGGGGCCCACACACACAGAGACTCTGAGATTTATTTCCACTACACTTCTCAAGCCAAGTCACTCCTGCAAAGAAAACACACCAAAGAGAAAATCAGCTAAGGGACAGCAAGTGTAGCACTGTGACAGCTTCTTACCAAAACTCCTTCAAGCCAGCACTCTTGCCAAAAAAAAAAAAAAGCCTTTCACAGCTTTTAAACATAACTGAAAAAGTCCTTTCAAAATATGAGGCTGTGTCCTTCCCAGGATCCACCCTTAGCTGAGACTGGAGTGCTATGGACACTGTGCTCATCCACATACACCTCTCACTTTTACGGCCAAGGGCACCACAGCACCTTCTGCAGAAGCCATCCCCACTGATTTATCATAACAGCCTGGGGAAAAACATCTCTTTCTGACCACTTTGAGTATGTCCTTCCCTAGGTCTGTCAGCGCATGAGGTGAGATCCAGTTGTTCCTCCTCACCTTTTCTGCATCATCAATAACGAAAGACTAGGCTGAGGACAACCACCTGGCAAAAACATAGGAACTCCTGATGAGGGGAGTCATCAAAACTACAGTGAGGAAAAAAGGAGGTAGCATGTTCATACTGTACCAGGTCTTGCCATATATCAAATAATCAGTGATACAGCTTATTCAAAACACACGAGAACTGACTGATTTAGATGTTACACTTAAACATGTGCTGTAGGGTTGATGTTTCTAAGACGCATTTGTTTTGATGTAATGATAAACAGCACATACTATGAGGATACAAGCATGAAAAATTCAGTAATCAGTTGAAAAATAGAGAGCTGGGGAACACAAGTATCCCAAGGCTAGTGGGAGGCCACAGATCTCCCCTTTTGGCAAAGTGACATCACTCACCCTTCTTCAGATGCCACTTTAGAGGAAACCTGGAATCTCAGGAGAACACCCATAGCTGAGACCTTCTCAGGCAAAGCCCAGGCTTTGAGGAACCGCACCTGGGAAAGAAATGGTAACAGCAGCGGGTGACTGACAGAGTACCAAACCTCCCACAGATTATTTCCAGCCACTAGCTTATTTGTTTTAACCATATTCTGCGTTGAAAACTAAAGGGGTGCTGCTTACTTTATCAATGTGAGTCACCTGTGAAGTTGGTTAAGAGGAGGCAGTTTTGTGGTGACTGTCAGTGCTGGTGTCTGCCTTCATGAAGTCCAGATTTCAAAAAAAAAAGGTGCTTCAAATGTGGACTTGTGGCCTGTGAAATTCCCAAAGAACATAGTGAGACCAGCCTGGTTCAACCCTCCTTGCTCTAGGAAGGGCTTACAGTGTGAGCAGCAAGCAGCAGCTGAAGAACTGGAGAGGATGTTGCTCTGGAAGCTTAGAAGAGCAGGTGAGGTATTACACGAACTGTTGTGTGCCTTCCAAAAAGAAACAGACCACCAGCATCCCCCCCAGCTAAACCCAACAAAACCCCCACACCACGGGAACCTTGCTACAGCCCTAGGCTAGACAGGAGACAAATTTCTTTCCTCAGATAGAGAAATAATGATAATAAATCTGAATGAAAGGGAGCACACCAGACCTTGTTTTATTAATGGAGAGAATGATACTGTAGCTGGAGGGAATGACAGCCCTCACTCAGGAGACAAAAGGCTCCTGTTCTCAGCTTCTGGTTCAAGACCAGGCTCTCAGCAGCAGTCACTGGCTCAGGAATCAGTTGTTGGCTGTAATTACAGCTTCCCTCCCCCCTGCCAGCTGTTTCACTTTGCAGTTCGAGGCAGTGTTTAAGGCAGGCCATGGTCCTACAGGTGACTCCCTGCAGCTCTGCCCTTGTGCTTGAGACACCTTGCACCTGCTGCAGGTCTCACATAATCCATCTGCAGGCTAAGGGCAAGGTCTCTGTTTTTCCTATGTGCCATAGTTTAGGAATAATTGATGAGTACATGTAAATAAAGCTATAAAGTAGAACTGCTTACAGCATTACTTTCCTTGTCCCACAGTCCCAGTGACGGAATCAGGCACAGCTTTTGCTCTGTGTCTCCATGAAGAACTCCCACCAATGATTCTCCTTCAGCACTGAAAGCAGAGGAGCTCTGCAGGATACCACTGACCTGGAAAATCCTCAGCTGGTGCCACAGCAAGAGATGTCAGGAGACAGAAAGCCTGCCTGGATGATTGTGGGGTTCCTACCTACCCTGATGCTGTGTGTCTTTCTGGCACTCTGTGTCTATAATTCATTTAATTCACCAGCGGCATTTTGGGATTTCCTACATGTGCTAAATCATAATGAAAGACATCCGCTGATGGCAAAGTCTCTGGGCTCAGAGGATTATGTGGGGTAGGGCTGCCTGAGACAGCCCAAATCCACTTGAGATTGAAAAGGTGTGAGCAGTAAATAAAAGGAAATCCCGGATCACCATATAGTGTTCAGCTCCCACACTCTGACCTCCTTTGGTCCCTTCTATATTTTGTTAAGATCATATTTCTTTACGTGCTGCCTGGCTTAAAAGCCGTCATAAATCTGTGGCGTGCAGCAAGAATAACAGGGAAGGCACCGTGTAATACAAGGCGCTCCAATTCCGTCCCAGGCATTTGGACGGAGCCGTAAATCAGTTTGGAGAGGCCCTAGATGGGAGAACTGGGGGGAAGGCTGGTAAGGCGGCCGCAGTCTGGCCCCTGCCACTGGAGCCCACCTGCCCTCGGGTTGAGGTGAGCACACCTGCCTCAAAAAGTAAGAGTTCCGATGTCTCCAGATTGAACAGTGATGGAACTACTTTGAACAGTCTTTGGGGAAAAGAGCACCCACCTGCCTTTGGTGGGAGCGCCCCGAGGGATGTGCCACACGCTGCAGGTGGGAGCACGGCCCGGCCGCCGCTCATGCCGTGCGTGTCCAGGTTTGCGTCCAGCTGGCATCACCTGTGGACAGCAACCACCACTCCTGGCTGGGCTCACTTGTGGCCAAGGCACTCTGTCTGCAGACACGGCTGTGGGGTCAGGGAAAGCTCCACCATCGCCGTGGGCCTTTCACAGCTGTATGTGAGCAATGGCTGGTTTGGGGTGTGTGCCCACACACTCACCCAAACCAATGTAGATGTAGCTCCTCCACTGGAAATTTGGGAAGAGCTGGAGCTAGGGATATGCTACCATGTTCTAGGTAATAAAATCTCTTTTTCTTTGCTCTAGTGGGAAAAACCTTTCAAGTGTGGAAGCTTTCTGAGGGAGACTCTCCTAAAAATAATTTTGCTCAAATTTTCATAAAAATGGTGAATGAATTTTTCTTTTTTCTGCCAGCTAGTATAATATGATGGATGTAATATTTTTATAAGGTTTTTCTGTGCTACAGTTAAAACTTACTAAACTTTGGAAAAGATGAATTGCACAGGGGAATGAAATGAAAACATATTTGTCCATTCAAACTTCCAAACTCAGACTCTAAGTTTTGCTAAGATGCAGGAATAAAAGGTAAATCACTGAATCCTGGGCCATCAGTCATTTTATTCTACCCCTGGTAAAAAGCAAAAAAGAGGAGAGAAAAAGAAAATACAACCAAAGTTGAAAAAGTTTCCATGTTGAAACTTTGGAGGAAAAAAGTTGTATAAAAAGGAGGAAAAATGTATGTTGTAACCATGAGTATCCTATGCCAAACCTCATCGGAGGTCACTGAATGAGCCAGCAAGCCAAGCCTAAATAAAAATAGGACCTGTGGGATTCCCTATCTGATTTTCAAATAGTCACTGCTACACTATCATTTGTCAAGCTTGCAGGATAGTTTTTTACCAGATGTGAGAAACACAGTACCAAATCCAGGCTGAAGCCAGAGAAGAGTGCATGCTTCCACACGGGAATAATCTGCTCTGGAAGGACTGTAAAGTCTGAGACTGGACTGAAACCTCCCAGATCTCTGAGTGCTGTGAAGTGTGTTTTAATAATTTCACTACAAGTGAGATGCTTTCGTCACCAAAAGCCAGATGTTCAAGGGACCTGTCTTACTGTGTAAAGGAAGGGTGAAGCTGCCTTTTTTCACAAAAGGGAAATGCCAATTTACCGTATCAGGAACAATTTTATTTTCAGTTTAGATGTTTGCATTGAGAACTGCCTAAGAGTGGTACTTTCATTTGTGTTACTTCAAAGTGCATCAAGTGTTTCTCACTCTCTTCCAAGTGTTAATTAAAACCAGACATCAACGTGTAAACTGCTGCTCACTTTCAGGTGATTGAGAAACCTTCTTAACACACTTTGTTTGCTTTATAAAATCTCACTTGGGCTCCTTGAGGATGGAAATATTATTGTTTACATTTGCATAAGCAAGCTTGACAGGGAAAACCCAGAGCAAGAACCTCTGGAACATGAACATAAGACACATCAGGGAACTCATTTGCAACTGTCTCTTAACCTGGTTCCTTGCTGGGTTTTGATTTGTGTTGGAGACTAGGCATGAACAGTACCCCACAACCAAACAAAGGTCTTTATGTCATCAAATGCTTAGCAAGACTGGTGCTCATTACTTTTAATTGTAGAACAATGCGACTTAGGAACACAGATTTCTTTGAAAATCAGTGGCTATTTTGGCCTAGGTTTTTTGGTAACTTTGTCTTGCTTTGTTAAGCAGTGCTGGCACTGATTTTTTTGTGAAATCTGGGCATGCAAATCACCGGATCCCAGATCCTTACAGACATCTTCCTAGGTTCTCATCTCCCATAGTTTTTGTAATGGAAGTTAATATCTGGATGCCTTCATGGATAACCATCGATGAGTCACATGGATCAGAGCAACGCCAATATAGCTTTAAAATGTTTTGTTAATGTTCCTGTCATTCAAGGTTAGTGTGCTGCTCTTAGGGCTGGGCACTTTTGCCCACCACAATAAGAAAGGCCTAAAGCTCTTAGAGAGCATCCAAAGGAAGGACACGAGGATGGTGAAGGATCTGGAGGGGCCATATGAGGAGTGGCTTCAGGGCACTTGGTCAGTTCAGTTGGAGAAAAGGGGATTAGGGGGGACTTCATTGCAGTCTGCAGCTTCCTCCTGAAGGGCAACTCTGATCTCTGCTCTCTGGCACCAGAGACAGGACCCAGGGAACGGCTGGAGCTGTGTCAGGGGAGGTTTGGGTTGGATATCAGGGAAAGGTTCTTCCCCAGAGGGTGCTGGGGCACAGGCCAGGCTCCCCAGGGAATGGGCACGGCCTCAAGGCTGCCAGAGCTCCAGGAGCGTTTGGACACCGCTCTCAGGGATGCACAGGGTGGGATTGTGTGGTGTCCGTGCAGAGCCAGGAGCTGGACTCAATGATCCTTGTGGGTCCCTTCCAATCTAATTCAGGATATTCTGTGGCTCTGTGAGTCTACTGTTCATCTCCCAGTAAGAGCACAATGCTGGGACCCTCGTGGGAACCTTTCTGAGCCCAAGGGAAGGCAGGGCTTTCTGAATTTCCCAACGAGCACCAGCTCTCTCCCTGCAACCACAACTACCCCTCCTGTTCAGCAGGATGTGGTGTGCCATGCCACCAGCACAGACTGGCACACCAGCTACACTCTCACTGGGCTTTTGGATCCTCCCCCAGTATAAATACCCCTTTGCCATTTGCCCTTTCAGCAGAGTGCCCAGAACTACTCCTGTGTTCTATGCTTTTGCCCCTGCTGCAGCCACGGAGGAAGAGCCCCAGCAGCTGCACTCCATTGCACCCACACACAGGGGCAAGGCTGGATGTTCACAGGTGGGGCTGGCAGAACATGTCATTGGCGTAGTTATTAGGGTCATCTGCAAACATCTACCTTTGCTCTAGTGTCTTGCCAAATGAAGTAAAAATTTTTACACTGGGTAACTGGTTTCAGAGAATAAGGAGGTTTGCTCATGTTTAAAAACCCAATAAAGCTGTAAGCCTTGAAAAGGAAGAAGAGGCAGAACACACATCCACACAGTGGAGATCCAAAATTCAACGGTGGCTTCAATGTCAGAGAGCTGCTTAATGTCTTCTCTGTGCCTTGTCTCAAAACACCATACGCTTTCTCCAGGGCACAGAAGGGAAACTAATAACTGAAATCCTGGCCTCATAGAAAATCCCACACCCACCAGTTTTTACCTGGCCTGTTACAAGCGAATGTACAGGCTTTGTTCCAGCAAGATGTATTAAGCTTCTGCTCATCGATGAATACTTGCTGGCACGCTAAACCAAAGAGAGATGTTTAAGCAGACACACTGTAAGAGTGCATGTCATGATACACATTTCTCAGGTGATGCTGTGTGTACTCATGATTAAGCTCTTTCCTCACACCTGATGTGTGCAACAAACAGCATGAGACCTCAAGAAGTGGTAATGCTGACTTGAGTTTTAAAAAAACGCAGCTGTTTTTCCCTTGTGATTCCAGCAGGGCAAGCTGCTGCTTACATTTGGATACAAACATTTTCAGTATGCAGTTCTGGGAAATACTCAGTGCCTCCGAGTTGTGCTTTCAAGTTTCCGACAATGACAGCCACTGCTAAGGACAGGCCTGATTATCTGCAGGCTCACATGCTGCCAAGTACAAGCACATGGTTTTGCATTTACAGTTGGTCCTAGAGAGGAGAACACTGTGGATATTTTTGGCCCTTTATTTTAATGCGATTGCCAGAATGACTAGAATCTGAAAACTCACAGCTCATTACCAAGAGCAAAATGCTGACCCAGGCAGAGCCAGTAGATTTGAAAACTACTGCAGAGCTGAGATCTAACAGGCTGCTGTGGACAGTGTTTTCCCTCTGTTAACCCCACTGTCCCAGAGAGAACATTTGCTCTGTATTTACTGAATGCAAGACTCTGCTATCCAGCCCATTCTGCATCCTGGAGAGCAGCAGGATGCTTTAGGCTACACACAATGCAATCACTACCCCAGCTTGTCTCACGTTCGCACTGCAGCCCTGAGGCTGCAAGAAAGAGCTCAGGACCTGCAGTGCTGCATTAAGATGCACAGCCAGAGGAATGGAGAAGACTAAAACCAGCCAGAGTTCTCCTGTGGGTGTTTCAGACATGCACCAACTTTTCCTCCTGTACTACCAGCCTTTATCTGTCTCTATGAACCTTCCAAACCCTGTTTCGAGGTGTTGAATGACCTCAAATACCACCTGACTCCAGATAACGTGTGGTATTTTTGGATCAGAGAGGCAACAAAATACCCACTTTTGCTGCTGACTGTACCGTGAGTTGTTCCATTTGCTTTCACTGTGCATGTCACAGCTCTCTCAGCTACAAAGATGAGGGGAAAGCTTTTCAGGGAAGGCGGGCTTGCCTTTGTGAAGCACAGCAGACAGAAACACAGGATTACAACTACCTTCCATTTTCACTCCATTCTACAGTAACGGGATGCTGTATAATTAACGTATATACTAATGGTTATATAAAACCAGTCTGATACCTCTGGCCTCAAGGTAACCTTAAGGCTTACAGCACTCCTGTTTTTGTGTATATTTTGCACATGGGAGAACGATTTCTATGTCTACAACCAAATGCAGCACCTTGTTATACTCCCTTTCTTCCGCAGGTTTTTCTTGTAAGACTTTAAAGTTCATATTCTCAAAATATCTTTAATGACCAAACATTTTTTGTCCATAGTTTTTCAGATGCAATTTGTGCTTTTTAGACAGCAGAGAATTCTTTCTCTGATACTAAAGGTCATGAAATGAGCCTGTTACGAGAAACTGAGGGACTGAATAGATGTCTGGTTTTGGTTTTTAAATTCTCATTCTTGATTTTCATTGTTACAGCTTTTCCCTTGCAAAATAAAGCTTACCTGCTGAAGAATGTTGTGTGACTTAACCTAGTACTATTTGTAAAACACTGCAAGATTCCTGAGAAAGGTAACGTTGAACTAAACCAGTGCACTGCTAGTAAAATTTGCTGCAGTCAAACTTAGATGTCAAGGAAATACAAACTTCCTGAATGCAAGTTCACAGCATTTTTGGAATAATTTCCCCCAGTAACTTTATCCCACTCAAATGAACCAAAAATGAAACAGATTGAAAGCAGGCAAACTTTGAAATAAATAAAACTTCTTTAATTCAGTTTTTCAAGATGAAGACTTAAGAAAAGGATAATTATTTTGCAGGCAGTTATCAAAAATCTACACTTAAAATCTAAATTTAGAGCTATTAGGGACAGGATAGCAACAATCGTATCTAGACTTACTTTGCTGGTCTCAGAAGTATATCAGGAGTGTATTTTAGCTCTTGTTTCTCTGTGAATTAAGACACTGGTGTTGTTATGCTGCCTATCAGGGAAGGCAGTAGGTTGTATAGTTATCTCCTGATTGGGGCAAAATCACTACCCTGAAACCACACAACCTACTACCTCATCCTGTTAGAGCATCACGTGCATCTTCTGAAGGAAACATTTCACCATTTTTAAGTAAATTACCTTATCACTCTCCAGCCCACACATTCCTTAGCCTTAGAAAGGCCATGTGTGACCTCTCAGCCCTTCCCCACAGCTCTGCCTGGGAGTCAGACAGAACTGCTGGAGGGACTCCAGAGACAGGAGAACTGCAGTGGCAAACACTGTCCCTTCCAGACTAGCAATATGTAATAAAAAAGTGAGTTAAATCAGCGTCCAAAACTGAGTAAAGAGACCTCTTACTTAGGGTTCAAGCATTTACCAGTTCCAGGGCAGAACATGACTGACTGGAAGACATCCTCTTTGGGTTTTGTCCGGCTCATCCCTTTGTAGTTTCTCAAACAGCCTACACCAAGTGGATTTAGAGAGCTGCTGAATCAAAAGCGCCATTTTATGTTTAATATGAAGACAAATGCCAGAGAACCACAGAGAAATGGATCAGCTGTTTCCAAGTGGCCACTCCCATGGCAGTCCCAGACAGCTGTGCGTGAGCAAATCCATTGCGGACTGGGTTGTACTGTCCTGGCACTCACACCCCACCTGCTCTCAGAAAATGCCAGAAGGAAATGGCTTTTGAGCCTGAATGGGAAATACAGGAACCTAAACACTCTAATGACATTTGTGTACAAGAGCCAAACACGCAGACAGAGCCAGAGAATGGTACAGTTGAAAAATATCTGCGTTGTCTTTCAGAGACATCCAGCGCTGACATCACAGCCACTTCAGGAAAGACAGTAGATTGTATAGTTATCTGACAGGCAGGGCATAGCCCTAAAACTATACAACCTACTACCTCACCCCAAAGGACAGTCACACTCTGATCACAGGAAGCACAGGCTGTATTCTCAGACAGCTGCATTGCTTGGCGACAACCTAGAAGACAAAAAACTCTGGAGACAAATGTTAATAGTCTTGAATTTGAAACAGTTTGCTATATACCAGTCACGATTCTGCTTAATGAGCTCCAGTTTCATGTTTGAAATGTTTAATAGATTTGCAACTTGTGAAGTCATGTCAGTGACAAGATACACAAGGGAAACAGGATACAGCATTCATTTTTAATAACTGCACTTGTGTACTTCCAGCTCCTACATGACTGCACCTTATCAAACCAGTTTGTCACTTTGGGAAAGGCATCACTGTGACTCAGAATGGATGCTGACTGAGAGGGATTGTTTAACACGCTTCCAGATACTCCCCCATTATCTTAATGGGGAAGAGCTGACATTCTCTAAGTGAATTTCCCAAGTTCTACATAGGTAAACCCCAAAGACTGAGCAATGAATTTGTCAAGACTGTGAGGAACTGTGGCCTACTCAGCAATACTCCTAACTAAGCAGTAACCCAGCTCTGAATTATGACCAAACACACCCCACTGTAGCACACAGACCTTGGTTAGGGGGATTAGCAGAAATGCCACTACAGCATTAGCTTCTGCAACCTCAAACTTATACTCGAGTTTGAGGGGGTTGTTATTCGCTGCCACCTGGTTTGATGGACAGCAACACTTCCCATTCAGGGCAGATCTAAAGAAGTGGGAATAACTGAGATATCAGTCTGTATTCTAATATAAACACTGCTTTGATAAATAAGCAAACTTTTAAAACAAACACCCTACCTTAATCAGCAAACTAACCTTTTACTAGTTAATTACAGAACACAATAAATGCTGCATCCCTCAGTCCTACATGGATCAAGGAGAGTTGTTTCACTCGGCAAATCTCACCCTGAGGGCAGTTGGTCACACTGCAGGGGGACGGAAGCCATCTGCCCTGGCTTTCAGCATCACTAACATGGGGATCTGAAAAGAGAGGACCGAGACAAAACACACGTCTCAATTGTATTCACTGCACACTGAAACAATTATAAGGTGGGGGGGAGCATGTGCAAAAGCAGAGAGCAGATTCTTTCTCCAGGAGAAACATGCAGAGCACCAGTTACTCATTAACCAGTTTCTCATTCACCTGTTACTACCACAATTACACCATGGCCCGTGGGGACCCCAACTCAAAAGAGACAGGCAGGAGAAAAGTATAGTGTAAAGAGAATAATTTTTTATTAGACTGACTTGAATGTTAGGAGCATTGCAGAGACAGGCAGAGAGAGGTATCAGGTACTTCACCTTCAAGGAACAAACACTTCTAAACAAAGCAGAGAAGGAAGGGGAATGCAGATATCTGACCAAACTGGATTTCAATGATTCTATAAAGGACAATGTTATGCCATCAGCATCGAAGATCATTTCACTGTAGTGGCCTGAGACCATGTAGAAAGAGGTCATCGGCTGCTGTGAGCTGCACATGGGGCCATTTGTTGGACAAAACAGGACAGGTGCAACTCTGACCATGCTGAGATCACTGCAAGGAAGGAAACACTGTCCAACCCTGTATTTCACCTCTTGGAACCTCAAAGCCCTTGCAGGCCAAACAGGATGATACTCTTTCTAGACCATACCAAAGGAATACCTTGAGAGGCTTCAACATTTCATCAATGCAAAAAAACTGGTACCAGAAGCCACTCTTAACCACTATAAAGAAGCCCTTTGGAAAGCTCTCCAGCAGAAAGCCTGATAGTCTTCTCTGCGCACTTAAGGGCTTGAAATTTCGGCATTTTCTGCGTACCAGATTTTTGGCATAGTCAATGACACTCCCAATAATCCTCTGAAAAACACCCCTACCCTGTACCTCTGTTTTTTAGATAAACTATTTAAAAATAAACAAGGTCTTTATGCATGCAGTCAGAGATCTCAGTGTTTTTCCTAAGAGCCAAGAATTTGAAGTGGAGCTAAAACCCTGTGCAGTTTCAGCAAGGCTGGGTGTGTTGCACAGTTACCTCTCAGAAACTGTTTTCTGTGTAAAATAAATCCTGTGCTTATATCAATAGAACAGCATTACATAATATAATTGGAGGAAAGCTGAGTATTGTGTGCCTTCAAAGTGAGACTTTTTGTAAGCATCTACTTTACAGAGGAAGGATAAAAACAACATAACCTTTCAGAATAGCAATTCTTTACGCTGGATGGTCCAGTGAAACCAGTTCAAAGAACCAGTCTGGCTCTAAAAGGACACATTCACAGTAGTGAAAAACTCAAACTACCCCACAGACCAAACCAACTCCAATGAAAGGGAATTTTGGATGAAGAACCTACACTTACAGCTGGCTTCAGTGACTCTAAGAGACAGAAGTATAGATCCAAAGAGAAGCAACATTCTGGAGTATGTTCTAGGGATGTACACAGCCTGTCTTTAATATATCTGGAGTTCACTTACACTTCTGGGGGCAATACTAGGTGGGATACTGGAAAATGTTCATCCTTGTTGAAAAAATGGTGAATTTAATTAACCATTTCTCAAAGATGCTCTTATTTTCTATGAAAATGATATTAGAGATTCTTTTCTCTAGGTGCTGTGCTGATATAATGTTGCCTTAATGTATGTTTTCCCACAAAAGTAGTAGTTTGTTAATACATAATGATATTGAGGTAATTATTTGTAAAGCACCATAAACTCTGCGTAACACTATTTTCCATAAGATCTGTTATTATGGGTATTAGTAATACTCATTAGCAGAAAAAAATAGAAAATAATGTGCTTTATCCAACACCTAAAATTAATTAGTCTTCTGCTCTCACAAGCTGCTCATAAACTTATTTTAACTGACTAGATCACCAAACAAGGATGAACTTTAAAGTACTTAATGAAAGAAAAATGCATGTTCATTTTCCTTCTATGAAGACGACAGGCACAAGAAATAACTATCTGGCAAGAGTTATGCTTCTAGTTTAACAACTGTTTAATACTAGGAAAAATATGACATTTCCATATTCCAACTCTCACTGCTCACTGAAAAATGTCTTGGAACTGATGTTAATAAGTACCTCAGCAGTCACTTTTCAAAAGGCAGGGGGCCAAGTCTCCTATTTCCGTGATGTTACAGGAAAGCAGACAGTTTTAAAGCAGGGTTGTTATGTAACTACAAGCCTTACTAATGAACAGACTGCGACAGCACAGAACAAGCATTTTGCAATTTCAAGGCACCTTCCCCCCAAAACCTCATGAGGATTTACAAAGGCTAAGCCTCCCTGGCTCGCAGGAAGAAGGAAATGCCTGGGTGTGTGCTCCTGGAGCGCACTGCGATTACCAGGGAAGAAGAGCGCTTGAGGGTCTCTGAGGCAGGGACATTCCCCAGCAAGGTCTGGGGTCTGGATGCAGGCCAGACCAGCAGTTTCCAATCTCTCCGCATGCAACGATTGTTTTCTGCCTTCCCAAGTGATGCACAGTCCCCACTCTGCTCCTACAGACTATTCATTCACTATTAGAAATGTCACAAACATTTTTGGGAAGAGCATTGTGGGGGAAATGGCTGGGGATGTGCCAGGGTGGACACTGCAGCTAAGGGAAGCCTCCTGAGCAAATTCAGCAGGGCCTGGATCAGGCAGGAGAACTGCCATACTCTTCTTCTGAGGCAGGATTGTGCCAAAGCAGTATTGTGGCACGTAACTTCCCTGGAGATTTCAGGTAGAGATTACTTAGAGGAGGGAAGGGTTCAGTTTCCTTGAATCAATGGGTGATACATTTCACACAGTGTATTTTAAAATATGTATTTAAGTAAATATAACCAAAATGACACACTGCCTTCAAATAGCATGCAAACTTCAAGAGGCAAATAATACTGTACAAACACAGATGTTGTGACTCCTGTGAAATACATCATGTACTGTGATCTCACTCATTACCTAAATATGGTTGCTTCTAAAATGGCAAACAACAGCTCTTTCCCCACTTGTGAAACTTTCCTGTAATTTAATAATACAGGACAGATTCTGCCAGAATTTCAGGCAGGCACAATGGGAAAATCTCACAGGACCAGATCTCCACAGCCTCCTCCTCCACTCAGAGGAGATGCACAGGATTTTCTAAGATTCAATTCAGGAAGGCTCCTCCTCTGCACAAGTGTCTGTCTGTCTCAGCTGCAGAGCATTAGCTGTGTCCAGCAGCTTGCTCACATCTTCACCTGGCCATGAGTGAAGCCAGGCTGTAACTAGGGAAGCAAATTTATCGCTCTGTCTGTTGTGATAAAGCACAAACGGGTGATGAACTTTGGCCATGATGTTTGCTCACCCATGGTGTTCCTCAGAGCTGGAGCAGTCAGGTGTGCTGTCCTGCTTTGTACAAACCATAGGCATAGTTTTGCAGGGAAGCATTTTCCTCAGATTCATCAGGGAGACTTCTTTTAAGAACGGGAGCAATTCACACACTATTGAGATCAACAGTACACCCTCACTTGGCCTCAGCGGCTTTGAAGGAGGCCCTGATTATCCAACATAGCACAAATCATGAGTCACAGAAGTTCAAAATGACACTTTTGGATGTGCAGCAAGCTTACACATCAAAAAAGAATTTAGGGGCCAATGACTGTTTTCATTATCTGTTAAAATCAGTTATATAAATTTTGTTCACCCTTTCTTTATTACACAGAACATCACAGGCAGTGCAACACGGCTCTTTATAATAAACAGCTTTACATACTCAGTGAAGCCATTGTCACTATCGAACTCTTTGCAAGTATTTGGGAAAAAGGAGCAGCTGTGAAATGAGTCAGAACTCTCTGGCTCAATGTCTCTGAGCTCTGCAGCAATTTATATATGTTTCTGAAATCTGAACATTTCATGTATGGGGGGAAAAAAGGCAACAGAATATAAAAACATTTAAATATATAAGTTTAAATAAATCCATCTCACATAGTGTATGTAGCCTGACTACCAGCCAGACCTGCACAGGAACTTCCTCACTCTTGTGTGGAACCATGCCAAAGTCAAGGAAATTCCTCCATAGAAACGACCTTCCAGAAAAGTTTTACAATGGTTATCAGAAAATGGGATGTGCTTAATGACAGCTGCTCTAACTCCCTGACTGGGTGTAGGGAGGTCTGATGAGCAGCAGATCCACGGAGCCAGGCTGGGTGTGCACCAAAGGTGTTCTGCATCTGCTCTATAGGTGTATGTTAGCATTTCACTTCTGCTGTGAAATGCCTGGAATGTTAAACATGCTTCAAAAGGGACTGCATTAGGGAAAAGACAGTTTTCCACCAAAAATACACCTCATTTTTCTTGGAGGTGGGATCATGTCTTCTGCTTACATGAACTGCAGGACATACACTGACAAAATAGTTATTTTTCTATTGCATTTATCTCTGTGTTTTGCTTATGTACTACTCTGAAGGCTAAAAAGCCACAAAAGCTGGTATTCCAGAGAATGATGAAACAATGTCTCAAAGCTTCCACAAATACAGAAATTAAACCAGGGCTAAGCACTGGCAGCTCTGTATGTTGCACTTGTGATCTTAAGCATATAAACACTTAAGGAGATATATTTAAAAAAAAAAAAGCTCTGAAAGGCACCACAGAATGGTTCAGTGTATTACAAGCTATTAGTTTTGTAGGACTTAAAAGATCCATCTCCTGTTTTCCTGGCATAATCTTTCCATCTCCTGACCTCCCAGCTGAGCTGCTACTGTATCCCTGAGCTCTCCATGGAAGAGATGACCACCACCAGATCCTAAAGCCCAGAAATCAGGGCAAGTCCAGAGTCCAGGGGAGGTGAAATCTGTGTGGAAATGGCAAATCCATCAGGTAAGTGAGGTACACCTTATGAAAAACAAATGTTACAGGTACTCTTGCTATCTTATAATGTGTAAAAGCAGAAGTGCAAGGGCTGGATTACCTGGGAGATGGTCCCAACAGGAGGAGATGAAGCTGTGACAAATTAGGGATTGGTTTTTGTTAGGAAAAGAGCAAAGAGAATGTGTCAGGTTTATTTTCTCTTGGCAGAGAGAGACAGCAAGAGTAAAAGGGGCATAGAACGCCCCTCTTACAGTATTTCCTAAACACTCCTGAGTTATCTCCACGCTCCCAGGAGGATTGTATTCATGCAGATCACACAAAAATGAAATGTTAATGACAATCCCCACAAATATTCACTAGTTTTAGGATGTTGAGCAATGGACCTTATATTTGAAAGACCTGAGCTCACCTAACTCAGCTGACATCATGTGGACCACCTTAACATATATGAACACAAAACTGGACACTTAAACTGAACACCCTCACCTTTGATTTGATATGTGATGTCCAGCTCTCCAAAACTGCACCTTTCCCACTCCCCATCAAGTCCCATGAAAAAGAAAACTGGGCACAGTCAGTGATGCAGAGAACAGTCAGGATCACAGTTGTCCAGTGTCTCCAGCTAAATACTCAGCCATCTCACAAGCAATTACTTGAGTGATATTTTCAATTCTTTTTGGATGGAAAACGCCTTTACTACACAGAGAACCTTAATTTCTGAAGTCATCTGAATTTTAAGTCAACTGGATTTGGCTTTTTAATATGTGCAGTTCATACAGTGTCACACCTAACCTATGTGACACCACTGAGAAAGTGTTATTTTTTTCAGTTCCTTATAGAAGCTAGGGAAAATTGAATAGAGCCACATCTTCTTTAAAAAATGCCATTCCCAATCTCAATCCACTAATTCTTTTTTGGGAAAACTGAATTTTCACTCTGAAATTGATTTAGGTCCTTGAAAATTGTTTTTCTCTAAAAAGACATGCAATAAACTAGTATGTGCAAGTCCTAACTTAATTAAGCACCAAGAGGGAATATCTGTCAGGGTAAGCCTCAACAAGAAACTAAAATTCATTTTGCAGAATGCAGCTGTGCCAATAATTACAGTTGGTAGAAAAATGGCTTCTGGCCTTTCTCCCGTAAGGCTTTCATTTTAAATTTTAGCCCTTAGTGAGATCAAGCAGCTGACAAGCAGGAGTGGGTGAATTAGTGGTCTGGGAGCCAGGAGTAGGCCAAAGCTCCAAATAACCTAGTGTAACATGGATTTAGCCTAAAATTCTGTATTTACATCAATGCACCCTTACATTTGCCATCACCACAAACAGGATAAAGTTACTTGAGCGCTAACGAAGAAGGGGCTTTATATGATGGCAGACAAGCAAAATCCATCCTTTACAAGCTGTTCCTTTTGCGATGATCACTTTAGAGCCTGCAGCATTTGAAATTGTGGATAACATTACATGGAAAGCTGGCATGAAATCACTGTTCTGTGTAGTGTGTTTGTTTTAAAATATTGTTAAAAGCTTAAAATTCATTTTCATTGCAGAACAATGTTCTGGAGTCTGGACTGCATTTGGGGTTGAGCCAGTGGGCTTGGTTCAACCTGACAGTCAGCCAGCAGAGGCCCGGAAGTTCACGTGCATTAACATGGAGAAAGCATTTGTACAGGCATTGCAAAGCCAGGCTGCAGTTTGTTTCTGGTTACTTTCGGAGCTTGGGGAGGGTGTGAGCCTATAGACCTGATCAGACAAGCCCATTTGCAGGAGCAAGTATTGTCACTGACCCAGTTAGGCATTTCTGCGTCCCTGTCAGGGGACTCCAGGAATTTGCCGCTAACGACACTGCCAGTTATCGAGTTCCCCGTTTCCTTTTAGTGACTGTTTTGCTTCAGTCACCAGCACAGACCCCTGTGCACCGCAATAGCTTTGCTGTCACCCTGGGATGGGATGCTGTCTCAAGTTGTGTTATGATTTCAGAAGCACACACTTGTGCTTTGTCATGATGACTTTGCCTCTGCTCTGAACAGTTATTTTCCATCCGGAGCACTCCAACAACACTGCCAAGAGGCTTACGCACACCCTGGCCCAGCCCAGCTTTACACAAGTCTTTAAAAAGCAAGGGGGGGACCACTGAATATTGCCATTTTCACCATGAGGGCCCTTCTGCCCACCTGTGCCTGCGTGCTGAGGGAGGAAAGGCTTTTGGAGCGTTGGGGTGAGGGGGCAGTGCCACTGACACGGCACCCGCTGCAACAAGAGAATTCCTCATGAATTCCAGGCTCGGAGCTTGGGGCTCAGACACACAGCACTGCCTGTGCTCAGCTCCACACAACCTTCTCTTTTCTCAGGTGACCAGGGCTCTCCATAAATGGATTCGAGTGTAAGTTTTTGTACTTGAGACTAAAGCTTTCACTGCTTAAACATTCATGAGTGGGCTGGAGAGGTGGTAGAGAGCGAGCAGATCTTTGCCAGAGCTCCACAGTGTGTTTGACTCTCTGTGTCCATTATTCATGATGCTGTTGCTACAGGCCCTAATTTTACATAAATGGAAGTCACAAGAGAACTGTTACGAGGAGCAACCAGGAAAAGCATAGGGAAAGAGAGCCTTGTCAGTCGGTATTAAAAACACAGTTCAGTATTACATCTTCTGATTGTGAAGCCGCTTGGGAGTCAAAATATGCAACACACTTTCTCTGAAGAGTAACAAGCTGAAACCTAAAATCTTGTAGGTAGTCTTTAGAATCAATTTCTTCATGTCCTGTGCACAACTCCCTTCCAATTCCCCACATATGAAAAATACATAACCTCTTAGCTCCAAATTCATCTGCCTTACAGTTTCTTTTAGCTCCTACTTAAAAACTACTAAATTCTACCTTAGCTATCAGAACAAGCTATTGTTCTGCACCTGCTCCGGGATGACAGATTTCAGAATTTAAGATCTGTCCTGCCAGGAGCAGATTATACCTTCTCTGAAGACAGAAACATGCACATTACTAGTATCAACTCAGAAATACAGCAACTGCAACACACTTGGTGCAACTGAAATAATTGATTCTCTTCCCCTTATCAACACAAAAGGTAAGAGCCATATAAAAGTACCTGCTTTTCTATCTCACAGCATTTGTAGCAAACACACTGGATAGTATTTCAGTATTTTCCTGTTGGAGAAATAAGCTTTAGGCACAGAATCCATGACATGTAAATTAAGATACCCTTCACAAGACATATCTTAGTTGTGAAAGTAGGTCATGCATTTAAGGCATTTCTAGACTCTTGATGTAAATATCCTGAAAATATTTTTGTGTGTACAGAATAATATTTTAATTATTTGTCAGACTTCATTCTCTAAGAACACTAAAGGAAAACATATTTCTAAGAGTCCTCATAGGGTAGTAAGTACCAGTACTTCTTTGCAACCTTTTACAACTTTATGTAGTGCACATTTGGTTCTTAATGGAACTGCACACTTGAAGCACACCTCAAAAAAAGTTGATACAGTAGAAAAAGTTATTGTGTGAAGATCACAGACTGCACAGGTAGGGAGCCTGACTAAACAATACCACGACATTTTCAAACGTTTTCTACCTTGTATTATTTTGGGACTCTTGGAATTTCCTCAGACTGGTGTTGGGTATTTGTTCACCTGTCTATGAGCAAGTTACTCCATGAGCAAAGTTAAAGAGGGGAAAAAAAAAAGAGAAGAAAGTTAGAAAGCAAGAGAGTCTATGTGTTTGTGATGTGAACTGAGTTTCCAGGCTAGAACTTTTATCAGGAGAATAAAAAAACCAGAGGCAATTTAAATCAGCACCACTATCAATTTATCCACTAGGTGTCACAAAATAATCATGCAACCAGATGAAAAGCAATTATATGTAAAATGTGTCAGTGTACTACATCAATGAAGTGCTGCTTTGAAACGAAATCTGTGATAAGAGCAGATGCAGGAAAATGTCATGGATCTCATGAATATACATAAACTGCCAGGAGTGTATGGGAACCTGAGCCATGACACACAAAAGCTGTTGCTAACCACAGTGTATGTCATGTAATGGATTCACATACAAGCATGTAAGTGTTCAATTAAAAAAAAGGTCTTCCCAAGTCCTAAAAGCAGTATCACCAGTCCTCAGAACTGCAAGATTTATGTTTCTTGCTTTTTAATGCTCCAGCTACTGGACAAATGTATTGTATCAGATTCTCTACAAATACGTGAAAATCCCTCATGACTACAGGGAAAACACTGCCAGGAAAACAAGTTCTGAAGGCTAAAATGTACGAGGAAGAAAAACATAAATATATCATTAATATTAGTATAAAATCACCACAAATGCCAAACAGTGGAACTGGCAATAACATGTGACAGACACTCCTTAGACCCAGACTGTTCTTTTGGAAGGGCAGGGTAGAAAATTACCAAATGGTTCTGTAGCCATTATTTTCCAGAAATTAACCTCTACTGCATAGGCAGTATTTTTGTTCTTAAATGCTTGTGGACCACTTTAAATTCGTAATTACACGTACACCTGCACTCATCCAAAACACTGAGTGCATTAAAGGATTAAGGCTGGGCTGTTGAAACAGGCACCTTGGTTTCCAAAATGGTTCTTTAATAACAGTAACTTTTCCTCAGAGTTGCATAAAATTTTTATGGGCCAAGTAGACTCCAGTGTGAATTTATCATTACCTGTACTCACACATAATCCAGACAATTAAAAATGCTGTAATCACTAGCATATACAACATTATGAAGTAGAACAGGCTGGTTAGATAAGAAAAGGAAACACATCCTGGACATTTTTTGTCATCCAAACATAACAGTACCAGGGCTATATATGCTCTGTTGCCAAGTTCCATTGCATAAAGCCAGCCTGAGCAATGTGAAAACCCCTTCCCCCTTGTCAGAAATGCAGTAAAAGAACATATGCCCTACGAGGGCACTGTATGTTTATACTGCAGTTTGTATGTTTTATCTGGGCTGTAAAAAACAGGCTTTTTCAGGGTGCAAGCAAGCTCACTTGATAAAGTTGAGATTTTTTACATAGTCTTCCTCTGTAAGATGAGCTGTCTAAATGTCAAAGCTGGCCAACATCTTCCAAAGCTTGGATGTATTTTCTTACTTGGTGATCATAAGGAAGCTTTTCTTCCCTGAAATTTTCCCTCCTTTTTTCAGCAACTCAATTAAATACTTGTGCTTACAGAAACACAGGTTCAAAGCTGAGAGAAATACCTTTTGTTTGTTTGTTTCCAATATTAGCATAAATTAATGTGTATATGCTAAAGGAGTCTGATGTTGTGAAATACACTTTCAGAAAAACTCAGAACTATTCTCTGAAGTTCTCTCCACTTTAAAACCGTTATCTGACTTAGAAGAGCCCTCCAGTGATGCCCATTCAAGCTGGCAGAATTCAGAGCCTCCTGAAGTCAGTAAGAATTTTGTTATCATGCAGCAAAGATGTGATTTCCCTGTAGGCAGAGCCATACAGAAAAATGCTGAAGTAACTATTCATTACATAAACCCCTGACTCTTTGATGCCAGAAGGTGAATGAGCAGATGTACAGTATTATTAATTCCACTTACGGAACTTAAGTTGCTCCTTTTTGATCTTTCAGTGGTCCAAGTCTGCAATATTTTTTTTTGTTTTAGTCCTTGTTGTGAAAAAATCAAAGAATGACAGAATAATTCAGGTTGGAAGTGGGCCCTGAAAGCATCCCATCCAACCTCCTGTTTGAAGCAGGTCTAATTAATCAGGTTGCTGAGGCACACACCAAACTGAATCTTGGACACCTCTAAGGATGGAGAACCCACAACTTCTCTGAGCTCTCTGGGCACCTATCCCAGCCTTTGACTATTCTGTGGTTAAAAGGTTTTGCTTGTATCTGACTGGAATGTCCTTTGTTCCAACTTGTGGCTGACGGCCCTTGTTCTATTGCTGTGCAGCTCCGAGAAGAGCCGGGCTGCACCCTCTCACCCCGCGATGAGGCAGCTGCTGACAGCCCTGCAGGTCTCCCCTCTGTCTTGCCCTTCCCTGCCTGCACAGACCCAGCTCTCTCAGCTTCTCTGTGCTCACCACGTGGCCCAGCTCTGAGGAGCCTGGTGGTCCTGCCTGGGTCACGCATGTGTGGTCTCACAGTGCTGGTGTCTCTCTTGCACAAAGGTGCTCCCAAACTGGACACAACATTGATCAGAGGGATGGAGCAGCTCTGCTGGGGAGAAAGGCTGAGAGAATTGGGATTGTTCAGCCTGGAGAAGAGAAGCTTCGGGGTGACCTAATTGTCCCAGTACCTGAAGGGAGCCCATAGGAAAGACAGGGAAAGACTACTTACAAGGGCCAGGAGTGACAGGACAAGGGAATGGATTCAAACTGACAGAGGGCGGGGTTAGATGGGATACTGGGAAGAAATTCTTCCCTGTGAGGGTGGTGAGGCCCTGGCACAGGGTTGGTGGGTGTCGACCTGTGCATCAGGACTCCCAGATCCTTTTCTGCAGAGCTGCTTCCTACACAGCTGCTCCCAGCCTGTTTCATTATGATCTTGCTGATGGCAGTATTTGCACCATTTCTCAAATTATCAATATGAAAATGTTTTCCTTTTTCTTTTTTTTCTCTTTTTTTTTTAATTTCATCTATCCTAGGCCTTACTGGGCCTTGAAGTGCCATGAGTAGAAGAGCTTAGGAATGTGAATGTACAGCAAATGTGCTTCCCATTAGCTCTTAATGCCATAAATCTAAAATCCTTGATACTACTGTTAGAGCAGTGCTTCCACTGAAATCTTAAAAGAAGCTTTAGACAGGATAGTAAGACTCCGCAGCCACACAAGACACTGCTGCATAGGACAGGCTTGCAAATGCACGTGGATCAGAGGTCCTGCCCTTGTGTATCAGTATTTCACTTACAATGGAATAATTTTAAATTACACTAAGAACTATAATCATATTCTACTATCATTTACTTTTTCATACCCTCTGCCACTAGAAATACGCTTGAAGATTCCACCCAGCCCCAAGTGCACTATTCTGGGAAAGTTTCCATTTAGATGAGAACATTTATGTTCCTAACTACATGATTTTTTTTTAAGCTTAATTCAATATGAATAACTGGTTCAACTTGGTATCTGCTCATTAGTGAGCAGTTGGAAGGAACTGGTTAATCATTGTTTGCCATCTGCTTTGGAGAATCAGCACTGTACAGAACCTTTTCTGCAGCAAATAAAATCGCAATGCACAAAAAGCACTAAAGGAAAATCCTGTTTTCAGCTAAGGGGTGTTTTTTAGCACTCCCCATTGGATTTCTTGGTCAAAAATGAAGGCAGCCCCTTTCAGGTATTTGTTGTTCTCTCAGAAAGGCTCAAAATTCTCTAATCTCTCCAGTCTGTTTAATTAAAACAAACTCTAAGTTCTTCTAAACAGACAAGCCAGGACTTGAAACACTATATTGAGTCAAAAAGCGCATTTGCCCGCTCACAGAAAAACATCAAAATGAAAAAATAAAATTGGTTGACTATCTGTGCTGCTTTCTTGGCTCATCTTCCCCATCTGGTGCAACTGACAAATGCTGTGTCATACTTGGAGAGGGAAGGAAGTTTCCATTTTTAGATTTCAGAATTCAGGAGTTCCTAAAAAAAAATCATTTGCTTCAAAATGAGGAAAAATATATGTGAATGATGTAAAAATGTTCCACTTAAACACAAAAAAATTGCTGGCAAAAGGCACTTCCTAAACTGAGGTTTTCTTAAAATACACATTCCTAACAAGTGGCAAAAAATATTAGAATAAATGCTGAGCGTGCTAGGCTCACTCTCCTATCAAAGATCTAGCACTGGGGGCCATAATTCAGGTTATTAAAGTCCTTTTTCAAGATTGATTAAAGTTCATTTTAGAAACATCAGCAGGAAACCCAGGCTTCAGTGTTCCTCATATTGAGAGGGCTGAAGACTGCAGTCTTCCAGCAGAAAATCAAAGTGTGTTCCTCTAGGCCTCGCAAATACGGAGCTCTCAGTGTATTCAATCATTCAAACAACCTGTCAGTGAAAAATATACTTTTCCTTTTAAAAACTTCTTAAAACAAACAATGGGAAATGCTCCCTCCCTCTGACTTCTTGCTCTAGCCATAAATTTCAATCATCCTCCTTTTCTTTGCAGATCTCCTGGGGTATTGAATCATGGAACCACAGGTTTGGGTTGGAAGGGACCTCAAAGATCACCCAGTTCCAGCCCCTGCCATGGGCAGGGACACCTTCCACTATCCCAGGTTGCTCAGAGCCCCGTCCAACCTGGCCTGGAACATTTCCAGCTATGGCACAGCCACAGCTTTTCTGGGCACCCTGTGCCAGGGCCTCACCACCCTCACAGGGAACAATTTCTTCCTAATATCCAATCTAAACCTCCTCTCTGGCAGTGGGAAGCCATTCCCCATTGTCCTGTCACTTCAGACCCTTATCCAAAGTCCCTCTCCAGCTCTCTTGGATCCCCTTCGGCACTGGAAGCTCTAAGGTCTCCCCAGAGCCTTCTCTTCAAGTTGTTCTATCTAATGACTGGGGAGACCTACTCTTGCAGATTCCTGAGACTTTGGTTTGCAATTTGAGATAACTAGTACCAACAGGGGTCTTAAAAAGAGATTATCCAGTAAACCTTTGGAGACTTTAGGGTTCCAGACCCAGTATGGTCTAATGTGCAGAGCAGGACTCTCTGATAGCCTTATTGGGGTTTCCCCTCTGTTACAGCTGGCAGTAAGAGAAAAAAAGATTTAATTAGCACAGAAGAGCTGCGTTGCTTTCCAAGTACTCAGCAAAATAATCCTCGGAACAGAAAAGTGAGCAAGGTGGGAGAAAGGAAGGTCCTTTGGGTATGCAGAAACTTGAGTGAGCTAGATTAACTCACCAACTGGACCATGTATTTCCTTCATAATCTTGGGCAAACACATCGGTCAAGTTTTCAGAAAAATAAGTTCAGTTCTTCTGGCTTCTTTAGATGCTAAAATAACTCATCAGACTTTCAAAGGCAAACTGCAACTCGGCTGTCAGTCTCCCTGAAAATGTTACAAGCTGACCCATAGTGAAGGCTTTTAAAGATCTACCCCTGTCTGTTGAGCTTATACATCTTAAACTATTCACAGCTGTGCTTCACTTCCACACACCTGTAAAATATTGTGTTCCTCCTCTATGTGCTGAGGAAAACAAGTTTGTAATGTCCATGAACCAGCTTTGAGAATCTTCAGTGCTAAAATCATTTAATTACCTAGACTGACAAAAGGCACCTGTTTCACAGGGACCATCTCCTACTTCTGGCTTTGACAAGAAGTGAACTGTGATTCTATAAACCCCGAGGTCATGACCACGAGATGCCAGGGTAGGTTGTTCTAAACTCAGTGGGGAGTCTGGCCTTCAGTTCTGGGGATGAGGAGGGGACTTTACACTCCTTCTCTTAACAGGGCAAGTGCCCCTTCTAGCTCTGTATTAACTGTTTCTGTGAAGGTTGTTAGACAGTATCTCATTATACAGCAGAGATGTTTGGATCAAGATCTGACTTCCCTTTCTACATTCAGCAATGTTCTTTGACAGCCACAGGATACTTAACCAAACGATTCAGATGCTGGTTTTCAGAGATGAAAACTATGTCAATGCAGACATCTAGTGTAGCTTCAGAGTCCTAAATGTGTCCTAAAATACCCTGCATTTACCATAAAGGTCTCTAGCTTGCTTAAAATTTAACTAAAACATTGGACTTGGATGCAGTAGGATCAATGTGCCCATTCAAGACCAAACTTCTGGCATTCCAGATCACCCTCATTCCCTCAGAAGGAATACAAGTTCTTCAACTTATTTTTCCAGAATAATTTACTTCTCATTAAAGTGAGATTAGTACAGGTGAAGACATGAAATACCTGCAGAAGTTCTCTCTTTGATCACTCAGCTGGATCCAGCAGCAGTCGAAGGTCAAAGGCCTTGCCAGCAGGAATTTCACACAACTGATTCCACATTCTGCAGCTGTTTCTTCTGAGAAAGACCTGTCAGGAAGACGTATCAATAGTTTTTTCTGCAGGCATTAAAGAGCAGAGGGAAAGCAGATTAATAATGCTAGAGTATCACCCTTAAGCTGGGCAGGAATCAGTATCACCCTTAAGCTGGGCACAGTAAAACATCTCACATGGGCAAGTACTTTCAGCCTATATCTATGCCAAGACACAGCTATATAGGGCTGCATTCTTGTAGACACAAGCCAAGACAGACATAAGAAGTCTGTACTCTGATTTTTTCCTATGGATATCTCCACAAGAACGTCTTTGGTTAAGGATCATGTATTTTTTATATATGTATTTTCCACAAAAATCAACAGCCTTTCTCTAGTATTCAACTCATTATCAACACTCCCCAGTTCCCCACATCAACATTTTATTTGAAGTATCAGTCATAGCATCCCATCAAAATTTAATAGCCACTTTCTATAATTGAAGCATATTAACTCTTGGTTTCACCTATGCTAAGGTTTATCTTTCTCCTTCTTTTAAAATTCTAATGATATTGAAAATACAACACCTTTCTACAGCATGACTCAGAGTGGCATAATATTTCTTTCTTCAGCTCATGGGAAAGTAAAGAGATACAAGCAAAGGCAGAAGAATTCTCTATCCCAGTCTATAGCTTTATACTGAATCCTGAGTGTCAAACCAACAGGGCTTTTAAGAAAAATGTCAACAACTGTAACAGTTACATAAGACATAGTTAGAAAAATATTTTGCAAGGAAAAATGACAGTCTCTGTCACTTGAGAAGATGATTTATACTTCAGCTTTAGTATGCAAGCAGTCAACATGTGACCTGACATTTACTAAAGGAAATCAAAGAGATGTTGAGCAAGATTACAAAAGGCAAAGCACTGATTGCCCTCTACCAGCAGCTCCTCTCTGTACTACAGAAAGATCTGCATAGTCTTCCTCTCAACATTATGCAAAAAAATAGAGAGGGAGGTCACAACAACAGCTCTCCCTGTTGTCACTTTGTGCTGACTTGCTCCAGTTACGAAGGCCATCTGGTGCTGTTTGTGCTGCCTTTGTGCCTTGTGTCTCGTGTTGTTCTTTACGGACGAGAAGGATTCACCGGTCACATCAGCTGTGTTTTAAGTTTCTTTGCAAGAGAATTTGATGGTTGAAACTGTGCATAAAGAGTGTATAGCTGCTGATAATAGAAGACAGTGAAAAGGGTGCCAGGTGCAGGGGTGTCCAAACAGGAAGGATGGCAGGTCAGGTGAGCTGGGCTTCCTTGCTGGTTGTACTACACACTTCCTGTAAGACTTGAAGTGGTTATAATAGCCCTTTGGGCTCAGTTTTATCACTTGTTACATGGAGATCATAATTCCCTATCTCACAGTGATACTGTGAGGCTTATTCATTAATGGGTTCAACTCAGTGCTGGGCAGATGGTCAATACAAATTTTATGCATCACTGAAGTAACATTTAACCTCAGGACTTAAGTGGCATAGAGCCTCGTGCTGGTCTCTGAGCAGTCACTGGATAAATATTAAGCATTCATTTTACTGAAAATATTTGAGAGGCAGGAGTTGTTAGCAGTGCTGATTTTGCATGCCTTAAGTTACGAGTTTTCAGGATGACAAATGTAAAAGGACACATTCTTTAAATGCAGTGCAAAAAATGCACTTAGCAAAAGGTACTAAGTGGATCTCCTTGTGATGGTAATAAATGAGGAAGAGAAAATGGTAACACTGCTGAACCAAGCATACAGTGATTTAAATGAGTCCATGAAATGAGCACTTTAAGTCTCAAGGATGACCATTGATAGTACCTGGAGGGATTTCAGTTTAGTGTTGGGAGAAAGGTTGTTTTTACTGGCCTCAGCCAAAAAAACAATTCATTGAATGTGACTGCCATTTACCTGCAGAAACACAGCTACAATTCAGCAAAGTAATGCATTTAAAGGTGCATCTCAAAGATACTTATAACCATATGAATATTTACTTTGCTTACTGTGGCAATCACACAGAAGAAAAAAGTTCTTTTCTAAACATCTTTTTCAAGGTTTCTGAGGACTATTTTTAAACTTTATTGCCACAAGTAATGTACCATGGAGACCTAAGCACCAGCAAGAAATGGATCTTCAGTGTGATTACTATGCATACCTTGTCATTTCCTCTGCAGAGATGACCAATCTTCACTTCTTTCATTTTCTAACTTGGTTCCCCAGTAAGTCATTTTTTCTGTTTCTATAGAGAAAGAAAGAAAAAAATAATTTTATGTGTTATCCTTATGATGGAAAAAGTGAGGAACAGACATACAGATATTAAATACAGCCTTCCAAAGTCTTTTCTGCAGGTGAGGAATGCGTTTCAGTAGGCCAGCGTCCCACTGCAAACTTATTTTGGAAGCCTTAAGTGAGGGTAAGTAGGGCATGAATGGCACTTTGTAGAGGGATGACTTTACTTTCAGGGAAGCACTATAACAAGATTCCTGAGACCAGTCAATTTAATAGCTGCAAACCTTGAAAGCTGTGAGTAAAAAAAAGTGTCCTCTACTGTCACAGCCAAGTGAGTTGAAACAAGTTACCTGATAAAAATATTTCAACCTTTACCCCTGAATATCATCCTTGTTTTCACACCTTTAAAATTACTATACCAATCACTAGTAGAAAGATTAATTGTGGTCAGATTAATTGACCAATCATGGACATCTATAAATCACTCCTAAAATGTAGTATTCAGCAGTTTAGTCTCAGTAGCCAGGGACACTAACATTTTTGATAAGGCAATTGTGTCAGTAATATCTTTACATATCCTTCGTAATCACAGTCAAGTACAGAAACCACTATCTCATATAAAAATACATACAGTATAGTGAAGAAACAATTCCTGGTTTCTTGCATTGTTGTGGTGGTAGAACTACGGGGAACATGAAAAAAACACTCTGTTATGTTCCCACTACAAGAAGGGGAGAGGAGCTGAGATTCACAGATTCCCTCAGTGTGGATTAAGGTGAGATGACACTCGAAGTCCATAATAAACAACTCTAATGGCACAAATATTATAGAAATGGTGACCCTCACAACTATATCCACATAAGCCATGCAGAAACACTGAATTTAGTGGAACAAGTATTCTGTAAACATTAGCCCTCTCAACAATTATATCCACTTAAACTGTGTAGAAATGCCACCTGTAATGGAACAAATATTCACTAAATGTTAACCCTCTCACAAGCGAGACTGACCCCGAAATGGGCTCAGGGCATGGTGCTGATAACACCAAGGTTGTGAGTTCCATCCCTGTCCCACCTCTGGTACTCTCCCTTAGGGTGCTGTCTGAACTCACAGTGCAATTACCTGGGCCTCATCCCTTACACACTCCACATAAATTACGCTGAGTCGTTCCAAAGAAGCAATGCTGTGATTGTTCTCTCTCATCACATTGCATGCTAAATCTATTCACTTCTTACTGCTTCTAGGTTTTTTTTCAGCTAATTCTGCTGCTGTTTTATGAACAAAGGTTACTTTTCACCACAACATCCTTAAAATTTGTATATACATAACATTCCATCAAATCTTCTTGGAATACTGTTTTCCTCCAACAGAAGACAACTCCCATTTTGGCATTTCTCAGTCTTCGACCACCAAAAGATCCGAGTGCTTCACAACTCCTTTTGAACGTTAGCCCCAACCTCACAGGAGAAAAATTACTGCCTTTGTTTACAGAACAGAAAGGTAGAGATGGGGAGAGGATACAGCTCTCTTTCACTGTCTCAGTTCAGGTGACAGGATCGGATAGAGTGCCCAGATAGAGACAGGGTCCTTCAGACAGACATCTGCAGTACATCTCTAACATACCCTGAACCAACCCCTTCGGAGCCTCTCTCTTCTCTCTCCATAGCAGCAGCTTAGGAATAACAATTACCTACACATGCACCTAAATTAGATCTAAATGCAAGTGAATGTTCTCTTCACTGCCAAGTCTGAGAGCAAAGTCCTATAAAGACTTAAGCATCCTAAAAATTAGGATTGGGTAATGCACTGTCAGATGATACTGGCCTTGGAACGAAAGGCAGTAAGGCATCAGAGTTCCCCACACAATCACAAGGAGAGGTTACAGTCTGGTTTATCTTTCCCAAAGCCACCACCTTGGCACTGCTTTGTTTTGCTTTAGTGGTCAGAGACCAGCTCCTCTTCCTCAGCTCTGTAGGTGATGTAACACTTTGCTCTCTTTTTAACTCACTCTGAAATGTGCCAGTACATCTGTGTACCATTCTGAACAGCTGAACAAATTTATTTTAATTTGTCACTCAGTTTATTAATAAAGAAGAAAAATGCATGTGTATATTTTTCCCTAAAATAGAATATAGGTACTGTACAAAAATGTACACGAAAACAACCTTTAGCCTCAGTCAGACATCTGGCCAATGGGAACCTACAAGTAGAAAAAAGTCCAGACACAAGATGGGACAGAAATGGTACAGATAAAGAAACTCTTCAAACTTGACAGCCTTAGGGATGTGTGAAGAGTATGTGTTGATACAGTACCACATTGAGATTTTATAGACATGGTTTTCAGACTATCCCATTATTACATTAGGCTACAATCCTGCAGATGTTTAGACATGAAGAACTTTATTCAGCCATGTCAGTGTTTTCATGACTGGGTCTTAAATTTCTTCTCCAGAGAGTTAATAAGAAGCCCTCTCTCTTAGACTGGCTATAGAAGAGCAAGGGTTGCCAGATATGTTTCCGTTGAAACATGAGAGTGCACAACAAGAAACATCGTATTAAACCTGCATCCCGAAATGCACAATGTCTGTGCTTCAGGGCCTTCAAGGGCTTACTGAAATATGGAACTCAAAGTAAAGATATGTTTATGTATTATTCTGAATGGGGACCCTACTGAACATCAGTGATATTGTTCCCAAACAATAAACGTGATCTTCTTTAGCAGGAACTGTATGTCAACATTGTGAGCAAAAGCAGAAAGAGTCGAACAGCAGGAGTATGGTAACGACGGTCTTCGAGGCAGCCAAGTGACCCAGCCTGAGAGAACTAAGGATAATGCAGCTCTAGAAAAGAGTGTGGAATTCCCTTTGTACTTGATATCTACACACTGAGACAGTTAAGCTTAAGTCTACATCTAGTTTTGGCCCAAGCTGCAGAGCTGGTGGTTCCTCATTAATGCAATGCACCAAAAAAGGGTGCTAATGATAACCTCAGCCATTACTGGCTGACACTGGAGATCCGTGTGCTTGGTTTAGCTTAACCTGGGTAGGTACATTTGAAGGCCAATGGCATAAGCCACCCTCTTCCATGGACAGTTGCAATGCAATAGGATTGCTGTTTTAACTCATGATAGTTGAAATTGAACCCTTACACATCGTGACAGAAGTGCAATATAGAACACCAAATGTTGTAGAACTGACACTTGGTGTCTGCTAAAACGGAAAAGCCCCAGTTTACTGTACACCAATGCAAGATGTTTACTTTGTGGGAAGAAAGGAGAAATTATCCTTCTGATTGATTAACCCCCCCATCCCAATGACATGACTGACTGGAACCCCACTGAAATAGGATCTCCATGAAGTGGTACAACTAATCCCATTTTAGGAAAGTATTGGCTATTAACCTTTTCTGGAATACCTCACATTTGCAAAAGACATCCTAGGTGTGATTACTACAGTTATTTCCCGTGCCCATAAGCTCTACAGCCCGATTGCAACTTTACTAAAACACTTCTGTGCAAAGTGCAAATTTTTGTGATGCGATGCCACTTCAACTAACAACAGAAAATAACTTCTATGGTCCAAGCCCTCAAAACACAGAATCACAGAACATGCTCAGTTGGAAGGCACCCACAAGGATCATCAAGCACCAACATCTACAAAGACTAAGAGAATTGGGTTTATGCTGAAATAATATGAAAATAACTCAGGCAAATCAAATCCATTATTGAAAGAAGCAGGCTACTAAAGTAATTACGAGTAAGTTGGTCATTAATTGCATTTGAACACTCTTGTATTTACTGCCACTGAAGACAAATGCCCTTACAAATAGATTATTTGCAAACGGCTGGAACCCGTGGGCTTAGGGACCCAACCATACAAATCCAAGCTTTTGCCTAGGAATTCTCTGACCTGTTGCACGTACAGTCCAGCGGGATTTTCCACATGCAGTGACTGAGTTCAGTAACTGCAACACTTCTGCCTATTTATTCCATACACTTAGCATCTGTATTTTTTCCATAAGCACAGACTACTACTCACTGCTGGGAACAAGACAGTAGGCCAGACAGACCCTTCTCTGGCCCAGAATTCTCACGTTCTTAAGAACTTTTAACTGAGGAGACTGCTTCTTTCACAGTGTTGTTTAACATACATGCATACTGAAACCACCACATGCTTCTCAGGCTATAATTCACAATCAAATGCTGCAACATGGTATGGGCAGGAAAAACACCACTGCGGATAGAGAAGTGCTGAAACTGAAGTAGAGCTAATTCAGTTCCTTCAGAGTCTCTGATTCACTGCAGCTCATTGCCAGTAGAACTGCAGCCTCCTCTTAGCCATCAATATCTGGTGCTAGGATTCATACCTTAGTGGAAATTTCCATGGAAAAACTTTATAAACAAAACCAAAATGCAGACATTATCAACCAGGCCTTGTGAAAACAATTATGAAAACTGTGAATGCAACAGCAGATGTGCCTGCTTGCAGATACTTCAGTCCACTCATAGTGTAACAGGAACCACACAACTATTGGGAGGGGGTTCCCTGGAAACCACCTGTGTGCAGGTAAGAGGACCTGAGGCTCTCAGGACCTGCTTGGGGGAACAGGATACTTTCCTTAAGAACCTACTGCTCTTTTACAAAAAATATGGCAAGGGCTAGAAGAAGTACTGGCAGATAATTCCCAATGTGTTTGTCAGGAAAACCAAGTGAGGTGGCCACAAAATATATGGCTCACTGGGTATGTGAAGTTTTTGCGCCTGTGCTTAATCAGCAGTTGTGTCTGATAATGGTTTTGATCCTTCTTTTTTTGTCCTTAACAAGGAAGAAGTATAACTCTTGACATAAACCTATATTGTAGAATGTGCTGAACAAATACTTCATCAAGCGGAAAAGTTTATCTTAGAGTCATTTTGCTGCCAAATGATTTATTGGAATTCAGAGCCAAGACAGGTAAAAGCCCTAAGGAAGTGCTGTATCTTTCTAATAATTCAACTCTAAGAAGAGTTAAACTCTGCATACAGGTGGGCTGGGGTTTGCTAGGAAGCAGAGTCTTGCAAAACAAATAAAGATTTCCTACACACATGTCAAGGCAATTCTCTGTATCAACACCTGAGAAAGGAGCCGGCATTAAAGAAATGCACACTTAAAGCCATGACTAATGAGGATACTTATGTATCACAAAGTCTGGATTAGCCAGTGAATCTTTCAAACAATCTAAGTTGAAAAATAGCATTTGGCAAAGTCCACTGACATCTGCCACCACTTTCTTTAGCCTCCTGCATTCCCCGAAGGTACCGCCTGCGAGCTGCCCTGCAGTACCACAGCACAGCAACTGCAGACAGCAGGGAATGCAGACAGACATGCCAAGTGTTTAAAATAGGAAGCACAGGCTCTGTGCTGGGGGCTGGTACAACAGGTGTATATATATATATTGGGAGCTCATATTAATGAGGCTTCTGTTACACATGTTCAGGCGGCAGCCTTTTCAGAAGTAGATGGGTATTTTGGTTAAAGTCAGACAGAGTAACCTCGTAGTAACCTCTAGTCTGGCTCACAGCCATAGGGAGGACTCTGAGGGACTGTCCCTTGGTGCTGCATTGATTAGATTTCTTCCCATAATACACCCAGTGTTTTTGCTCAGTAAACCTTACTAACAACTGAATCAAGAATAAAGAGTGAGAGGGGAAATAAAAGCTGAGCTCCATGTGAAAATGGGCCATAAAATTAACAAGGTTCTCAGCATCAAGTAATTCTGTCTCCTCTATTGTGGCCAGAAAGTCAGAGCCTGTAAAATACATACGCAAGCAAGTACAAGAAGAAAAAAACCCACCCAACCAACAAAACAAAACAAAAACAATAACAACGTCCCCCAAAACCTACAAAAACCCTAAACAAACAAGCAACCCCCCCCCAAACCCCAAACGAACAAAAACCCCCTAGAATTTATACAGCAAGTCAAGTATTTAAAGATATAAAGCCTAAGAAATCTAAAAGCTTAACTTCCCCCCCTATATTTAAATATTCCCTTGTATTTCAAATATTTTCATTGTATTTCCATATATTATACATGCATAAATTTTGGATACTAGTTATGCTGGCACACACACATTTTCCGCAATCTTTTATGATGCTGTGGAAGTGCCAGTATACAAGTCTCCTAATTTCTATGTTGCAGCATCAACAGGGCATACAAAGCACCTTTACAAAAGCAAACAAAAAAAGCCATACACTCTTAAATGAAATGTGGATGATAACCTGGGACATACCAAGTCCACAGGGTAGTAATTTTTCCTCTAAGAACATATGGGGGTATGATAATCCCAGAACACTTTCTAATCTAGATAGTGGATACTGAGAGCGCCCTGTTGTGGATCACCAATATTTTTTGCTAGAATGATCCTTAGCTGCTGAAAAGGAAACCAAACCCCAAATCATTGTCATTGGAAAGACAACTGTAACACTGAAAATTCCAAATGAACAGCCCATTCCTTTAAGAAAGGAACACCACTTTCTATCAATAATGAATCATCTAGGCTCTGAATAACAATTATAACATTCACATACTTGGTAATTCATGTAAGAAAAACTACGATCTTTCTAACATAAACATAACCAACTACCAAGCATTAGAACTGAAAGGATGAACAGGATTGTCATGACTTCAGCTATCCACACTGCATGGTAACCAATGAAGTAAGCAGAGTATTTTGCAACATCTAGAGTAAGATGGGAACATAATACATAGGCCTGCTTTAATAAGGCACGTGGGAATACAAACATAATTCATTTCTGTCTTCTCTAATAACATACGCTCTCAGGAAGGGCTGTCCCCCCAAAGTGATTAGTCTAGATAGGAAGACAGGTATGGTGTGCAATGTAATTTTTAAAGGTCTATAGCTGTAGCAAGATACCAGACTAAATCTTAAGTAGATCTATTCACGCTATCACAACTGCGACCTAATAAATTAGAAGCAAAAAGCCCTTCTTGCTGAATGAAAACAGTTGTCTAACATCAAAGGGAAACAATGGTAAAGGCCTTAAAATACCGGCATTTGTTTGAGGTTTTCTCCCTGAGATCTTTTAAATGAATGACTCTGGTAAAGTAACATCAAGAAGCAATAATCAGACACAAAATAGCCAAGTAAAAAGTCAGCACCACAAGAAGCCTAACACAGCTGAACGTTAGCAGGCCTTTTTGCTTCTGGAAACAGGGGCACTGCAAGTTTCACAATTTCGTTTAAGAAGCTGATATGACAACTTCGGAAACTTCAGTGTTAACTATAGTAAAGGAATGAAAGCTGTCATTCATTGGGCACTAGCTTGTACTCCTGCTGCTTATTTGTAATGGGCATCCAAACACTGGGCAAACTAAGTGCTTGAGAACTACTTGCAAAAACTTGCAATCTGTGTTCAGAGGAGAAAGGTCTTACCTTAAAACAATAAAAAAAATCAATTAGAAAAAGTACCTCAAGAACTTCATGAAAAAAAAGAGATTTTTCATGGAGGTTCTTTACGTGTTTTGGAGCTTAAAACAATTGTGGTGTGTATATATATATATATATATATGGTGTATTTTGCACAAAGGGTGCTTCAAATATTAAAATACAACTGAAGTTTTTTTCAGTGCCATGCCCTTCCTATATCCAACATCTCCTTTTCAGAAAAGGGTCAGAAGAGAATTAGATACCTGATAATTCCCTACTGTGGCACTCTGTCCTCTACCACTCAAGCAAGCAACGCATGGAACTGCAGGATGAATTCAGCATTCACTAACCACAAACCCTATAAGAGGATCTTTCATTTGCACCATAGGTATTGAAGTATAGTGAACTAAGCCCATATATACTTACAAATGTATCTGACATAAAAATGTGCAATAATTTACAAAAAGCAACGTGTATCAACATCAAAATGAAACACGTAATGGGAGGAGACCTAGTGGACCAGACAAACACAAAATGCAAGCCCTCTTTACTGATACTTCAAAAAAAAGTCCTTTCAGATACTGCCTAAGATATCAAAGCAGCAAACGATTTAAAGAAGTCTTGGCTCAAATATCCTGCTTGCTGGGACAGCTGTCCCTAGGAAGGATGCACTCACATCTGCAAATCACAAATTACAGTATTGCTGCTACGAATGCATAAGGTTAGGAAGGACTATCATAAGCCGCCTCGTACTTTCAAGGCAGTTATTTTGAATTACTGGAAAAACACTTATTAATCCCCTAAGGAAGCCAGATTTCAGACACCACATAAAAAAAGCCCTTCTGGAAGAGGAAAGCAAACCTTATTAACTCCTAGTTACACCTTCAGAGAACTGAATAGAAATCCAGATGTCTCAACTCTGTAACCTATGATCTGTGTCCTGATCATCTGTGCTTTTGGCTCTAGTTTCACCTCAAACAAACTTGCTTTCATTGCATTATTTTTTGTTATATAAATACCTATTTGTGGAGACTACTGTTCAACTGAAACCAACAAAACTTCCCTCTGTATTTATCTTGAGACAACAAGAATGCTTGAAATTAATTAATAACTTTTTGGTACAACGTAGTGGTCCTACCAGTTTCATGACTGAACATACTGTTTCTTGCTGATCCTATATAAAAAAGCAAAGCCTTTGATCAATACAAGTTTGAGGGTCAGTCTCAGAAAATAAGTGACCCACAAAAAAACTCACTCATGAGAAAACCCACACGGAAGTAAAAACACAGGTGATGTGAAAGTACGCTGCCACTGTAGCTGGTTATTCACTGGAATACGGTGCTGATACTTTTATATTCAAGTCATGTTAAAAATCCTCTCAGTTAATATGCTGTTAACATGACTGAGTTATGTACTTCACATTTTTATCACCAACAACAGTAACAGGTATATTTGCAGCACACTGGAGGAATTTCAAAGTAATTTATAAGCACTAATGATAAGGAAGCATTAATCCTTATTTTGCAGGTGAGGAACAGATGTACAAGACTCTCTTGTGCTTTTGTGTGAATCACTGCAGCAGAGGCAGAAACTGAACTTGAATTACCTACAACTTCAATCACCTCTACATGAACAGCTTTCTGAAAAAGCACGGTAGACATGGGACACCTTCCTGAGAAGTAAATAGAAAGGAGCAATTTTCAGTGTAATCCTCTTAAAAGGCAGCATACAACTCCCACCTCAAAAGCCAAAACCAAACCCCGAGAACAAAACAGCACATGCTGTATTTTTAGAGAGAACTTCAGTCAGGTGGGGCAATTTCTCTGTCCCTCCTTGCTCAGTCCATGACAGCAATCCCTGCCTACCAGTCTTGTTTGGAGGATTTACTCCTTGTTATGTAATTTCAGATATTTCTTGCAGCATTGAGCTTTTACTGTACTTAGATGGGTAAGAAAGAAAGGAAGAATGACTCTACAGAAGGAGTTTCAGATGCTGTATTTTTACTGCCGTACACATCGTTTTCTGAGGTGTTTGGCACTAAGGGCACAATGTATTAAAATGATTGATTGATTGCATTTTAAAAATAGAAGTACTGTTCTGATACTGGGATTAACTATTATCACTAAGATATGGCAGAATTTTAAACAGCTTTGAATCTGCACCCTCCTGTGAATGTAAAGTGCCCTCCCCATCCCCCTTGCCCGTATTACACACACAAACCAGAGCATTTCATAGAGAAACAGAGTAAATGCCACTAATTTTGCTCCTCATATGGCCAGTATTGCATCCCTAGGACCACAGGAACAACTCCACAGTGTCCCTTCACTTTCTGTCATGCATTTTTAGTTTGCTTTCACCATAATTGTAGTCTACCCTGCTGCCTTTTTTTCCCCTGAACAATGTTATGTGTTACTCTACAGGAGAAGCTTAATTACAGCTATTTTGGAGGTTCTTATTTTTAAATATCCTGTATTTTCTTGATCAAATCTTGGTTATTGAAGGGGCTATAAATAATATTTGGAATAAATGGCTGTGCTGGCTTTGGCTGCAGTAGTTAAATTTCTTCCCAGCAGCTGGTAGGGGCTGTGTTTTGGATTTGTGCTGAACAGTGCTGATAACACAGGGATGTTTTAGTTATTGCTGAGCAGGGCATGCACAGAGCCAAGGCCTTTTCTGCTCCTCTCCCACACCACCAGCAAGGGACTGGGGGGCACAAGGAGTTGGGAGGATACACATCCAGGACAGCTGACCCCAACTGGCCACAGGGACATCCCAGACCTTACGGTGTCACGCCAGTATACAAAGCTGGGGGGAGGAGAGTGAAAGGGGAGACATTCGAAGTGATGGTGTTTGTTTTCCCAAGTCACTGTGACCTGTGATGGAGCCCGGCTTTCCTGGCAGGGCTGAGCACCTGCCTGTCCAAGGGAAGTGGGGAATGAATCCCCGGGTTTTGCTTTGCTTGTGCACAAGCTTCTGCTTTATCTTTTAGTCTTTATCTCATCCCATGAGTTTTCTCACTTTTACCCTTCTGATTCTCTGTCCAGACCCATGGCAGGGGAGGGGGCAGGGCTGAGCTGCCACCCGGGGTTAAACCATGACAGTGCCGTAATTTGGTGGCCCAGCACAGCGTAAGCAGGTTCTGATTCAGAGCTGGGTGAGCAACTGCAGCTACAGGGAGACCCTGCCAGCAGCACATTCGTGCCAATAGAAAAGAACAGTTGATGGCATCTACCCAAGGTCAGCTCCTCAAATTTGGGAGCTGGTTTTCTTCCAGACACTGTAAAGTCACTTGTTTAAACGCAGCCAGTCGGCAACAATTAAACGCCTAAATAAAACATGCAGATTTGGTGCTCCTTTTGAAATCTCCCCCACGCCATGCTGTTTATTTTCTACTTCTCACAGTCTTCATTATCCAACAATCAGGCTACAAAATGGCGGTGGGAGCGAGGCAGACATTTTGTAACTGTCTCATTAAACAGGACAATGGGAACGCGCCGAGGGAAAGGCAGTGACCCAAGGGGACGAAAGGAGCACGCAGCTCCATGACGGCCCAGCTTTTAAGCAAATCCTTTCCCTTATTTTATAGCAAAGTTAAAGCCAAGCCGCGCTGAGAAGCCACCTGACAGCATCTGGCCACTGCGCAGGCAAAAATACAGTCCGGGGCAGCCCTTTCCCAGCCGTTCCACTGCAGCGAGCACAGCTCATCACCCATGTGAGCAGAGACTCTTTTCTGGGAGCCACATGGACTCAGGACCACCCATTGACACTGACTCAGTCACTGTAATCTTAACCACATTCTTCCCTTGAAAGTCCAGACACTAATGTTTTCTATTACAGCCCCAGGAACTTCAGAGTCTTCAGCATAGCTCTGAAAGCACTTGCAACATAACCAGCAAATGAACACTTACAGAACGGAGCCTACACCTCCATCTCTGCAAGTGACTTTTGACTGGAATTTCACTGTCTTGTGTGCAATAAGACAGGGACAGCTAAAGCCAAACAAAGTAACACCAGAGCCAATAAAAGCAAAAAGCACCAAGAACTAATAAGCACGTTTTTTCTTCAAGTGTGTGTCCACCAGCCTCCTTGTAAAAGTATTAGCACCTGACAGATCCTAAGAAACAAATATGCAAATCTTCAGGAAAAACTGCAAAGCCCATGCTATTCATTAAAGATTTAGGTACCGGCCACATTACTGGTTTAGAGATTTAGGTATTTCACACTGTTTCCTGAGGGGGGAAGAAACCACAAACCATCTAAAAAACGAAACCCAAACCCTACAACTTTCTAACACAGAAAAACTATGGTATAAATAAAAAATGGCTGTGGGGATTTTGCTTACTTTTTTTTAATGACAGAGAATAAGCAAAGCAGCTGAGATGCTGGTGTATTTGAAAAGGCTGATAAGATGTAAAAAAAACCCCAACACCCTGGAATTATATAATGAAAAAAAATCATCATTGTTAATTTTAATGCAGCTCTGATTTTGAGGGACTTGTAATGCAGAAATGAAACCGACAAAACAGCTAAGGGAGACACATCCCTATACAAAGGCATGCTGAATACACAGGACTACACAGGTACGCTAAGGCTAGAAAAAATTAGGCCGAAGCATTTCTGTTCACTCTGTTCCACTCATGCTCTAGTGTGATGCTGCTACTTGGTATTCATAGAACCAGGAAGAGGTGACCGAATGGGAAGGGCTGGCCCTCAAAAGCCAAAGATAGGTGATCTGCCCAGAGTGCAGGTGGCAGAGTGAACGAGCTACCTGGAAAAACAGTCAGAAGAAGAGTATTTTGAAACTTTATCTCTTGGAAGAAATGGCAGAAAGCCCGACGGTGTTGAAAGAAACACTCTGAGCACCCAGGGAGAGCAGGGCAAAATGTTCTCAGAAAAGGGAAGAATTTAGCCTACAGTTGACATATGATTGTGACACATTTCCCAGTAACCCATCTCTAAAGCCATGGATTTAAAACCAACCTGGATTACAGCTGTCCTTTACTTTTGTTACATACCCCCAAAATTGTGGAAAGAATTCTGAGTTTTGTTACAAACTTGAAAGCAGGTCAAAGTTTGCGAAGAAGTTCCCTATGGGTTGTGATCCTTCAGAGTTAAGATAACTCTCATCTGAACTGGGAGAAAAGGGCTCTGAATTAACACAAGGCTCTACACTGGAAGTGTGGGAAACTCATGGCTTGACAAGATTTCCTTGCAAACCCAGGTGAAGTTCAGTGGTTTCTGTGATATTTCACAAAGACTGTCTGGATGCCTTTGAACTTGAAACTCAAAGCAGAATCCAGCAGCTGCAAACTTAAACACAGCAAGAGAAAGATTAAGAAAAAAATGTTTGCATGAGCTCCTGGGAAGAATATACTAAGTTTCACCTGCTGACATTGGAAAAGCAGATGTCTACACACCCTCCGGTTCCACTTCAATTTAAATAAAGACAGTAGGGAGGGCTGGCAGAGGCACATTTGTTACATTTTTGACTTACCTAAGAGAGGTGGCATGAAGGAAATAAAAGGACTGTAAGCAGAAAAAGAAAGGAAAGTGAGATGATTAAAGACATGAGAATAAGGACTAAAAACCTGCAAATATTGGGAAAAAGGTTTAAAAATCATACTGAAAATCAGGGAATGGGAATAAAAAGACTGAGCATATTACTTAAGGCACATTTCTTTGATATGCTTTTTTTCTTAAGTGTAGAAAACTTTTGAGCAGTAAAGAATTTTGATTCTAGTGTTAAATCCCTAGAGAACATGAAAAAAAATTTCTAAATTTTGTCAGCACACTTTTGTTCTCTGGGGTTCCACTTCTTTGGTGAATTACACCTTAGCCACTTGGAAATGCTGGAAATCACATATGCTGATTCTAGAATAATATGCCCCCTGCCCCCCAAGTCTCCAGTTATCCTTTAACTGAGCAAAGCTGTAAGAATAGTAGCCATTTGTATAAAATGGTCAGGCAGATCACCTCGGGGGCACAGCAGCATTCCCACTGTGCTGCCATTTCTGCCTATCTGACTGAGAGAAGTTTTGGAAAGGAGGAGCAGAAAAATATTTGGGGGAAAATCACAAAGTATCACATCTGGTTTTTTTATTACATAGTTCTCAGTCTGTTTTTGACAAATAAGATATCCTAATGGAGGAACTTAATAGTTACACAGACAAGAGAAACTGGGACTGATACAGCTGTGAACATACAAGAGCTGCAGTTTTTGACTGTGAACCTGGAGAATACTAAAGTAAAAATCACGTGGATAAAATGAACTACAGCAACAACCCCCAGAATGCTTCCTTGTTAGTTTAAGAAACACTGGATTCACCATAATGACTGAATGTATCTCTACACATACATTCCTTCTTTCTTCATCATTTATGTAAGATCAGTTGCCGTGACAACTAAAAGAATTGCTTTAATAAAGCAATGTCCCCCTATTTTTAAATACTGCTCGTTCCTGAGACAAAGAAATCCACCCCACAACTCTAAAGACGCAAAATAATACGACACAAAAAAAGCCAAAGGAAAAAAAAGAGAATCCTGTGTTGCAGCATCTCTCTGAATTTTGTGGGGAAGGTGGTACTTCTGGTTCATAACTTCAAGCACAAGCTTGCTGCCTTTTAAAAGCTTTATTACCAATACTTCCGACATCTCTAACTTCATTCTGTGCCCCCCATGGCAAACCAATCCAAACCTGTGTCTCCTGATCGGGCTCCAATGAAAGCACAATGATGCATAATGTAAGCATTGCAAGGATACAGCATTTTAAGTGCTGAGAGCTCTGCACCCACTGAGACACCTGAGAGCAGGTGCAATGTGCTGAGAGAGGCTCACGAGGTGCCCTCTGCACATCTGAGCAAAGAGCATCCAAGGAGGGATGTCTCTGCAGGATCAAGTGAGTAACAATCCTCAAGTTCTCTCATAGTTACACAGACATGGAGGTGTACTGGCTGCAGATATAACCAGAGCCTGGTGGGGAATTCTGGGAAGGCAAATGTGAACATCCTGTTTCACTGCAGTGGAATGCTAACTCTGCACACTGCCATTCTTCAGACAGGGACTTCACTACTGTGCACTTTGTGCTGGCCTGCAGGGACTTCTGCCTATACCAAAAACATCACCCAGACCGCTAAGAGTTAACAGAAAATGTACAAAAGAGAACAATTGCACATTGTCACAGGAGACAAAATTAAATATCCCAACAGACATTCCTGTTCATATGACATTCTGGCCAACAGCCTCCTCAGATACTACAGCGATAACAATGCCGCTACTTTCATTACTAATGCTAATTCAACGGGAATTTAACGGAGCAAGTAGTTTAAATTAGCATTTGCTTTTAGGAATTCTGGGCTGGCAGTAGTAACATCTGTCTCTCTGAAGTGACAACAGAGAGCTTAAACTTCAGGTCTGCCTGCTCTGCAACATGAGGCATTGCATTACTAACCCGGAGCTAGGTAATCATTCTCCTGCCAGCCTTAATGAGTTTCTTGCTACCTAAGAGTGCATTGAACTAACGAGCACAGGTAGCACGAGTGGCAGCACAGGAAGCTGGGCCCTAGACCTGATCCCTTGTGCTGCCACATCAGGCAGTGCCCTGGACCCCACTCTGGGTACATTCTAAGGTGCAGTTCTGGCACAGACCTCGACCTAGTTCTTACTTGTGTGACAGTGACTGCCCCCAAACCCAGCCCTGGGCTCCCAGGGTAATTGATAGTGGCACAGCCTGGCTGGATCAGCAGCTGCTGTGCTGCTGCACCAACTCCAGTTTCTTCCTTGCTTTGCCTGCTTCAGCACTGGGAACACTTGTCCTTCAAAACAGCCTCCCAGAGGGCTTGCTGACTTCCATGGAAAGCACGCTCCACAAATGGAGAGCTTTCTGTGGGAGGATGAAGCTAAGGTCCCAGGAACCCTTGCATTGAGCCCATAGTTAACACTTCATGCTCTCTTCCCCTACCTCCCCCCCTCCAAAGTATTTATTTTTGGAAATCCTTTTAGAACTGTCATTAACATCATGTTTCTGATTTTATATAGAAGCTGCTTTTTGAAGATATTTTGCAGCATAAATTCTGCACAACTTATTCCAAATATGTTTTTCACTTTTAAAAGCATCCCTCTCAGCCACACTATGCATTTTTGAGTAGGAATTACCTGCTTTAGAATAGGTTAGAGTTTGATGTTCAAAATTTCCATCTTTTATTTCTTTGCAACTGTGAAAGAGTTAACATCACATCTTAATGGGAGTTTGCCCTTAGTAAGAGAGCATTAAAACAAGCCAACAAGAGTAAGCTAAACGAAGGCCATTCTTTTGCCTTTGGTCAATATTTTCCAACACAAGATATTTTTTANAAAAATGCTTTGGTATATTTAATTTCAAAATGACTTCCCTGTGGATCAGGCTAACACAACAGATGAAGAAAACCTTCCCAAACCCTGCTGCATCTTAGATGGAAAAGTACAAAAAATGCTCTTTTGCAGTTTCCCCCTGCTCCTTTTTTTAACTGTTCCTCTTTCCCCTACGCCAAAGGACCAAGCTGTCGATGCTAATCAAAAGTTTCTTAGCTCTATTCTGAGGCTTCAAAACACTGTAATACATATTTTTTCTAAATAAATGAAGGCTTCTAGACTATATTCAGAGGAAAATACTCAAGTGACCATATATTTGCTACACCACACAGATATAGCTGGTATAGTTAGAGATAGAAAGATCCCCCCTGCAAGATGAAAAGCAAAGGGAATACCTGTGCTCTGTTACAGTCTGCACAAGTACTACTTGGTGTCTGTGAGAGACCCAGTGGACTGTTACTCTTGTATCTGTACCAGTTTTAATTCTGCCCAGTGAGAGGTGTTTGTAAGACCTGACCAATTTTTTCCATGCAAGGGCATTGGCCAGACTCTGAAAATACTCGCTTGCAATACTTGCTTGTTATAGCGGATTTAATTTGCAGACTTGAATGTCCTTTCTCCAGCCCTTCTGTCCTTACTGGTTACACAATACCAAGGGCTCCTCAGTGAAATGTAGAGCACAGCTGTTCACAGCTGCTTTGACACATGGACACCAGCCTTGTTACTGGAACAGGCTGGAACTTGGTTCACCGCCCCACTAAATCTGTCTGATGGTAAGCCCTGTTCCTGGAAAAAGCTTCTGTAGGAACTGCAAGCTCTGGTCCAGCTGTGGGCAGATGTGCGGGCAGCAGTGGCAGGGGTGGCAGCGAGAGCCCTATGAATAAGGCTGCACTATGGCCCCAGTGCAGAAGGGTCCTGCCTCCCTCCTCCTGCAGCCGGACCAGAGAATGGAGGCCTGCAACTAGAAGCAAAAGTGACAAAACAAGCTCTCTGTTAGATAAATCACCAACTCTTCCAGCTGGCCTAGGCAGCTGTGATGTCCCACCCACCAGAACTCCATGGAAGCAGCCTGGGATCACCGCTTCCACAGGTGCCACATTTGGCCTTCATCCAAACAGAAAGTGTCCCCTCTAAACATTTTGCAAGAGCGGTAAAAGTAGTGACAAATTACTTAAAATGACACTGTAAGATTTACCAGAGTCTTTGGAGACAGAGGCTGGCGTGCAGTGTGAACACGCAAAGGCTCGGGGAAGCAAAAGCCCCAGTGCAGCTCCAAAAGACTGTGAATTTCAGCTTTAGCACGGACGTGGTTTTGGTTACTTACCACATATTTGAAACAATTGAAGTGGGTTTTTCTGTGTTTACTTTGGAGCCAACTATTTTTAAGGTCACAGTCCCTGCTAAAGGAGGAAACTGTGTCTCTGAGGTACTGGGAATTAAACAGAGGAAAGAAAAAGGCACAGAGAAAGTAGATGCCTTACAGAGAGAACTCAAATATTTTGTTTCCTTCCTTGTTCAGTCTGTAGTCAAAGAAGAACTTTAGAGTAAACACTAACTCATGTCTTTTAAAAAAATGAACATAATTCTGAATTCATGGGAATTCTTTTTTAACTCCTGGAATCCCTTTCTGACAAACTGCAATATAAAGAGACATTCCCACTTGCAGATCTCCACTTGGCTTTTACAGTCTCAGAGCATAGGCTGACCCTTCCCCTGTCTGTCGTCACACGTGGTGGCACCTCTATCCAGTCAAGTATTTTGTGAAGGCAGTTTTCAGACCTGGAGATACAAATGAAGAGGGGGAGGAGAGGCAGCAAATGTTTTGAGGGCCTCGGAAAAGCCAATCAAGACAGAAATCGGACACTGCAGAGGGCACATACTGTGCTGTGACCACAGACTTTTGTGCCAGGAACCAGAGGAAACCAGTGCCAAAGGGATGGTGTGGGAAAGGACGGGAGCGAGCGGACAGAAAGGCTGCAAAGACAAGCAAGGAATTCCACCCTAGGGAAAAGCAGGACCTACTGCTATCAGACTGCAGCCTGCCCTGCCCCTGGTCCAAGGGGTCACACACCACCTCACCACAGCAGAGCTACACTCCGTATCTGACACCAGGAATTAACTCTGGAGCCTTAGGTCTTAAATAATGCAGAGAAGGATCAAAGCCAGCAGCAATATGAAAAGAGGCTTCTTTCATAACTTAATTGCTCATTTGCAAAATACCAACGTTACTTATTTAAGTAACTATGACCTCTTTTGATGCTCTGGTAATGTAAATGCTCATGTGTGGCTGTCAAAAGAAAATCATGATAATAAAATACTAACAGCTTAGATCAGGAGTTGCCCAATTAACATTGCTGGGATAGCATCCCTAAATAAATGGATCTGCACTGTACCTCTCTGAGGCAGGGGTTACAGCTATTTCCAATTCTGTCCCAGGCTCTGTGCTTGCAGAAGACAAATGCATTTGGAGCCATTTTGCAGATGCTTTTTTCTCATGCAAGTACCATGAGAAATACACCAATATTTTGGGAATCCCTCCTTTAGCTGCCCTCTGCTGTTCTTGTCATATCCCAGGTTATGGTGGATGCCTGTTCCTCCAGCTGTAGTGCCAAGAAGCATTATTTTGAGGTGCAGATGTCTTCCATGGCTCTGTTTAAACAGATCAAACACGTACAGGCAGGAAACAGCATGTGCACACCAGTCCAGAGGACATGTAATGTCAACTAGAATTGGAACAGTGTCAGTGGAACAACATCAGGAAGGCCAGAAAGTGAAGGAAGACTCTTCCATGCCTTGACAGTGGTACAACACTGGACATCATCTGTTCCTTATGTAGATGTCAGCAGCAAGACACAATGATTAAGGGAACATCATTAGTATCTAGTTATTACTTGGGCCAAACTGGGATAAAGAACAGCAGTTCTTGAAGAGAAGATGATAAACTCTGGGGAGAAAAACAGGGATAGAGGAGGTATATACAAGAGTTCTATGGGTGGAAAAATAAGAATTTATATGAGTTACTCCTTCAAAAAAGGTGTGCACATCCAGGTATCACAGCAAGGATACAGCTTCTGTTTCAGTTGTTTCCCAAATCTGGGACATCAGTAAAAATAGGACAGAAGCCCACAACAATATAAGATAATTTTCTCTTCAGAAATTGTCTTTCAGATGCATATGCAATTTACCTTTAGGTGGTATCTGCACGTTCATATGGAGCCTCACCTGAGTAGGATACACACCTGTATATACTTCCCAGTGGCACCAAAGAGCTATGCACTTTTTTTTTTAATCACCTGCACAGGTACACATGTGTTAATGTAAGAAAGCAAAAATACACATCAGAGGTGACTGCTACTGCTGGGGAGGGAAAATGTGTGACTTCTCAATCCCAAGTAAACACATTAGTAGGCTTTAATAAGGTCAAGTGATATTGTTAGCTGTATTAGCACCACTAAAGAGTCCTCTAGGTATAAAAGAACCATGCATGCAGAACGATAGCATCAGTACATTTAAGAACTAATAGTATTACAGCCATATGGTTATCACTTTAAAAACCAAGCTTTCAAGAGTTCAAGAAAGAGATTAAAACCCTGTAAATCATATTTACATAGTGAATACACAAGAGTAATATTTTGTTTTGGGACTTGCTTTATTTAAATTCTGCTGCAATCAATGCATATTTTGGAAAGCAATGCAAAACTCCTCAAGCAGATGATATTCTTCAATGTTGTTTGAATATGAGAGTATTCCTCTTGATGCACTGAGGTAATGCAGGCTTACTAAGAAAGATGTTCTAACTGAAACAGGTGAATTAATAACCCTGAAAGAAGGTGGAAGTTGCACAGATAGGAAGATCACTGTGTTACACTTGACCAAAACCAGAAAGCCATGCTGTGGGACTGTGGAGTTTTCCACAAGTTTAGGCTGTAGCAGGATGTTCTAAGCCTTCCTTGTATGAAGGTTTGGTCTTCTAGCTCTCTGAAGGAAGAAACACTTTCCAAAACGTGAATAGTCTACTGGGCTTTTTAGCAAAGTTTCTTGAAAGTACACTTTAAGAACAAAGGGCAGAAAAAATACCTGTTACCACGAATGACACTTTCTCAACTTCTTAATGCACATTATGTGACTTACCAAAATACTTCTGGTTGTGAGTCATGCTACATCAAGTCTCCCTTGTTGGTTTTGACATCGTATCTGGAACAGCCAATGGTTAACAAATTCTGATTTGCATGTTATCAGTGAAACTGAAATAAAGAACAGAATTTTGCTCAGAATTACTTTTATTCTCCATGCTTCAAGGAATGCAAGCACTGTCAAACTTCACTACTGATGTATTTGAAAATCCCAGTGAGCTGTTAAAGAAAATACCCCACTCATCAGAAGCCAGTACTAAATGATTCCACACAAGATGGACCTAAGTGAAGGCAATTATAAAATAAGGTCTCATCTATGAAATCTTCTCATCAGTAACACTTTCTGTTCAGCTGACGTCCAAGAGTAAGTCTGGAGCCTGTTTTTAGTAGCATGCTGTTCAAAAAACGATCATTGCTTAAAAAAACTGGAAAATTTTCTATTTATGATTCTCAAGATTTTCACTGTGACCATTTAAAAAACTTACAAAAGAATGCCACATTTGTATTTATGAACAGCATGGCTCATGCACCTTCATACTGACTGCAATATGTTATTAAGAGCAAAAATCTTCAGCTTTATGTAGCTGAACCTTGTCAGAATGCAATGCAGCAACCCAAAGTACCAATCCCATTTAGCTCCATGGCCTTGATTTTGTACATTAATAATTTGACCACTGTTATTACCGAAACCAAAAAAGAGTCCATATGAGCTGATATTGGAATAACAAATCTCTGTCACTGCATGGCAATGTCAGAGAGAGAGAACACAGTATTCTGGTGGGCTCTGCAACAGTTGTGTAACTTATACCTTGGGGCTTTCAACACTGACTGTGTTCTCAGCTGCCATAAGGTCCAACAAATTATGCGATGCAAAAAAATCCTGTTGCATTGAATGCAAGAAACTAACTGGTGGGAAAAATCCATCTACCTGTTACACTGTGCTTTGTTATCTGGGAACAATCCCAAACTGCCCCTCAGGACTGTTCAAAGGCTGTACTAGACTTTTTCAGAGCATTTGAGATCACATCATTTAGCTGTAAAATCCCATCGTGGATGTAATAATGTTTGCTATATCTGGAATTACTGCAAGCATCCTGGTAACAAAAGCAAGAACACACCATCTTCCTCTGCTAGAAAGTTGCTGAGAAGGTAGTTTTAGCTTCAAGAAACCATAACTGCTCTTATTAAGCAGGACACACTACAATCATGGTCTTTTCTGTCATCCTCAGGTCTGATAACACAAGTATCCAATCTGAACATGGTCACTGGGAAAATACCTTTTAATTCAGAAAGAAAGCACACCCATAATGGAATCAGAATTGTGCTTTACTGCTTCTGAAACTTCACAATGTACTGATTCCATGAAGAGATCGGCCTCCATTTTGGTAAGCAAGTACCAGCTTTTTAACTTATTGTCAGCCTGCAGCAGCTGCATTATTCACATGTTCTTTCACCTTGCCCAAGGTTAGGCTCATTATTCTTTAAGGATTAAAGGAGTTTTTATGGGGCTTGCTAGTAGCCAGGTAGGGGTTGGTCTCTTCACCCAAGTAACAAGCTACAGGATAAGAGGAAACAGCCCCAAGTTGTACCAGGGGAGGGTTAGGTGGGGTAACAGGAAAAATTTCTTCATGGAAAGGATTGTCAAGCATTGGAACACGCTGCTTGGGGTAGTGGTGGAGTCATCATCCCTGGAGGGATTTAAAAGATGTGTAGATGGGGACATGTTTTACTGGTTGCCTTGGCAGTGTTTGGTTATGGCTGGACTTGATATGAGAGGTCTTTTGCAACCTAAAGGATTCTATGATTCGTAATACTACAGCAACAAAATATAACTTTTCTTATATTCCTGAATTTCTAATGACATAAAGTAGTATTAATAAAACACTCTTAGGGCAAGCTAGGGCAAGTACTCACCAAAACACCAGAAAAAGTATGTTCAGACACAGCTTAAAATATATTAAAACCATTCAAAATTCATGTGATTCTATCCTTCAAGTCAACCAGGAGGAAAGGTTCTCAAGTGTAATTCATGATGCAGCTTTCAGTGAGCACCTGTGAGTGCAGACACTCAACAGGCACAACCCTTGTTGCTCCTCACAGCACTGCACAGAGAATGCTCAAATGAATGGAAGAACCCCACCCCAGGATGTCTGTGTGCCTAAGCAGGCTTGCTCCATGCACAGGGAGATGAGGAGAACCCTCGACTGGGCTGTGACAGTTGTGATAACACTCATGGTCTGGCTACAAAGAGCAAAACTCTCCACAGGGTGCTTTACTGTGATTTAATCTTTAAGGGAGGAGTAGCATTTAAACTTGCTAATGACATTTTTCTAGGAACTGCTTCAGAGACATTCTTTCATGTAAGAGAGTGAAATGTTAAGGGTTAATGTCTCAAATGATGGGCCATTTGCCAAAGCAGCAGGTGCTTTGCTGAGCCCCCCAGTCGGAGCAGAGGAGAGGTTTTGGGTGTGTGGTGGGGAAATTCTGGTCTGCAGAAGCACAGCCCAGGGGCAGAGGCGGTGAGCACCCACCCCCGGAGGGTGATCATGAGAAATTGACCTCTGTTTAGCAACAAGCTTGGAGTCATCATCCCTGGAGAAGAGGTCGATTAGATCCTGTGAGGCAGAATAGTGCTTTTGATCACGGCAGTGTCCTCCCTTACACAATCGGCTCAGGTGTAAAACTCCACCTGACCCTGAGGAAGTATCAGGACGTTCACACGGAGGCCTCAGAGTTTTCATCCCTTCTGATGCGGCATAACTGGCTCAACTGCACTGATGTGAGAGGCAGGGTCATGCCTTAGAGGGCATCATAAACCATCAAAGATCCCTGAAACACCCCCAAACTCATTTCTGTGGCCTTCCACCAGAGAACTGTGTGTGATCCATGGTGTTGTATCAGTGTAACACTTCCCACACCCCCAGAAGAGGTACCCGGGCATTCCCACCTGAACCTGAACACTGAATCCACTGAACTTCGTGTTTCATGGATCAAGACTGAGACCATGACCTCATCCAACAGACACTGAAATTGCAACAATCAAGTTTTGTCATTGGATCCATGGGTGGTGATATCTTTCCTCCCCACTATCTAATCTTATCCTTTTTTCTTTCTTTCTTTTCCTTACATGTGTTTTTAGGTGGTATCTTTATATTTTTATATTGCTGTATTTCTGTAGATACTAACCAAAGCAGCTACATACTTCCATTGCAACCAAATGGTTCTAAAACGAACCTGCTATCTATCTCCCCCTCTCTCTCTCTCTCTAAAAACACAGTGTCACTTCGCTCTAATCCACTCCAAGGGATCTATTAACAAGAACCTCAGTTACCCCACCTTTGGGGGTGGGTCATAACATGTCCCTCATCAAAATTATTTTTATTGTCATCAGTACAAATTAGGCTCCCAAGTCTTCTTACACACACAGTGTCAGATTGAACTAATCTAAATATATTTTCTTTGCTTCATGGATTTTTTTCCTACAATGGATATATAAGTATTTGTGTAAATCCGTATTCTAAACCTTACTCTATTATTTCAAATAATAACTAGTAGTTTCAAAGACAAGGTAAAATAAAACACAATAAATTATAACAACTTCTTAAATTATAAATAATAAATTAAAAAGAAAACCAATACTCAGCTTCCACTGTCAAACCTATCACTTCAAACTGCTCTGCTTCTACAAGGAAATTAAAGTTTTATGCCCCCAGTACTGGGAATCCAATAGGAGCCTGATCCTTTGCACATGAAATGCCTTCCTTTGCCTGAAATCTCAAAGCCACCTCTGTTCTGGCTTTCTCCTTCCCATTCCATCTGTGCACTAATGATTCCTTTCCGCTTTCCTTGGCCCATTATAACTGATACACATTTAACTATGCACATACGTATCCACAAAATAAATAACATGTTCTTCGTTTTTATCCTCTGAAATATGAATTAAGGAATTGTCTTTGGTGACAAGTCTGCTCTTCTGCCTGTGCATTACCAGCAAAAGAATAACAATGCTCAATGGATTTCAATCAAGAATTAACAAGACGAATGAAAAATATTTTATGCAGTTCCTTTTCTTCATATGCACAACTAAACCAAGCGTGTCTTCTCATATTCGTGCAGACAGACACAGTTTCCATACAATTATAAATAATCACTGAGAGTATCAGCACAGTAAAAAGTTAGTGGGGAACAAACACATAAAAAATCTTTCTGGTTTTGTTTATTTATCACTATTTCACAGCAGTTTTCCCTGTTGTAAGTCAACCAGTTTGATATTGCTGAATGAACCCTTGTCCAACAACAGCAGGACAAAAAAAAGAAGCCTTGGAATTATTTTCTCCAATAAACTAAAAGTAAACCAAAATAGGGCTCAATATTCACATGACACTTGCAATTTTATTTCCCAGATTTTACTGTGGGAAAAAAGGGCAAGCTAAGCACCCCCCTTTGGCTTTCCCATTTTGGTAATTTCTCACTAATGTGTGTACCTACAAAAGACTTCATCCGAATTCCAGTTTAATCTCTCCCTTGACTATCCTGGAGACATTCTGTTTAAACATGTTCTCATTTTCTTCAAGTCATGTTATGCATTTCTTCCCTGAAGTGCAGTGTGCTGTCCTGAGAGGGTAATACAGGTAACATTTAATACCTAATTGTAAAATAATAGTAGCATTTATCAACCCTGAGTTCCACTGGCACTACTAATTCTCACAACATATACCCACATAACTGAGGCCACAAGCTCTGGGACTCCAAAATCCATTGTTAGGTCCAGCAGCAGGGAAGGAGGAAAGAGAAGAGAAGTCCCTTTGCACAGAAACCAGTGATTAAACCAAATCTCTGTCCTGATTCTGACAGCTGCCCTTAGGATTTTCACTCACTCTCCCTAAAATACAGTGTTTGTGCAATCACAAGGAACCAAGAGAAACAAAGGATCCATAACACATATCTGAATTTCCCTTGCAATGGCAGCTCATTTTCCATTTGTAATTTTGTACATTCATTAATTCAACAACAAAACAGTGGATGATCCACAAAGTCTATGGGGAAGTATTTAATTTCAGTTTCCTTTGTGTAACCCTTGATAAAAATATCCTCAGAGCAGACACTTACTAGACACAAACAGCTCTGCATCTGGCTACAGGGATGTAGGTGAAATATGTAAACTAAACAACATACAAACTAATACATACCACTAATGCAGGTATAACCTTAAAAACCACAAGTTCTGTCTAAAATCCACAGAATTTCAGTTTACAAAAAGATCACCACCTTTGCCAGTGGAATACACTGCTTTCACCTGAAATATCGCTGCATTTCCAGACTCCTGGAATCAAGTGGCTGCTTTGCCACATGCACTCTAACAAACACTGTTTCAGCAAGTGTCACTGGAGGAGCCCTCATGTTAAACAGCTTACTGGAGGTCTGAAACCCCAAAAAAAGACCTAAGAAAGCCTTCCTATAGTTGAACACATATTTGCTTCAAATATCAATATGACGCTCCAGAACAGTGCAACATTTATGAACATCTGAAAACATTCTGGCCATGTGGAAACACTATACTTGCATTCTACACTTCTAAATTTAATTTTGCTTTTAATTTTAATTATCAAGGCAGATAGAAGTTTAAATATTGAAGGGTCTAAGCATAAATTCATTAAACTTGTAAGTTTATTTATGTAAGCAGAGAAAAACAGGAAACTAAAAACAATTGCAAAGTATTTTCAGTAATCGAAATGAAGTAACTGACATTAAGTAAGGAAGGGAATTCTGTATTTTGTTTTAATATGCAATTTTAATATAACACCTACTTAGGGTGGCATTTGAGAGCTCACATAAATATTTTAACATTCTAAATTGCATTTTTACTGAACTATACAAAATCACATTTATTATTGCAATTTTCACTGAAACAGAAACCTGGTAAACATACATTTAATCTCAGTAACTTAAAGCAGTAACAGAGCTGTACCTTTGCCTGCACTCTTACGTCCATCTTCGCTGTGCCCAGGACTATTTCCAAGTGGAAATGACTCCTTAAGCTATAAATGCACAGTAAGATACATAACTGGCTGCATGACTGAAATGGCTTCCGGAAGGAGGAGGCAAAATCTGAACTGTCACCTCCAACTCTGTTTCTCAGTGACATGGAGGCAGACTCCCACAAATAGCTGAAAAGTTATATTAAGAGGTTGTGTGATGTCCTGCCAGGGTCTTTACCAGGCTTCTAGAGTACAAAGGTCATATATTGTTTATTTATAGATAAGGAGGATACTGCACAAACCATGAGGTTTAGGGAAGCTTGTGCTTCTAAGCAAAATAATTCTGTGAAAAAATGCAATATACACCACATTTTGAGAAATTAATTCAAAGGTGTCCCCTTTAACTAATATACAGTTTTGATTTGAGAAGAAAAGACACGTCTAAACCTTGCTCAGCTGGGGCAGAGCTTACCTTGACTTACTATTTAAAAGAAATTTACAGGAGATTCCTCCTCTTTTAGACAGACTGAGCAGTGTCATGATGAGGGTTCCTCTTACTGTGTATTTGTAGAGCATTTCGCACAGCTGTATCTTTTGTCTCTACACACAAAACTACCTTCTCCTCTGCATTTGATGGTTCAACTCGATGATCCTAGAGGTCTTTTCCAACCTAAAAAATTCCATGATTTCCGTAGCAACTGTAGATGTTGTAAGTACAATGCTATGTGTCCACCCTGGGCTGCGGGGCTTGGTTAAGGTTTGATTCTCACCCCAGTCTTGCCAATCACTCAGTCAAATCACTCCTGCCTTGCCTCCGCTCCCGCGGGACCAGGTAGTGGAGCCCTAATGTTTGCCAGACAGCTGTTGTGTGCCTTAATTATCTCCACAAAGGGAAACAGAATTACTGCAAATTCTCGTCCAAGGACATTAAATGCATGCAGTGTCTGTCAGTAACATCAGCAAATCAGTCAGGATTTTGAGTGCGTACAAACACAGGCTGTTCTTTAACAGATAAATATTTTTTTTTCTTTTCAGTTAAAGAAAGGACTAAACTAGCCTCCCCCAGTCCTGTAGTAAACCCTGCTTTACCTCCCACTCCTCACTTAAAAATGGGCTGGAAAATGAAAGCATATTGTGACTCTCTCTCCAGACACTGTTTTTATTTGAACATTTCTGATTTTCAGACCTGACAGAGCCTTTAACAAGACATAATAGGCAAGCTGAATGTCAGTCTCAAGAGCCAGAAAAACACTCCATTTTAACCTGTCTGAAATGCAGCAAACAGTTTCAAGAAAGAAAAGGAACAGTCCGAATTACTTCAGTATTCTGTATTAAGACACTTTTACTGTATCAGTCCGAAAGACGGGTGTACACTCGACATATATGGCCTCTGGAAGATCTATAAAGTCACTGATTTTAGAAGTTTATGCAGCAGCTTGGAAAAAAACTACCAAGTTGGTCTTCTACAGTTTATGCTCAGGCTTTTTGCTTAGGCTGCATTTAATTTGATTATAATCGGTATTTTCCCAGTTCAATTCAGAAATTAACTGATTTCTTACCTTATCTGAAAAATACAGCTAATGAGGATGTTCCTAAGGCAGCAAAGCTGGTCATTGCTGGAAACTCCTGTCCCACAGTGCTGAGGTTTATGGTTTCCTGTGATGATGGGCAGGACCATTTTCTCAATCTACTGACCCTCAGAGTTTCCTTCCAATTTCTGCTCAACAGCAACACCTGTGGGAAAAGTAATTCCCATTTTTTACCATTTCCAGCATCTCTTTTGCTACTTTTGGCATGGCTTTTGATGGGTTGCATCTTTCACTGCCATCAATGTCCATGGCATTTTCTTCCTCCACCTGCTATCCTGCTGCTCTCATTCCACTCCACCCTAATGATGACTTTTCATTCGTTCTGTTTCCTTCCCCTTTACCCTCTGCCTATCACGAATACTTATGAAAACCCAGAAAGATGTTTCGTTTAGACACTGGGTTAAATGTCAGCATCCACGTTTATTTCCTGCACTGAAACAGATTTTCAAAATAGCTTCTCTATTTTCCACTGCTAGTGACACCACTGGTGTCAGATTTTCAAGTGAGCACAGCACCAACCTGTTCCTGCTCCAATTCTTATGATCAGGTATTTGGAACAGCTCAGGGCCAGTAGAGCTAAGCATTTTTCAAAGTCCAGTATTCTGTCCTGCAGTCTAAATAGGACTTCAGAATTTTTGATATCATGACCCTAATCTTTCAGTGCCTCATTATGTCATACAAAAAAGAAGGTGTTTTGTCTTCCCCCAAGCTTTATCTTTGCATAAGAAATTTAGGATACATGTGCATCAAATACTGTACTGTGCACAGTTTGTCTTGAATTTTCACCTGGAACTCTACCCATTTAGAAATACCACTGTTATGTAATGTAATGTCATGCATTATGTTTATTATATTTTGCCAAAAGAGAAGATTTGACTTTTAAGACAGCTCAGTTTCAGTGGACTAAGATTTGCAAAGTCCATTTGCACTAAGAAACCTTCTCCAAATGGAATCTAGTAAGGAAAAATTCCCGCAGACAGCAAGACCCTATGGCGATTTAGTTAAAATCAGTCTCTCAATTATCATGATTTTGTATGTTTGTTTGGCTGGTCATTTGGTTTTGCAGGAATAATCCTATAAGTCTACAAAACCTGGTGAGCAAATTGTAATTTTAATACTTTTCTCTTTCCATTGTTTTCCATTTGAAGCTCTTACTGTGTTTTTATTTCATAGAAGGTGCTGTGAAGGGGAAACCACGTCTGCAGACACAGCGGCTCAGGCAGCTGAAGTTACTAAGGTATTTATTAGCCCATCCTAAGGAGATCTTGTGTCTCAATATGTAACAGAGTGATGATCTATGCTCTTCCTATCTTCTAGAGATGTCACGGTTCCTCATGCACCTTTATCTCTCTCTTCCCATTACTTCTCTCTACCATTCATCCCTCTTATCACTGGCAAACAGAAACATCCCAGGACACGTTGATCTCAATAAGCTCCCAGTTAGATTCAGGGCTCTACACAAAACGAACACTATCCAACACAGGACAGCAAAGTCAAAAGCATATGGTGTTTATCCAGCAAACCAAAAAACCCCACCAAAAGTGTTGCAACAGGATTAAATTTTACAAACAGAGAGGTAATTCCAGAGTAACACCCAGACTCAGTAGCCCAGCACAACTCAGTCTGAAACGCGTAGAGGAGTTAAATGCATGCTCAAATGCTTCATTAACTGGAACCCATTAGGAGTTTTTCTGCTATTACCAAATTGCCCACACTTAAAACTGATATGGCTGCTAAGACTTAACTTGTCTTGAAGCACAGACTCTTTAGGTCACTAGTTATTTCCCTCACAAGGCAACCTGGTCCTGGATTACTTAACTGTGCTCTATCTACCACACTAACCTAATGCCTGAACACCAATTACATTTCAAAAGTACTATCTTAAAAATCCTTTTCCAGTTTCACTGTTGGACTCTATAAGGCATCCTTCCATCTCCAACTAGCACGAGGTAGTTTCAAAACAAACACAAATGAACTGGCTCTTCACAACAGGTGTGCTATTCTGTAGGACTCCTTGCGAGGGAGGCTGCAAGGCTCAGAGGGAGGTCGGGCAAGTTTACAGAACAGAAATCCACTTCAGTTGCTAATGAGAAATAAACTATGCCTGGCTGCATGTTTCTCTGGGGTGGGGGAGCACCAAGAGATCACTTAGCTGAAATATGATCTACAACTTCCTTGTCCTTACACACTTCCTCAGGCATTCGGGTTTGGACAGGGCTGAGGACAGGTGCCAGTCTGAGCAGCTGGAAAGCCCTTCTGCTGCAGGATGAGTCCCAGCACTAAGCTCAGATGTTCCAGCCCTTCCTGAAGGGAGCTCTGACTCCGTGCACACTGCTGTGGAGCAAGTGATCAGCAAGAGTTAAACAAAATGCACGGTATTACACACTGAGGCTTAACCAAACCCTGTTTCAGCCCACTGGCTCAAATTGAGCAAAAAAGTTTCACAATTTTTAAACTTTACTGTTTTAAGGAAAAATCTACCCATTTTTTCAGTTCCACCCAAAACTACATAGCTCCAAATATAGTTAAAGAATAATAGAGGTTTTGTGAATTTTTAATGCAGTTCACTTTTATATTCCAAATTAAATTTCATACATCCAACCAAATCAAAACTGCTCTACTGATCACCTCAAGTTCTACTGATCCGTTACCAAGTTTAATGACTTTTAATTCAACCTCTCCACCTGCACATATGAGTCCTTAGTATTCTTAGCTAAATCACGGAGCAAAAATAACGGAATCTGTGAGAAACACACATTTGCCTCTTCCCCACTCCTATCTATTCCTATCAGAATCAGATGTAGGAAGAAATTCCATCAGGAACTTTTTTTCAAGAGGCTGCCAACTGATTCTGCAGATTCAGCTAAAGAACAGACTTCAGTGCATTTCTCCAAACAGATTCTCCTCATCTCTCTGTACAGAATATAAGAACAAAACTAGAAAAGGGGCAGGGGCCATGACTACAGTAACACAGAAACTTCACAGATCTGTACAGGACTTTGTGAGCAGCCAAGGTCTTATTTTCATCTTTCAGGTGAGAATTTTAAGATACTGAATCTTGAAACGGATTATAATTTTGCCAGCTGAAATTTCACCCAAACACTCTTGGCAATCAGTTCCACCAATTATATTTCATACGCAGCACCTTGGCTGCAGCCTAGCATGAAGGATGTAGTTACTTGGAAACATGCTTTCAGTTTCAGGGATGAAAAGCAAATCTTAATGTTTTAAGAAAACTGTTTAATTGTTTAGATTGAAGGTGAAAATTTTGCCTTCTGTCTTTATTCTAAGCAATACAACAGTTTTCTTAAATGGCTGAAAAGTGCCCTGCATTACCAACGCTGAAAGCAGGCTGGTGTGATTTAACCAGGTGAGATTACCCTTGCAGTGTGTGGTCTCCGTGTACTGTTGCAGGCTCAGGGTCATCCTAACTGTTGTGCCTTTGCTTTTCTAAGTGTAGGGAGTGAAAAATCTAGCCCCTCTGAGGTTTGGTATCTAACCCATCTTTGTATAATTTTTAACACTGATTCTCCTGTGGCTTAAATCAATCCTCCCAGCATGCACAGGAGGCTACTGGGATGTGTCTTGTGAACCCCTTCCTTTTCCCCTAGCAGACTTCTGTCTGATGATCTCATTCTCCACTCATATCTACTCATCCCATCTGTAGGCCAATAACTCATAAATCTGTCACTTCTTTCATGGCATGTCTCATTTCATCTCATCCTGTCTCACAGCTCTTCTTGGGTGTTCTGTTGTCAGTTATGAGTCACTGTAACTCAGACTTAATTCATATCTGAAACTCTCTTCCCTCTCCATATTACTTGTCAATAAATGCTACTTAGGTCCAATGAATGCTCTGCCTCCAGTAAAGAAAAATAAAAGGAAAAAAAAATCCCCAAATAATGTTTTTGAATATTATAAAGGATACAAGTTCAGGAACTTTAAAAATTAAGGCTGTCCTTAATTTTTTTTCCCCTCCTCGGTGTCATCATTGCATTTAGATTTTACAGCTGACATTCAACCAACCACTCCTCCCTAGTCTTCATTTTGCATCAGGAACTGTTCCTGTCTGGGCTGTGTAGTAGGTGCAAAGCCACAGTTTTGAAACAAAGGCATCCAAATCTCCCCACCAACTTAACAGCACCCTGACATTGTGGTCACCACTCAGTGCAGAACCAAAGTTCAAAACAAGGAACTGACCCTCCTGCACTGTCTGGAACCATTGCCTTTGACCCAGCAAAAATCACATTCTCTATTAGTTATTTGATACTAATTCTTCCTGTGCTCAATGCAGAGTGCTTTGGAATGAGAAGGACCAGGGTTTTGAGTTTTGCAAAGTTTTATAATTAGGAAAAGTTCCTTTTAAAATGCCATCATCTTCTAGAAATACTGACTGTGATAAAATACTGATTTCAAGTTTCTCAGGTCCCAAAATTACACAAAGTTTGTGAAATGGAAGCACTCCTTCTGTGAAAACAGAACCAAATTAAAATCTGCATTTCTTGAACACAGCAACACTTGTAAGCAGCTTTGTTATACCTGTAATTTGTTTAGAAAATGGTGTATCAGGATAGTGTTAGAAACTTGAAATGTTTGCAAAAAGCATCAAGTACATTTTTTTCCCAAAGAAGGGAAAAAATTTCCTTTCTAAAATAGCTTGTTTCTCATGGTAACCCAAATCATATACAGTCTGAAATTTCTAAGAGGAAAATCTGACTTTTAGAGTTTTCTTATTTTGAGGAACGATCACAATCTGAAATTCAAAGTCTATTTTCCCCATAACGATGAGTTTTCAGAACATTAAGGAAGGTCAGTAATTCTCATCTAAAATATGGATGTTTGATTTGACCACCACCTTTGGGTACAGAACGAGTCCATAACTTCAGCTTATAGAATGTTCTCAGGTGCTATTATTCCTATCTATTGTCAATAAAACTTGCGTAAGGCTTGTTTCTCCTGTCTTTAAGTGATAACTCTTTTGAGGGAACTGCATAACTGAGTGGTAAAACATTTTTTTGTCTCAAGTGTACTTATTTTCAAAAGGATTAAAAGTTTAAATTATTTAGATACTTACAAGAAAACAGTATCACTCTTCAAAGTTGAATAGAAACCTTTCCTAAATCTACATTAGGAGATCCTGACAGCAGTTTCCTGTTCTTACAGAGAAGACTCTAGTTCTAAAGCGAGACTGAGGATGTTTCTTCTAAAGTGAGACTGAGGAAGTTTCTGAAGGCTAATGAGCTGGCTCAAGGTTCTAAAACACTAGGCAGAAAACCAAGAATTTTCACCACTGACTTTACTTATTTGGGATGCTGTGGCAAGCAACTACTTGCACTGCAGGTCCAATGCTGAAAAAAAAAGTAAAAAGAAAAAAAGAAAAAAAGAAAAAAAGAAAAAAAGACAGAATACTGAAAGGAAAAGTACTGATAATACTACACCATCATTCACTGGTCCCATGTGTTACATCTGCATTATGTGCAGCAAAACCTGGTGCTCTGGGATTTACTATCAACTTTCCATATAACTTATCTGAGGTTCTCTCATATGAAGTGAACTGCAAGAAGTCCCAGAAGCAGTTTGGTAGCAGAATCTGAAAGCGTACATCAACAGTGTCTATGAACACACTGCCAAAACCATGGGAATACACACATAAAAAAATACCAACGTGAATAAATATCTGGAAGCTGATAGAGTGTGCAGTTCAGGAATTAAAATAATATGCAGAGTGACTTTGCTGTTTACTTGCATCTGCTTTTCAGTCACATACGATATAACATTCAACAAGAGTGACTTTTCACATATCAGTGATATAACCATTAAATATATACCCTTAGGAGGTACCTCTGCTTTTGTGGAATTGTTTAAAATAGTTAATTATGAACAACAGTTAATTACAACAGCTTAATCATTGCAATGAGATAACAAAAGATTGCAATGACTGTACAAACAAAGCGTTTTCTCTGAATGCAGCCTGGTATTGGTGCACTCTGCAAGCACAACTCTTACCTTCACTCCCATTAGCAGCTCCTTTGCTTCCCCCAATTAATCAGCTACAAAGTTTTGTACAGCCAACAGCACTTACATCATCATACAAACATGTATGTAATTACTTGCTGCCATTAAGTTGTCCCACTGTACATCCATAGCCTGTCTGTCATCACCTGCTCACACGGAGCACGGAAAAGGAATCACACAAGTGTTCTCCTCGCTTCAGAGACATGGAACATACACTCAGCAGAGCTGTGCTACTTTCTCCCATATGTATTCATAAAACAAAAATCTATTTTCCTATTATCTAGAAAATTACAACATTTCTCTAGATTGTTCTTGCTTTCCAACTAGAAAGTCTCATTTCTGCACTGAGAAGAACTGTAAACGCCTTATTTTCTTTCAGCTGTATCCAGGACATGTATACAACCTAAAGCTCACAAAAATCCTTGAGGCCTGGCAAGTGACACAGGACCTCTGGCACCTCTGGGAACCAAAATGAATTTCTTCCTCACTGTAGGCCTAGCCCAGGACCTAATTCCTGAGGTCACTGGGAGTGTTACAGTGCCTTAGCCCATCAGGAGAGGAGGGGTTGTTTGCTTTGCTCCAGCAAATGTCAGAGAATGATCCTCTTTCTCCACCACTTCTCAGATGGCCATCAGTGCTCTGGGTAGTAACAGATGGTAAAATCTGACCTGGCTAACAGATGTGATGGACAGCAGCATCAACATGTTGACCTTGGAGCTGCAACTCTACCTTTTCAAACCTGGCTCCATCTTTTAAGATCCATAGGGGCATTCTGACTAAACAACTTCCATCTTTCACATGACTTTTTGTTTATTTATGTCATTATCTCACCCACTCTGTGTGAGTTAACAAGAACAAGAACTGCAGAGGACCATGTGTGTGCACCAGTTACTGGTGTAGGATATGAAAGTGCAAATACCTGAACACCTTGCAGATTAATCTCCAGTGGGTTCTCTTTGTGTGTTCTGAGTTCATTTTGCCAGATTACTGCTTCATCTTTTTAGGGGCAGCCTGAGACAGATATGCTGGAACAGCAGAAGAAGAAGCCATCTGAGTATGAATTTAGTCAGAAAACACAGAATAAACACAGCAAAAGTCAAAACATCATCATTAAAGTACTGTTACCTCCTACAATCTATTTGGCTGATAAATGTGACATACCATGCAGAACAGATAAACAAGCAACAGCAAACAAACCATGTCATTTCATAGGAAAGGATGGAAAATATTTGCACTGTTCCTTTAGCAACTGTTTTGAACCTCCTGAACTGAACCACCCTCAAGACTACTGGCAGTGCCTGAAGCTTTGCTGGATTCAGTGACTATTCTGCCAACCCTTCTCCTGCTCCCCTTTTTCAGCTGAACCAGAAACGTGCTTTAGCTGGGCTACAACACCTGCATGCACAGACACCTCACTGGCTTAGGCCAACTCACCTGGAGTGTGCACGTTATAGGAAAGCTACAATCCAAACCCAACGAAAACTTTCCATCTCTTGGTTACTCTGGAACTGGGGACAAATGATTTGTTGTTCACCAAGGCTATATCACCAGCCACAAAAACTGGCATAAGCTTGCACCGAGCAAAGCGGTGCTGTAGCAGTTCATACAAGCAGAGAATTTGGGAAAATGCCCTGTGAAATACCTGTAAATTCATCACAATAAATGCCAGAGAATTGTTTTCTCTTGAGGCCAGTAAGAAAATGTGTGTTCTGCCTTTGTGGAACAGTTGGTTCACTGACATTAACATGAAGATAAATCAACATAAGTACACCTATACTGCAACTTCACATAGAAGTGGGTGAGAATAGAAATGTTACAGAATTCCCAGAGTATACTTCATTTCTCCTTCTTTGGTACTCCCCTTGATTCCGCTCGCCTTTCAAAACTCCAGGCAGCCCCACCAACCAGACACTGCCATGGGCCATATCAGGCACGAGTCCAAGTCTCCTCTAACCCATGGGTCTCTAGGTCTCTGCCTCTCCTCACCATTCTGTCCTGATGACTGCATGGCAGACTGATGTGTCACCTCAACACAGGTCAGACAGCAGCACAGAGGTCTAATTAAAATCCAGATCCAGTAGCAAAAGACCCACATGCTTGTTCCCAGTTTCAAATGCTTCTGTTTGCTAAGTTTTTGCCTTTGTGTGAACATAAAGCTCTATATATCCATTTCAAACATTCTAAAATGCACCTACTGTTCATGTAAAGTACTTTCCATAAAGGTATTCTTTCATTAAATATCGCTGAGCTTGGGTCTCTTACAAATATTGATGCAAGCCTGACATTTTCAAAACTTGGGGCAATGTGATTTTAGAAATACAATCTTCCCTAACAGCAATTTCTAAAGATTTTGGGTCTCTCTGAAGATTGTTGAACCCGATCACCCAAAATCACTGATTGTTTTCCAATATTAAGGCAAGGTATATTGTGAAAAATGATTGAGTGGCCACTATTTGGAAGAGATTAAATGATTCACACATCAGTAACATCCCATGGAGTTCAAAACCATGTCCTTTCCTGGTAGGCACATTCTGCCAGTAGCCGCAAGTATGTAATCTCCCTAAAGTAAACTGTAAGGCTAGAGTGGAAAATGATAGATAAAGTAAACTCTGTGCACTGAATAACTGCAGGGAGTCTAAAGCTGAGGATCTAATAATTAGTCTTATCTCTATCAAGGTGCAACAAGAATAAACTGAGAAGTGCAAGAATGCCTGACAAGGCCCCAGGCGCTCCACAGCTGCAGTGAAGCCTCATTGTTCTGGAGACTTTTAAGGCCGATCTCACGCGGAGGGAACATGAGACATTTCTTTTTGCTGCCACGCTGCTGATGCAGGTGTCTGGAAGGTACATTTACTCATATGTTTCCCTTCACACACGGCCCAGGGCTGGGTTCCCCTTTCCAGGGCTACTCAGGCACAGTGAGCAGCAGGTGCACAGGGAACAGCGCTGGGACAGCCAAATTTCTGCTGCCTTGTGGTGGGGAAAGCTCAGCGGAAAACTCTCTTTTAAAAAATGAGATGTCTTCCTTGGAGTTCTTCCATTTCAATCTCTGCTTCGCACAAGCAAGTATTTTAGACTTGGAGATTTACTGGTGATTATTACACATTCAAACAGCAGCTGACACTTCACCTTCCAGATTGAAGGGAACACCCAGGACAAGAAGGTGGTCACTCCTTCCCCATGCTCTAATACATACTCAAACAAAACAGTACCAGGCTGGAGTGCAGTTGCACGCTTCTTTCTCTGGACTCTTTCTCTGGATGATGTGCAAGTGCCTGAGTAACAAGTTTATGGCACTCTTCCTCTAAAACCAAGACAGTTTCTCTCTGAAATGTACAAATGATATGGCACCAAGTCCTTTCACTTTTCATTTGCACGGTACTGCGGACTCTCAGCTTTCTCCTGCTCTGACAGAAACTGCACCATGTGTTCCTTGCAAATTCCCACTGAAAGCAAGTAGAATGTTGTCACTGGCTTCAAGGAGAGCCGTAATGGCTTTTGTGTTAGTTTAAAGTGTAGTAAATGATATCCATTTCCCTGGGCAGCATAAAATACTGTACTTGGCATATAAAAAACCTGTTCGACTAAGAAAAAGGACCCAAATTTTCTCTTTTTAGTGCTTCAAGCCTTTTCAATACCTATGGCCCTCCAGGCAGCTGCACTACTTTAACAGAGCAGTGGAGGAAGAGAAAAAACGTAACTGAAATATGAGTAAACGACCTAATCTGCAACACAGATCTGTAGCAAGCCTGGTTTCGATGCCAGTGAAGTCCAAGACAAGTTTCATCTTCACAGCAAGTAGCAGAACGTTTTTACTCAGTATTACAAAGCGTGAGCTTTACAAGTTCATATACTTAAAACATGTTGCCCATAATTGGGTCAAGTGAATGTTTATGCCACATGATTTTTTCCCCCAAGTTTCCTAAAGCTCTCGCAAAACCCAGAGCCTTCTTTTTGCATTTTCTGAGAGAGACAAAATGGAATGAGAAGCTTGGGTTGCCCCACACCTTCCTTTCTCAAGCAGAAGACAAATGTCTCATTCTTACTTCAAGATTAAGTTTTATTACCTGAGATATTGTTGTGGCTCTCAAGTCTAATTTAATTCACCCCAGTGTCAACTGACAAAGCAAAATCTGACCTTTATTTACACAGCCTGCAAAAAAGTATCCCTGGCAGGCTGAAGCACACAGACAGGAGCAAATACCTTTATCTGTTCCACGATCTGCACAAACATTCTTTGCAGCCTGCAGTGCCCACCTGGCAATTCTGAAAATCCAACCCCTGCACGGTACCACTGCTATTTGTACTGCAATATTTGCTATTTGACTCGGGGATGAGATCCACAAGGAATACCATTTAAATAGAAATTCTGACCCCTAGTCACTATCCTACTCCACAGGTCTGTTCTCTGCCAAATGCAACTGGTCCAAGTCTGTCATCATGTGTCCCATCTGCCTTTCCAGTGACCCCGTACCGGCAACCTCATGCAGGTAAATCCCCGAGGAGCTTGTTCCAGGAAGGGCCTCTAATGCTGCATGTGGAGAGGGCAGATGGGATTTGCAGCAAGCCACAGCTTGATCATCCTGAGAAAATGCCACTCCTTAGCCAGTCCCTCTCCTTTAACACATGTATGGGGGACCCAAAAAACCCCTAAAGCAGAGGAACAGCCCTGCTCGGCCTTACAGGGGCTTTAAAAGCTGTGAAAAAATGAAATGCTACATGAATGACATCCAAGAGTCCCAGGCACAGCCTTTGTTAGTGCTGAATGCAATGATGATGACCATTTGAAAAAGCCAAACTTTAAGAATCTGATTGAAGAGATTTGGACCTGATTAGAGGGTCTAAGCTAGGAGACGTTCCTTACAGTAACCCTATCTAGCTCAATGAGACTGTCTATATCAAATCCATATTGCTATTTGTATTTCCACAGTGGAACTGCACTACCAAACATACTCACTTGAGCTGGCCACAAAGAAAAGTGCTGGCAAAAATGATTCTGAAACAGTTTTAGTTACATAAAATGCCTATACTGCTCTGGCATTTTCCATCAAGAAACAGTTCACAAGGCTCTGCCTTGAAGGTTACACTTATTACTTACATGTACAGAAACCAGCACTTAGGATGACCTATCTGTATTTTAAATACAGGGGACTGAGGCATGGAGAAAGAATAATGTCCATCCTCTCCTAAGAAACAGTGCAAAAAACTATCCAAAGTAAATACATGATTCGTGAACTATTACACATTGGGCTTTTATTTTCATTTAGACGTTTCTTTCGTAATCCTTTTAGGACTAGAATATCATTAGTCTAATTGAAGACTATGTGCCTTTATTTCCTCCTTCCTCTTGGAGCAAGGCCACACCAATCAGCATGTGTTCTTCCTGTAAATCAGTCTCTGGGAGTGGTGTGCTTTCCTCAGCAGCTGGATGCTGGCTTCAGCGCCGAGCTCCACTCAGCTGCTCTGCTACTCGCCACTAAAATGCAGCACGTCAATCACTTGCACCGCTCATGAGAATTAGCACAACACAAGTCTAATTAGAAATTAAACACTGTGTTATCTGCAACGATTTGGAGATGGAGTAAGCTGATACGTGTTTTAGGAACCTTTCTTGCTGCACAGTAGTTCATGATAACACCCACCTCACGGCTCATTAGTGAATCAAAATATTATACTGTATAAATACTACTTTGCTCTTTTCCTTTTTTACAGAAGCCCCAGGTCTCAGAAGCCTCCATTACCAAGCACATGTGACTTAGTTATATTGGAACATTGTAGGAAATGGAAAGCAGCCCTGACTGTCCAAAATCAGCAAAATGAAAGCCAGTATACTGTATACTTTGGTCCTCTCTCTAGAGAAGTAGCCCCAACTAGCCTCCAGACATTCTACACTGCAATACCTATTGGCAGAACACAAAGAAACTCTACACTGCATGACGCTGTGCATGGACTGTCAGTCCTTCTGCGCTGCGCTGATCCCTTTCGCTCGCTCTTTCCTGGAGAAAACAATGTAACCCACTATAAATCCAGACAACACTACTGTGCAAGCTTCAACCAGGAATCCAAACACGAGCAGGGGGAAACCTGGCAAAGAGCTGAAGCCAGAGATGTAAATGTTTAACAGCAAGAGAAGGACGTGAAGGGATATGCAGCTGTTTCGCTGCACGGCTTCTCCAAGGGGGAATTGGAGAGCACAGACGTAGACCACGTTCTCACTTCTAGTTGAGATAAACATTTACAAGCCATTCATTTTAAACAGGAAGGCATAACATTAGGACACGACCTTTATTTCAGTGTGAAGGCAAGCCACCTCAGCTCACTGCACTGCAGACATGCAGGAGAGATCCATACTGTTCCACTGCTCTGTTATTACAGGTGGGCTGGATTTTAGATTCAGCAAGGAAGGTGCAATTTTATAGCTCTGTGGAAAAATCTTTAAAATGCTGGCGGGTAGATGTCTAATGATGCCAGACTGGTGCTGCAAAACATCATACGTAGATAAAGCACTGAAGAAAACGTCTGTGTGCCAACTGATGAGCATTTAGGCAAATAATACTAAACCGTACATGCAGATTCGGTGTCATTACACTACTATTACAGATGCCTACCCTGCTTTTCTTCTTTTAAAAGGGTGCAATTCTGATGCTTTATCCTTAGCATTCTAGCTGGAAGCTGACAGAACTTGAAAGACACCAACAAAAGACACTGGAAGATTAATTTAGAGAGAAAATCTGCAGATTTTGAAAAGCCACAATCGACTAGTAACTTGAAAGATGAAACACACTTCTTGTTTGCATCACACCCACCATGCCTCCCATATGGATATATATGTGCAGACAATTTTTTACTGTGGGAAACTATCAGATATCACTTTGTATGAATTGGGAAGTACATATTTATAGCAATTTCTTATAAAAATTGAACTAGGTCAAAAACTGAAAGGTGGTAAGTTTGGGCTTCTGCATCCCAACCTGAGACAGTTTAATAGGTGGATCTCCTGCACAGAGCTGAATGCTTTGAAACCTTTGATAAGGCTATCAGCAAGTTTTCTAGATTGGCTCTCCAACACTGTCTTTTCCAGAATGACCAGTGATTTTTAAACTCTGGCTCACAATCTTTAAAATAAATTGTAATATCCATACAATCCACGATAGAAACTGGTAATTCTGCAGGAAAAAAAAATTGTACTAATATATTTAAAGTAAAATTCTTCCTTGTTGTGAAACTGGCTTCTCATCACTAAAAGTCTTAAGTGGACCCTCAGCCTTAGCATACAATTCCTCTCAATCAGGAGGAGACAGAGGAACCTCTCAAGAGATTTGGTTCAGGCTTACAAAACAATTCATTCCAACACCAACTGCAGAGAACCGAAGCTCTGGAATGTGCAATTCTGAAAGCTTGAGAACATTTTTTTTGAGGAAGCACCAGACACAACCATGACTTGGAAATACGAACTGTACCAAACTAGAAAAGGTCTTTTGCATTACTTAATAACCTGGAAAAATGATAATGCTGTATATCATTTATGAAAACTGCAAATACTTTTTAGTGAAAAGCAAGTAAAGTACTTCTGGTGAGACAGGTATGCTGTGCTTTGTGAGGTTCTAGCATTTTCAGATAGGCCACTCACACAAACGTGATTTTACTAGAAAGATTTTTTCCATTTTGGAATACTTCTATTGCCATTTGGTTTTCCTCAATAATAACATGTGCAAAACAAGCATTTCCTGTGACTCTAGGAACTGCTTCAGACACTGAGGCTGAGACTGCAATCCATATCCATAACACACTCCACTGAAATCTCGGATCCAAAAGCATACACAAACTTGAAAATCAAAACTAGTGCTACACTCTCATCAGATCAAAAGCAAATAATTAGGAACATGTTTTAGAGCACCTGGCTGGCACCTCATTGAAAAATGGGGTACAGATTTTTAACTTCAAACGAAACTGTTTTAAACAATTCTAAGCAGGCACAGGAATTACCTGGGAGCTTCTGCTGATTTTCAGTTGACTTCGAACTGAGAACATGCAAGAAGTGAAATGACCAGGCCTGCCATGTCCTACCTATGAACTTTTGAAGAGAGTATGTTTTTGTACACGTTCTAGAAAGGGAAAAACAAAAGACAAAAATCCAAATTTAAAGCAATATTCAAGTGCTGGGAACCTATTACTAAGCATTATGTCAGCAATTACATCAGCAACGACTTATGATTAAAAATTCAGGAAAAAGTAAGTTGAAAAGAAGGAAAGACAGACTTTGGGAAACACATGAAACTCATAAAGTTTTCTTTACTTAATTAAAGAACAGTTCTGGCTGGCACTGCCAAGCTCTGCAGTGGCGCTGGCATGTCTGAATTTGCTGTGTAATTCTGATCTTATTTTTGTTTCATGAAATTTACTCTTCCTGTTTAAAAGGGCTTTTTTACTAAGAGATTCATCTTCTATTTATATGCAGATAAAAAAGGTCTAACTTGATACGCTTAGACTCACGAATAGAGCCCAGAGACATTTACAAAAGGGGATGCCTCTTTAGTGCAAAAAACTAGTACAGTTCATCTGCAATTTAACAAACCAATAGGATCCTAGTGCGAGGTGTGTAAAGGTGGATGTTCTTTTCGTTCTAGGCTGGCTTTCAGGTTATAAACATTATGAACTCATTTTTTCTGAGAATTAATTGCCATAGATGCAGGCCAGTGTGGTCAGGTGAAAAGCAGCACAGGGCAAGACTGAGAAATGAGAATTTCAGTTAAGCCTCAAAACACATTTAATAAAGGTATGATCTTTATTAAAAAATAAATGTTCATACCTACATAATGTATATATGTATGTTTTGGATTGTTCCGTATTTCTGGTAACAAGTGTGGTTATTGCAGAGAGAACAGTAATTTGTCCAAACCAAACCATAAATAATTAAGGCCAGGATTTTGACAACGGATCTGTGTGGGTGGATTTTTGCACCCCCGCGGATTCAATGGCAGGATCAAAGATTAGGAAAGCCAGAAATACACTCAGAATATGAATATTGCTCAAGTTCATCACCTGGCATTTCCAGTGCAGGGAAGGGTCTGCTTTCACTGCCACCCTCCCATCCGAGGGCCTGGGACAGACGCTTGCAGAACAGCAAACGATGGCATTCTTGTCCCACCCTGCCCATAGCAGCCAATTCATCCACCTCTGGATGCCCCATCCACCTCTTCCAGTTACGAGTTAGAGCTAAGCAAACACAGAGCTGGTGCTTGGAGTTTCACTTCTCCTGACTATTCTAACAAAGTAAGTTTAGCCTAAACCCCTCCTGTCAAGCTATAGATCAAGCTTATATGATATGCTATTTTTTTTTTTGACTTCCTAAAAAATAGTGTAATTAGAGTAATCAGGTTACTCTGAAAGTAATCAGAGAAAAACTCCACCCATGGCTGGTGTTTATGGTGTGGGGCAGGGGCAGATCTGCTACTCCTGCTGAGGAAGTCACGGACTGCTGTTACACAAAAAGTAACTCGATGCTATCAAATACCCTCATTTCCCTTGATACTTGTTGCAGTAACATTTGGGAATCTTGACTTGAACCATCATCAAAATACAGCTCCCATTCATATGGAATAACAGGGAAAATACTATGGCTGACATTATGGACAGAAGCAGCCCAGATGATGTTCCCCAGTTGCCTTAATTTGTGGGAGAAATTCAAAGCTTATCAACAATTCAGCTGATTTCCATGGAAACAGGATTTCAACTTGTGAATCAAAACTGCATGAGGGCCAAAATGCCATATACAAATTAGAAAAATGTTTTTCCACACTGGGAATCTCAAAATAAGAGGCAAATAGTTAAACAGAATAGAAATAATGAATTCAGAAGGGACTCATTTTTCATCATCCACATTATCTTCTTTTGTATAATGCATATCTACCTATATATGCCTACGTTTTGAATATTTCATTAAATGCCCTAAATATCAACATATTTTTATGGTTTTAATGTCTCTAGTAACTTAAAAGCAGAAAGTATGTGGAGAAGACACATCAGCATTTAGTTCAGCATCTCACCATGGGCCAGTCACAATCTGGACTTAAACTTTGCTTAAACACTGCTAACAGAAACAGTTAAATACATTTTTACTGAGTATCTCAGTGGAAATATTATCAATAGCATTCTCTGCTTCAGAATTATCACTTCACCTGAATACCCACAAAAAAAGGATGATTATTCCCCTGGAACACATTGGGAGTATGTGATTTCTCTAAGCAAACACGGCTCACTGTTGTACTTTTGTCTTTGCAGTAACTCAGGTTCTTGCAACAAATACTTGTAGTAATATTTAACATTGACAGTGACAAAGCTATGTAAGAACTAGATTATTTTGTATTTTTCAGTATTTCAGTGTAGGAGGTTTTACAGTCCTCTTTCAGTTTACACAATTTTTCATATCTACAAAACAAACCCAAAAATGCAAATATCCAGTTCAGCCCAAGGATACAGAGCAGTACATGGTGTGCTGCATTATACCAAAACTGCTGAATTTTTTAACATCTGACTGTCTAGAAAGTGCTTTTTCAGATCACATAACTTGGAGAAATTCAAAATTCTCTGTAACAACTGTGCAGCTGACACAGCTCAGATTTTACATTCATGAAAATAAGAGAAAAAGTTTAGCAACATTGTTTTTCAGCTCTTAAAATAATGAACAGATTCTCTTCCAAACTAGAGAGTAGCCAAAAAAAAAAAAATTAATTCAACAGCTTTAATTTAAATTATTGGGAGTCCTTCCATTCTATCCTATGACAATTTTATCAGGCACATAGGTGCTGGTTTGTCAATTTGGTTTTTTCTTCCAAATATCTTTACTATTTGGTCAGATCTTTAAGATGGTTGAATATTTACCCACTAACTTTTCAGTTCTATGCCCAATTTTCTTTTTGAATAAATAGCATGCACTGTGGATATATACTGAAATATAGAAGAATACTTCAGAATTGTGTATTTGTTCTGCTGGGGTTTATTTATTCTTTCTACATAACCCTGGGTTTAGGAAACCTTCAAAGCACTCCCAAAATAAAACAGCGATGTTACATGAAACTTTTTAAGTCAAGGAATCATGGTTTCCTAAAGATAGCTTCTAATGAAAGCCAGGGGCTTTTTTGCACCACCTTTACTGATGCAATTATATTTAATCACTGTTAAGAGTCAAGATTTTTAGCAGCTAGATGAAGTATACTGGATTAGCTTAATAGCCATATCTTCCTTAGACTTTTTAAAACCTGTTTTTCTTTCCATTGAAGCAGAGAGCGAGGGGATTGGAAACTTCCAGTGATTCTTTTGTAGACTAAAGTGGTTTAACTCTGTCTGCTCATATAAGAAGACAACTCTAATTCTCACGAGTCAAGAAAGAGAACAAACAAAAACTACATTCCCTCTCTACATTAGCCAGAAGCACATATTGTCAGAAAGGAAACAGGACAGAAAACATTAGCTGCTGTACCAAAACATACAGGCATAAAATAAAACCCTTCAGGAAATTTGAGACCCAAATCTCTTCAAAGTTTTATGAAAAAGAGAGCCCATGCATTTAGAGCTAAACTGGATGAATCCATCACTTGACTCAATACCCCAAGGAAAATGTGGCACGTAGTATATTAAGTTAATAAAAAACAAACAAATGTACAGCTAATAAGTCTGAAAATTCAAACCTTAAGTTCTTCATTATAAAAGCCACAAGTGACTTTCTAAGCAGGACTACCCAAACCACTATGCTGCGTCCCCAGGGACAATCAGTTTTCCTTCTCATCTTCTTTGCTGCTTTTGTACTGATGTATAAAAGTTTAGTTGTCTGGGGCTCAACCACTTTCAGGCAGCTTTGAGCAGTCACCAGCCTAGTGATGAGATGAACATACGTGATGAAAGGACAAAGTTAACTCACAGTTTTGGAGTTAGTGTTGGTGTTTCATGTGCCACATGATGAATAACAACATGAGAGGCCCCTATTCTTCTGAAATATAATTGGCTTTTCTTTAGAGAACGGCGTAGAGAAACACAAAAAAACGGGGTAACATTCAGGTCACGCTCAGACAGATTGACTTCCTGGTGCCTCTTTCAAACCTTATCTTCCTCCTTCTCCTCTCTCAGAAATGCAAATGGATCACCCCAACTTTCCTTCTGACAGTTGTGCTTTCCATGCAAATATTTGGTGACTAACTAGAGATTGCTAACCCAGAGACACCTAAAGGCTGGCTCGTTGATTCCATTTTCCTTCAGACACGCTGAGCTCCAGAACAGCCTGTTGCTCTGTCCACCTCGCCACTATCACTGCCCCATGGTCTCCTTCTGCCTCCTGCATCCCAGCCACGAAGGGGAGAGCCTGCTCAGCCAGACACAGCCCCACTGCCCACTGCTGAACTAAACCCTCATGGCTCCCTTCCCACCAGCCGCAAATCTTCGCGTTTGTGCATTGCTCACAGGTTCATCCCTCTCTTCCCTCTCTCCTGGACTCTGCTGTGTCTTGCAAAAGTGGCCGTCATTTTGCTCCTTTCCCTGGACAGTTCAGCTGCTCTTGTTCTTTGGTTCATTCCTTTAGGGTTAGATGTTTTTTTCTCAGCAATTCCTCCTGTAAACTGGAATCACATGTCCCACAAATGATCCTGTCTCTAATTAGGAGAGCTTTTATGTCTCTAACGTACATGTGCATGCCAGAATTTTCCGCCACACGATGCAAGCATCTATCCTCTTCTCTGCTTCTTGCTTTTGGGATTTAGAGAAAAGTATCCCTCTGCTACCTCCTGTACATTTTCCTCAAATATTTTTCCCAGCTGTTCCAAGGTTTGTGTATTCATTCCTGGCAATTTTATTTCACTCTTTCATTTTGCCTGGTGAAAATGTAAGAAAGCTCTACCTTCATCTTGTCATTTTTATCCCATTTGTCAGGTTCATGCACAGATACAGCTCTTCCACACGCGTCTGTATTCTTGGTCCAGCAGTTTCGCATTCTGAGGAGTCCGGTTCCTTGCAGGGGCTTACTACTGCCCATTTCTAGGCGCCGTTAACCAGATTTTTTTCTCTCTGTGGGTCTCTCAACCTGCCTGATGCTAACCATGTTTCCATGCACACCATACCAGGTAAATAACATGAGGGTTACATATTTTTGCAGTGAACTTTAATATGGGTACTCAGAGAGGTTTACTACCTATAATATGTGGATATCTCAGTCAGGTACAATGACAGTAAAATATCCAGTGTTTCAAACTATGCTCCTCTTTCTGAGTTCCAGTCAGATTGCCACAGTCACTGTGACAGGAGGTTGTTCTCATAAGTTTGGCAGACACTTCCAAAGCTCCTCACCTCCGTCCTGCCTAAGTAGTGAATTTCTTTTCCTAGACTTCTAACAGCCATGCTTAGGAAAACTGCAACATTCTCTAAATGGCAAGTTTCCTAAGAAGTGATGGTGTCAGTCAGTCCCAACTGCACATAAACATTCTTGCTTGAAAAATTCTGGAGGCAATGCTTGAACCTAGCAAATCACCTGGCAGAATGACTTCTCTCTTCTGCAGCACAGCTCCTTGACTCTGCAGCAGACACAACCTGTCTCTCCATTAATTCATGCATCTAAGAGCCTCGAAGCTCCATAAGCTGAAGGGAAGTTACGTTTTAATCAAGTACATAAGTTCTGATAAAGAGTCAGAGGCTGTGCTCTGGGAAGATGCTCAACGCCACGGGAGCAGAGCACCCCGTGTCCCTGCTGCTGGGAGGGGGCCTGGCAGGTGGGAGCTCCTCACTGACGCACGCTGAGAAGCTCCACTGAGTCTCCATCACAGATGCACCTGCCTGAGGCATCCTGGTGCTCTCTGACCCTGCACCCTCAGCTCGGGGCTGGAGGAGGCCAGAAAGGATTCCCAGGACAGGCAGCATGTCCAGGCAGGTCCAGGAGGCTGCCACACCCAAAGAGGCACAGCTCCCTCACGTCTCGGACATGAGCACAACAGGGCTACACTTCAAAGGAGTAAAAACTCATTTAAAGTGCTTTATCAGAGCAAGTGGGAGTCCTGCAAATGAGGATGTCAGAATTTAAATCATTCTGCGGGGTCACCGTACGCTTCATTTGGCCACAAATACCACCAAGCCACACCACCAAATGACGCTCACATCCAGGAGAGCAAAGTGCTGGGATTCAGTCTGCTGCTGCCTCTCTTGGAAGCCTCAGTGAAAGCAAATTTCAAGAGCTGAGTTCTAAGATTTGGGACCAGTGCAGGCCTTTCTTTTTGCAAATGCGATTTTAAGGCTCGATTTAATTGTTGCTAAAAATAAGGTAATAGGAGGGTTCCGGTCTTGGACTATAATGAACTGCAGGCTCAATTGTTTGAAGAAGGAAAATTGCATTGATGAGACTGGATCAAAGACAAACAAAAAGATCAGTTATTTCCTCTTGAGGGTAAAAAATTTGGGAGGCTCACGCTTTTTCAAGCAGCCCTTACTGTGGTTTAGAGGCAGAGAGATCTTGTAGTCAGATTTGATTTATTAACAGAACAACAAGAAAAAAAAGAGAAGTGGGCACATGAAGACTCCAGTGTCAGAAAAGACTCAAAGAAAACCAAATGTAGCAGTTCCTATTACAAAGTGGAACATGTGCCCAAGCTTGCTTTGTTTCAGAAATGAGCCGCAACGCAGACAAGGGAATGGCATTTGTAACAGCTACAACTGTCTGCCATCCCCAGGCAGGAAACCTCCTGCTAAACTTCAGAGGCACCGCCATTTTTAATTCCTTGCCAACATATACACTTGTCATGACTGTTGGGATGCCAACCATTTCGTGACAGAATCCAAACAGCAAGAATTTTTAATCCAGGGAACACTCAGAGCAAGTTATGTCAGTCCCTTTGCCTCATTCCAGTCTGAGAATAATACATGGCACAGCCATTACAATTAAATCTACATACACTTAAAATTATTTAGTCTTTCATGCCTTTTTTAAAAGAGTGTTTATTGTAGACAGTTTACTACATCTGAATTTTGTGGACACGCTATTTCCTTGTCCAAGAATACTGAAATTTAAAAAAAAAAAAAAGAGCAGAGAGGTCAGGTAATTGCTTGAACCCAGGTTGTACAAAACCAATTTCATAGATGCATGACCTGATTGCATCAACCAGCTCAGGAGCCCTAAACTTGCCTGTGATTTGTGAAGCTCTTCCACAGAGAGATGAGTAGTCACACGGTATTGATTCATCATGTCAGGCTGCTAAACCATTTCTAGAAATGGGAAAAAGATACACTGCACTTTCTTTGAACTACTATCCTATAAGCAGTATTTGTAGTAGTGCTGCATGAACCTATGAATTTAGGGCAGTCTGCATGCCTGTGACCAGCAGCTCCACATTTACACGGAAAACAACATGTCCTTAAAACTTACTTTTCAACAACAGTGCGCACTCTGGAGTTTTGGCAGAGCAGAAGCAGCTCC